>OZ010604.1:35818202-36035702 GCA_963932145.1 Acanthosepion lycidas
TAAGTCCCTAAATTTAATATTTAAAAAAAATATGCTACAATTTGAAGCATTCCATACTCAATGGAGTTGTCCATTTTTTGCACGAAGTTATCACCATATTTCACCTTCTCTTCATTCAGAGACAGAACTTCTTCCTCCAGTTTTATTTGCAGGCAAATACATTGCATAACCTCATGAATCCTAGAGTTTCCAATTCGTCATTTAGACACGAACCATAAATGAATGATGCCTATAACATAAAATAAATTTAAGTCATCAATTGATGATATCCGGTGATTTCCAATGAGACATCAATTGATTAAGAGTTAATCTCTCTTCTTCACACATACACAAATATATATATATATATATATATATATATATATATATATATATATATATATATATATATATAATGTTCATTACAGTTTCTCAACCAGCACGATTTTAACTCAAATGACAGACAGAGATATATTGAGAGTGTTTGATCCTAAGGTCGAACATCTTCCGTGTGGAGCAAACTTACAAGCGTGAATAAACGGCGTTTTAAAACATCGATTTTTTCTGGGAGTAACTGCAACGACTAAACAGACATATAGATACGTAAATCGGTGTAGACAGAAATCAATAGATAGATAAATAAAGGAAAAGATTTTGCAGGCACATAGAGGACTAAGATATATGACCACCTGGTCATATATTTGGGGCTCATCACTGTGTATTTCTGTCTAGTTTCCTGTCTGAGATAATTCCATATTTTCTTTGCAGCATATACATTTTGTGTTCAAGCGCACATAAAAAGAGCATTTTCAACGTTGATTTTTAAATCTGTCATGCATTGCCTACTAGGGACATTAGTGCAGCATAATCTTCTCATCTCCAGATAGCTGTCAATAGATTTGTATTCTTGTAAAATCAACCAAACTTAAGAGGTGTATATGTTTCATTTTAAGTAGCCAGATGATCGAGACAGACAGATCGATCGATTGATACATAGGTCGGCAGGTAAATCGGTAGGTATGTCGGCAAGTTGGTAGGTTAGTAATATGCAGACTGATAAAAACATATATTGAACTAAGAATGTATTAAACATTCAAAATATGGAAAAGAAGGAAGTAGATGCATATACACAATCATCTACATACGTGTATATATGGGGAGTGATTGTTAAACATAAGGGGAGATAATGAAATACAGAGAAAATGAAAGAGAAAGAAAGAAAAGAAAAGTTAAACATATGTTGTTATAGTCATTCACTGAAAGATAAAGTACTACTAAAGAACGAGTGAGTGAGTGAGAGAGAGAGAGAGAGAGAGAGACAGATAGAGACAGAAAGACAGACAGAGTGTGTGTGTGTGTACGTGGGGGATAAATAAATATATATCAAAGGTATATCAAGATAGATATATATTTATTTGCTACTTGTACTATGTATTTCTATGTGAGTAATTATTCACATTGCATGTGGATAAAACAGATAAGGTGAGATAATTGTTCACATACAGTATATGTCATTAGATGGCGGCAGAGTATACAAATATATAAAAAACAGAAATAGAATAATGAGAGATACATTAAACAAAAGTGATAGAGAATTAGAGAAAAGGAAAGGAGGAAATCTGTTCTAATGAAATGAGAAAAAAAGAGAGAAAGATTATACAGTATTAAAGTGATAATTACACGGTGAATGAGAGAAAAAGAGAGGTCGAGATTTAACGGACATAAAGATTGAGATACTAAGAGGGAATGAGAATGAGCATGATCAGTTTATAAAATAGTCTTAAATTTAGAGCCAAAAAGAAATAGACCATAGATAATAATATGCAAGAAAATACATAACTCCTACCATGCACTATCGTTATAAGAATCAGTATTGGAGTATTGTTGCAATAACTGGACTGCTGCTGCCCAATTCTAATTGACCAGTCTCGACAAAGTTCAAAATCGATTACGCAGCCTTGTTGGTGGTGAATTATTCTCCAACCTGACACCCTTATCGCACAGACGAAGCATCACCAGCCTTTTACTGCTATATCCCAATTACTATGTCAGATGTTACATTCCTTAGCGCCATCAGCTCGGACCTTTACAGCTAGGAACCGGCATGCCGTATTCATGGCAGTAAAGCATCCATATTGACTTCGTGTTCCATGGATAAAAAGTAAATTCCACTCAGACTGCTTCATCTTCCGAACTGTTACATTATGAAACAAACACACGAGAGAATGTTTCCCTGACAAATACAATCTTGGTTTGTTTAAGTCCAACATCAACCGATATCTATCCTACTCGTCGTCATAATAGTCTTACTTCACTATCCCTTACAATCTCACTCAATAACTCTCTATCTTGAGCGGCACTTGGGCCTTGTATTGAGTGAACTATAAGTAAATAAAAAAGAAAAGTTTTCTGTCTGTCTGTCACTCTCTCTCTCTCTCTCTCTATATATATATATATATATATATTTCTAAAGAATATATATATATTTATAAAGAATATATATATATATATTTCTAAAGAATTAATGATTTTTATTTTTAATGCGACATATTTAAATTACTACAAACGTTATTTTTAGCAGATAAGCGTATCTGAGTAGACGCTCCGTTTTTTTAAACAATATTTATTTCGTCTACCAACCTGTGCACTCGAGAAAACTTAATAAAGAAAATGTGCCCCCTGGCAAGATTTTTACCCGTCTTCCCCTTTACAGAAGAAACCAACGTCTGATCCGTCGTGCTTTGAACGCTCGGCTATGGACAGCTTCGCAGTTAAGTCAGGTTCTATTTGCCTTTGAATCCTGTCATAGGGCACATTTTCTTTAGTGGGCAGACGAAATGAAATGTTTAAAAAACGAAGTGTCTACTCAAATACGGGTATTCACTAAACATAACGTTTGAAGTAATATATATATGTATGTATGTATGTATGTATGTATGTATGTATGTATGTATGTATGTATGTATTAGCCCTGGAAACTTCCCGCATCGATTAAGAAGAGATTCCTAACAAAATTCTGATGTTTGGTTCTTTGGTCAGATTTTATATATTTTACGGGTGCTGAAAGGTTTTCGTTCTAACCCACTTCTCAAAATCTAACCAAAGGAAATTATAATATATATATATATATATATATATATATATATATATATATATATATATATATATATATATTGAGAAAAATAGAGGCAGAGAGACAGACAGGTGAAAGTAGACAGACTCCGAATTCAATCAATGGATGCAAGTAAAAGGCAGTTTAAATATTTGCCCATATAAAAAAGTGCGAGCGACATGTAAAATATAATATAGAGTAAGGCGAAGAGATCGATAGAAAAAGCGTAAATGAGAATTGCACTCTATAACCCTAGCGCATCCAATATCACGGAATGCCAATTTAAGAAATGGATTCAGCGAGCCAATTACTCTAAGACGCTTTTGCATTTCGTAGCCCATGTCGCTTACAGTTGTCGACCTTCTTATTTTGGCAAAGAACAATACGTGGGTCAGGAGATATACATTGACATAATCGTGATCTTTGTTGAAAATTAAGTGACAGGAATGGACCATATAAAATATTGAATCATTTAAATTAATTGCTGTTGAATTATCTATCTATCTATCTATCTATCTATCTATCTATCTATCTATACTGTACTATACTATGAACCTCAAGTTGCATGCTGACATTGTTTTCTTTATAATGGTATTTTATGGCCCTGTTTCAAAACACTGTAAGTCAAATTAAGACCAAAAATATATTTGTTGTTAATCAATATTTAAATTTACAAATAAGACAATAACGTCTGAAGATAATAAGTATGAATATCAAAATAATAGCAAACTAAATGACGCTTAAAAGTACGTTTTCATGACGAGCTTTTATGCTTCAAACATTTTCTTGTCTACGAGTTTATCGACTTCTCTTTGCAAATAATCGGGTGATAAGCGCAAGTCACTTTTTGGTGCCGTTGATGACGTATTTCGTCAAGAATTTTTTGTTAGAATTTTAGAGTTTCATTTTTGTCGAATTTATTTCACTGCAGATTTATTTTACTTGCGATCAACATTAGTAACTGTTTGTGTATAACAATCGAAGCTGTAGAATTACCGACCCTGGCTTACAAATACAGGCAGCACGATTTTTTAAAGCCTCGCCCTTTCCCTTTGGCCACAGGAGCGGCAACACATTTTTTTCTAGCTTCTACAACACGAGCCATCAGCTGAAGATTGTGTTGAACCTTCCTACGACTTCCAGTAAAGTTCCTTTCTGTAAACATATTTTGTTAATACATTAATTGACTATCTGTTTAAAATCCATGACTAACTTTATTCAACCTGGACTTACATTAGTCAGTAAAGGTTTGTGTGATAAGTATTACCAAGAGTCGTAAAAATAATTTTTAATCCTGACCTGCAATAAAATGGAACGGATTAAGCTGAGTGCAATACAGCTATGTTGTAACAAATAGGGACGGTACAGTTAACTTCCCTCCTCAAGGACACATGGCACAGTGGATAAAGGTGTTGGTTAGATTCAGTGAAAGGACCCAAAGAGTGTGAGTTCAATACCCGGTTAAGGCAGTGGAGAACTTTCAGAGGGAAATTAACAGGAGATAACTGATAACTGACATGCATCAAACATGGCACGTGGAACTAGAACATTCTACACCAGTGAGCGAAATAAAGGGTTCAGTTCGACATTCCAACCACCTAAAGAAGGCCGGAGCGTACAACGGCCGAAACGTTGTGATAAATATGGCGACAAAGATGAGGACAATGGTCCGAATAATGTACATAATACCTCATTTCAGAAATATAGACAGACTCTAAAATTAATTTATCCAAATCAAATATATATATTTATATATATATATATATATATATATATATATATATATATATATATATATATATATATATGTAACAGAGGCATGCGCTTTAGGCCTAGATTCGTCAGACCAGTGAATACCATTCTAGATTTAATTAAATACATATTGTCTCGAATTGTCGTTAGTTCTTTACTGTTTTTAATTTAAAATTGGCTAACACTTTTCCAACAATAATACGGGAATACTGTCGATTAAGTATGCACAAAACGATTTACGTATTTGTTTAAGTATCTATTATTTAAGTCTTTTATAAGTGCCATGTTGATGTACGCGTGTAAATCTATCTTTACAAACTCGAGTTACTATTGTTATTTAAGGACAGTTTTATCTGACATGTACATCTATATGCAGATATATACATTTGTGCACACGTGCCCATAAACATTTATAATAAGAAAAAAACCATAATAATTATAAGCATATATTTGTACATGCATTGATGCGTATATATATATATATATATATATATATATATATATATATATATATATATACAGTAGCGTCCAAAACTAAGGGACAAAATTTTGAAACCTAATATTTGTTAGAAATAACAACTTTGAAAAGCTGAAATTTTGACAACTGGTAGTCGTTATCATCCATAATAACATACTAAAATTTGAATCATTTGCAAAGGATAGAAAAAGAATTATAACAATTATTTATTTATTTTCAAATTTGGAACGTCCAAAAGTAAGGGACAAAATTGAGAAAAACAATGTAAACGGCAAAAAAACAATAAAAATACATGTACAATCAATATTTAGTAAATGAGCCCTTGCTCTCAATGAGAGCTGCACATCTTCGACTACAAGAACGAATCAGTTCTTGACAATCCTCGATACTAATTTTAGACCATTCTTCTTGAAGCTTCACCCACAAATCCTCCGTGTTAGTGGGATTTCTTTCCATAACTTTCACTCCTAAGGTCTTCCAAAGATTTTCTATTGGATTTAAGTCAGGACTTTGCGGTGGCCAATCCATAATTTCCAAATCTTGCTCGCTAAGGTAACTCATTACCACCTTTGCCTTGTGACATGGGGCATTATCTTGCATAAAGGTAGCCCTATCGAAACCTGAATTCTGTATGATTGGCACAACATGATCTTGAACAATGTTTTTATAGATCTGCGCGTTTACACGAGTTTGTAACCGGACAAGAGGCGTTGTACCTTGGCTAGAAAACATTCCAAATACCATGACGCTTCCGCCCCCAAACTTGACAGTTTTCTTAGTACACTTTGCACTTAATCTTTCACCAATACGTCTCTTTACATTGTTTTTTCCATCATTTCCAAATAAATTAAACTTGCTTTCATCACTGAAAAATACTTTTGCCCAATTTTCATATGTCCAAATTACATACCTGTTTGCAAACTCTAATCTCTTCTTCTTATTCTTCGAACTAACAAGTGGTTTCTTCCCTGGGGTTCCATTAAACAGCCCTATTTCTTGCAGTCGTCTAGAAACAGTCTGTCTTGACACATTAACACATGAGGTACTATTCATAACCCTTTTAATTTCTGTGCAAGACTTAAAACGGTCCTTTAATGACATACGCTGCATTATTCGATCTTCTCTTGCCGAAGTTTTGCGGGGTCTGCCCGTTTTAAAAGCACTAACTATTTTGTCAGTATCATTGTAGGATTTAACAACCCTGCCTACAACACTCTTGGAACGTTTCACTTTCTCTGAAATCTCTCTAATGGTGTGCTTTTCCTTGTGTAGCTTCACAATAGCTTGTCTCACAGAGTAATCAAGTTTTTGGCGTTTCGCCATGGTGCCGGCTGATGCAACGTTTACAAATGACTAAGTAAGACTTATTCTTTAGAGAAAATCAAAAAATTTGAATATAGCATACTGTTTACATTGTTTTTCTCAATTTTGTCGCTTACTTTTGGACGATGCTATTTTGAAAATAAATAAATAATTGTTATAATTTTTTTCTATCCTTTGCAAATGATTCAAATTTTAGTATGTTATTATGGATGATAACGACTACTAGTTATCAAAATTTCAGCTTTTCACAGTTGTTATTTCTAACAAATATTAGGTTTTAAAATTTTGTCCCTTAGTTTTGGACGCTACTGTATATATATATATATATATATGCATGCATGCATGCAGCCCGTATGCATTGCATCCATTATATTATCTAAATTCATAAATGCTTCAATCTGGATTATTATCTCGTGAAAATTTATTTTTTCTTTGGTTGACCAGAAGTAGTTTGTTCAAAAGAAAATAGAAATTTCTATTTTTTTTCTTTTATTTTTCTGTTAAAAAACACCTTTTCCTTATCGTGTCTTCAAATGGTCATTTCTACTTGATTTGATAATAATATGGTATAATATTGTGTGGCGTCACTTCGATTACCTTATGAAGAAAACTAGTACTAAAGAACACACTATACAATTTTTATCTATTTAAAAATACAATTATTTGACTCAGGCAAATATATTTTTAAGAGCGTGGAGGGTCAATAACATAGCGGTGTGTGTGTGTCTACAACGAAATGATAATTATGAACCTGTACTTGAACAGTGTCATGAGTGGTAAACCCACTACCAATAATTCAAATGATGTTCACATATGTCAGTTAATACAAGTCTACATAATGGTGCAGGATTACCATTGATAATCATACTCACTTCAATTCAGTTATCCTGATAATCGAATAGAATCATATTCTATTTTATTTGCATTTTATTACAATTATATTTACTTTTTATTTGATTTTTATTTTCCGTTTATTCTACATTTTCTAGTAATTTACTTGGATTCAAAACACTGACCTAATGAACTCATTTGTCCTTAGCAGACGACGAATCTTACACAAGATATGTTTTGAGTCGGGAATTTTTTATAACTTTTCTATAAATAGTCATGACATTTTTCAATACATCTTGTAAATCTCGATATTTGTGAAAACTTTGTTGGATTTTTCTTTAATTGTGTAGTAACCGAATAATATACTGAATTCATTCAACTATTAAATCGCATTTATTGTATCCTTCTTAGGTGCAAAAAAGAAAAAAGAAAATACGTTTAGCAGAAGATACGCTTATATTTTAATGACTGAAGAACTATCTTAGAATAAGTTATACAAAATAAGAACGACATTGCTTTACTGTTTGTAATGAGAAATTGCATAATTATCGTCTAAAATGATCAAAATAAGAAGCACAGAAAAAAAAAACAAACAAAACTAGCGTCATTTAAAAAATAACACATTTCGTTGTGTGAAAACAGATTGTATTGTACAATTAGAAGAAAAAAGCAAGTAGCTTCCACCTCTTCTCAATTCAGGTCAACCTGCTGAAGAGAAATATAATGGAAATTAGAAAATATGTATTCAACTATATTAAGTGATTCTACATGATGGAACTAATTTCGATAAAATATGGCTCCTTCCCATTCTTAACTAACACATTTTTCTCCATGCGATAAGCCATAGCAGAGCTAATAAGCTCATTACTCACTCGCTTTAATGCACACACGCTTATATATACGTATATATGCACAAAGAACTCTATCTATCTATCTATCTATCTATCTATCTATCTATCTATCTATCTATCTATCTATCTATCCTTTATAAGACAACGAACCTCTAACATCTCATCTTTCTCTCTATAGTCGATTTGAAAAATTAATGACTTGCGTTTGAGCAAATGAATTTTATATTAAAATAATGAAAGAAATTGAGAAATCGAAATGAAAATAAAAGTCGGTTTCCATTTGTTGATAAGTGAATTGCATATTTTCTTAGATTCATCAATAAAATTTCATGCTTTGCTATAGAGAATTCCTGGAAAGTAATGTTGTTGTGAACCATAAACTGGTAATTTGAATTTAGAATTTTTGGACAGCATGTCTACCTCGACATTTCTAAGCTTGAAGATGGTGATTGGTTCCAAAAGAAGATCCGTAGGAAAGCATTTCCAGTTGACAGCAGTGACACGTGACATCTCCATTTTAATTGTTTACATACCTGTGATTTAGTGATGTACATTGGTTTATTAATAATCATCCACGTGACAGTCTCTTCACAACCAGGATGTGTTAAAGAACCCTCGTAAGTCATGTACATGTCAGTGCGTGGGAGAAAATCCGCTACTGAGATCTCGGAGACACGGGATTTCTGACCTGTTCAACGAGAATGAGAAAAAAAGGATAAGTGCTGGTAAAAACGACAAAAGAGAAAATTGAGAGAGAGAGAGAGAGAGAGAGAGAGAGAGAGAGAGAGAGAGAGAGAGAGAGAGATGAAATGATATGCGTTATTTTTTAGTGGATCTTTGCAGTATCTTCTTTCTCTCCCCGTTCAACGAAAAGGTTCTAAGAATCTATCAAGTGATATATATATATATATATATATATATATATATATATATATATATATATATATATATATATAATTATACGTCATAATTGGCTGTATTTCGGCGCATCGTAGAGCTTACTGGTAAAGTTAATTAATTGCCTATTTCTTTGAAAATTTGTTTGTATGAAGATATTTAATAATAATAATAATAATAATAATAATAATAATAATAACAATAATGAAGAAAAATCAAAGCCAACCGCCCGGATATTGTCATTAAAGCCCACAAACAAAAAATGTGCCTCCTTATTGATATGGCAGTCCCTGCTGACTGAAATGTATCTTTGAAGATCTTCAAAAACCTATCAAAATACAAAGACCTTGAAATAGAAATCTAAAAAATGTGGCATATGGGAACATCAACAATCTCTGTTGTAGTTGGATCCGTAGGATTGGTGGGAAAAGATTCCAGTAGACTAATTGAAGGATTCCTGGAAGTCCATGCCTCAAAGAGATACAAAATTTTTTCTGACAAGTACAGTACACACTTTACGAATTGCTTTATCTAAGTAATTTTTTTTTAAATTTGTCAGTGGAAAGTGTCATGATGCCATTTCTAATCTTAGGTCCCTGGACGGGACCCGCAAAGAAATGTGTAAACGCCAGAAATCAAAGAACATAATAATAATAATAATAATAATAATAATAATAATAATAATAATAATAATAATAATAATAATTACGCAAGTAAATCGTATCAGCACAATGGTAGGGCTGTCGAATGAAATAAAAAGAATATGGTGCTCTGGAATTACGAGTTTCAAACAGATCATCCCATCTAAACCAAAAGACTAGATTTTATTGTAAACAAGGAAAAAAGTATTTTGCTACATCATAAGCGTAGCTGCGTCAGTGGACCAAGTTATGAAAGGGAAAGTTCAAATAATTCGGGATAATAACATGTCTTTATTCGGGAACTGAAATAAAAAGACAAAAGAAGCAAATCGTGTGACATGAGAGTGAGAGTCGTACCAGTAATAATTGTTGTAATTGGAGCCTTGTCAAAAACAACAGAATAATAATAATAATAATAATAATAATAATAATAATAATAATAATAATAATAATAATAATAATAATAGTTGTTATTATTATTATTATTATTATTATTATTATAAAAATATAACCAAGAATAATGTTAGGCAAGCTCTAACAATATCCCAAAAATGGAAATTCCCAGGTATTGACAAAGAACCCAACATTTGGCTCTATCATCTTTGATCAATCCAGAAAACTCTTGCGTAAACTTTATCAATGTTACATAATAACCCAATAAAATTTCAGAATGGAAACGGATGAAACAGCTGATCCATACATGTCTGTCCACCTCATATAAAATGATCGCGTCTGTTCTGATAAACTGTACTTACTCTTTTCTCGATGAAAACAACATTCTTCCCCTGGAATAGAAGGGATGTGAAAGAGGTTAATCTGGTTGCAAAGATCAAATACTAATAAATAAAATGATCCTGGAAAATTACAGAAAAAAGTTATAAGTCTCAGCACAGCTTGGATAGATTGCTTTAAAGACTTTGATAGTATGCTACACTCTTGAATCCTTAAGGTTTGGGAAATGTACAAAGTCTCCTGGGTGATAGTACATTTCCTTAAATATAGTATGGACCCACATTATGCATAAATCACACCAAAGGTACTGTCACTTCCAAATGTTTGAATATCCGATGAGGAATCTTTGAAGAAGACCCCCTATAGCCCTTTCTGATCTGTCTGTCCTTAATCCGCCTTTTGCATGAACTAAGCAGTAATAACTTTGGATACAAAGTAAAAAAGAAAGTGTTTAATCATCTGCTCTACATGCATGATTTCAAACTCTTTGCCAAAGACGACAGTGAGTTGAAGGTTATCTCAATACTGTAAAATGTTTTAGTGATGACATCGGCATGGATTTCGGATTAGATAAATGTAACATTCAAAAAAGGGAGAATTACAGAAACACACTCAATAGATCTAGGTTTTGCCACGAAGATTAGGGAACTGGAACAGAAGAAGCCTATAAATACATGGGAGTCAGCGAAGGAAATAGAAAAAAGCATAACCAAATGAAGGGAAAGTAAGAGAAGACTACTAAAGAATTTGCGTCTGGTGTTAAATACCGAGTTGAATTCACAAAACAGAATATCGGCCATAAACACTTTTGCTCTTCCTGAGGCGCAACACAATTTCAACATCCCTAATTAGACCATAGCTGACATTAAGCGAATGGATAATAAAAAAGAGAAAGCTTCTCACTAGATACCACAGGTATCATCCTAATTGTCTGTATGTGCCTAGGTCTGAAGGCGGCAGATTATGTGTTCAACTAGAACTGTATTACAAAAGCACAACAATCGGTCTTCAAGGATACCTAGAAACTACAGAAGACTTTGTCAACAACCATGAAAGAAATAAGAGACTTTATTCAGTAATAAAGAAAGCCAACAAATTCAAAACGGACATTCAAGTGTATGAAGAAGTGTATGAAGAAGTGTATGAAGAAGTGTAAGAAGTGTAAATAAATCATAATACACCTACTGAAGTGGCAAAGAAGCTAAAAAAGAAAGCAAAAACAAATGCAATGTACCAAATGCAGATACGATGTCAAGATAAGCCACTTCATGGTCATTACCTTGCCCGTACCAAACAAGTTGATGTAGACAAACCCTGTAACCATCAGTAGTTACGTAGTGCAGGGTTAAAAGTTGAAATCGAAAGTTTTATTCTTGCTGCACAGGACAAAACACCCATACTGAAAAATTGTGTTAACCCTAAATGTAGATTTTGTGATAAACATCCAGAAACAATTGACCATCTTGTATCAGGTTGCAAAGTTTTAGCACCCACTGAATATAAATCTCAGCATAATAGAGTGAGCCAATATCTGCACTGGAAAATATACAACTTTTACAGGAAGGAAACTGCAAGAAATTGGTATGAGCTTCACCCGGACCCGGTTACAGAGATAGGACCTCTACAATTTTATGGGACTGTACAATACACACAGACAAGAAGGATCAAAGCTAATCGCTCAGACATCACGATCAAAGACCACAAGAACAGAATATGTTTTCTTATTAACATGGCAGTCCCTGCAGATTGTAGTCTATCTTTGAAGATCTTCAAAAATCTATCAAAATGATATTGAAGTGGAAATCACAAAAATGTGTCACATGAGGGCATCAATAATTTCATTTGTGGTTGGAGCCCTCGGATTGATTGGAAAGGGTTCCGATAGTCTAACTGAATGGGTTCCTGGTAGGCCATACCTTAAAGAAAACAAAATTGTACTCACAAGTCCAGCCCACACATTATGAAGAGCTTTATCTATGTAAAATATATATGATATTTTTTTTCATAAAACTAAATTCTTGATTCCTCAAAACTTTTTTTTACAAAAATTATCAGTGGAAAATTTACTGAAGCTATTTCTGACCTTAGGTCTCTAGTTGAGAGCCGGAAGGAAATTAGTGTACAACAGAAAGAATAATAATAATAATAATAATAATAATAATAATAATAATAATAATAATAATAATTATTATTATTATTATTATTATTATTATTATTATTATTATTATTATATGCAACGAAAATGCCAACGACACAGATAATTCATACTCTGAATAACACCAATAATGACAATCGTAAGTCTAGTACTGAATTACAAAAAATATAACAGAATTTAATTCGGATCAAAACGGTTGGGAGAGATGGCAAACACAGACCATATATTTCAGCATCTTTATTAGTCCCAAAACTGAATTCGTTGTAATAAATGGGATACTACGAAACCGACATTAAATAACTCAACCTTGACTTAGCTTTCGCAAGGACACACTTATAACAAGTTCACGCACACACGCATGTCGAAGTCAAGTCAGCAAATGTCTGCCGACAAGCGAAACTGTAAGAAGAGAACTAAGCATTGTTCTTTACGTTCAACACGAAACTCTCACTTTATTTTTAAGTTTGTTTGTCAGAAAAGAAAAGCTATTAATAATACGACCCACATTGCAGATACATACATACATACATACATACATATATATATATATATATATATATATATATATATATATATATATATATATATATATAATAAATAATGAGAAGGAACAGTAATGCGTTCTTATTATTTTCATTTTTAAAAAACAGTGCTCAGTAAAATTCTATAGCGCATAATCATTATAAATTTACTAATTAAAAAATATGGTCCTATCGCTACACAGAAATTACCATGTTTCAAAAACGGAAACTAAAGCTTTAAATTTAATTATAGAATTAAATTAAAATCCCAATACTGTTTCATTTTCAAGCGATTTTTGGAATAACTTATTTAGAAATTTACTGAGTTTATAAGCACATAAAATCTTCATATTTTAAAATGTTAAGACTACGGGAAATTCAATCATTTTGATAAGGGATGGTAGGGTATTCATTTTCATAGACAACCTGTGTATCAAAATACAAGTTACTTTCAAAATACCGTTAAGTTAAGGTAGGGTAGGGGTGCCTGTTCAACAAATGATGACATCCGTTTCTCGCATGTCTGCTTTTTTTTTTTCTCATTATATATATATATATATATATATATATATATATATATATATATATATATATATATTTATATATATATATATATATATATATATATATATATATATATATACACGAAGGCTGCTAGAAAGTTCTTACTAACAACTACAAATCTGGCCAAATGACCATCAATGATTCTTTTGTAAGGATGATGGTGACGAAAACATCTCGTACAAAACTGCGGTGATTAGCGTGCTGCTTTCACAAATATTATCTCGTGAGTTCGTTTCTCACCATAAATATAACCTGCAATATACAGATATCAGTTCGAAATAACTGATAACATTTCAATAAGTTTCAGCTTATATTTAGAAAACTTTTGAAAATGACGAAGTATATATTTCTGCGTTTATAAAACTCGCCTTTGAGGAATCAAGAATTTAGTTTTTCAGTTCGAATCAAGATAATCTACCTTCTTACATACAGACGTATTATGATTAAATTATAATTTTTTAATATCATGTTTGTTAAAGAGGAGATGTAGACGATCATGGCGATCCACTGCTTTGTTTTCTTTTAATATGTCTGAAGGATGTTTCCGTTAGCTTCCCACAGTTTGGAATTCAGAGTTTTCCTTCTCTTTTACTGGTTACCACCTAAGGTTAGATATTCAAGTCTACCTCGCTAAACTATAGATAGACTGTGAAGAGATGAATTAATGCTTTTTTCCCCAATAGCATTTGTGAGAAGGGAACGCAAAAGACTAGGCTAGAATTTGAACTCACCTCGCTGATTCTAATTTCAGCGCCGATAAGGGCTGCACTACCGCACACAGTCTTCTTAAATTAGCCATTTTTAAACACAGGGGAAATGACCTCTTATTACGTCCTATTACGTATTATAAATTACGTCTTATAAAATTAACAAAAATACGGCATTTTTTAAAAAACAGTTTCATTTCTAGCGTAAAATCAGATTCAAATAATTTACCTTTGTATCTTATATTTCTCAACTCCTTGGCTATTACTTCAAATTCTGGATTGAACATATCACTGACCTGAAAATAGAGTAAAAAAGAAATATATTAATTAAAGCATATTTTAATAATCTCCCCCCCCCAATTAAAGCAATAACGTCCAATGGATACTGCGTGTAAGAAAATATACGACAAAAACATTATTAATGAGAGAGAACAATAAAAGGACAAGAACCAAGAAAAAAAAGATAGCCATTAATATTCACTTAAATTTTAGAAGATGAAAGTTTATTGGGAAGCAAGAAGCCGGAAGAGAGTTTCACAAACGAGAAGTGCGCTATCGCAAACTGTAAACATAGAACTTGCAGTTGCATCTAGCCATTTCAATTGTAAAATGAAGAGACCTTCCTGCCAATCGAGTAATGCATTTAATTTCGTATAGTCTTTGTACCACAGAGGAAAATTCATCCAAGCAATTACCATGAAAATATTTATAGAAAAGCACAGGGAATTACATTATACCGGTGGGAAAGTTAATGAATCCGAGGTGCTAGATCAGGACCAATAACATTGCATATTTTTCATTGGATTTCATCAAGAATCTCTAAATACATAACAGAAGCACTAGACTATATCTGGCAGCAATATTTAAAGCATAGACGAATGGTAGACTTATAAATATGTCAGATAGAATCTAGCGAGAAAGATTGTCTAACCTGACACAAGGAAACTTAGCAATTAATTCAATCTAATCTTCCCACTTCATGTCAGCAGAAAGCGTTAACCCGAGAAGGCGTTATGAGGTGCTGATGGAGGGCAAAAAGGATTCTTTCAGACAATTAGAAAAGAACAGTTTCGTTTTGGAAGAGTTAAAATTAACAAGTCATTCCTTATCCCGGTTAACAACAGTCTGTAGGTAATTTTTGAGATCAGTTGCCAATTTGATCTTATCGAATGGATCAGAATTACTATTAAGGTATTTAAAGAACTCTCGATAAATTAAATGAAATTTTCTACTCATTGTATTATTTTATTTAGACTAATCCCAATATTTTTTTTGTTTTGCGAAGTTTCGGTCGATGTATATTTCGGCCTTGCACGAGTGTGCCGTTAATTTTTTAACGATTACTGATCTATATATCCTTACACTGTTCATTTGAAGTGTGTGTTTCTGTATATCTGTGTCGATTCCTCCAACAATCTTATTTTTTAGTGATGCTCCTTGTTAATTATTTTGTTTTTGTAGGATTCCCTTCAGCCATTCTGGCTTTGAAAGCTTTTCCTTTTTAACGGATTACAGCTTATCTAGTTTTAATTGGTCAATAAGTTTTACTCTTTCATTGGCGAAGAGTTGGCTGACAGTTTTAGAGAAATTGATTTTCCCCAGCTCTGTTTATGCTGATAAAACATATAATAATAATCGATCTCTCACCCTATATCTATGTATATCGATAATCTATTTCTAGTTAGCAAAAATACCATTTGTTTATCCTCACCTCTCTTAGCTAGTATCAACTTTATCATCAGCAATCACCGTTAAAACAACTAACATCGTAATTATTTAATTATTTATAAACACTTATTTCTGGCTGTAATTCGAATCCAGTTATAATCTAATAAATCTAACATTTAATCAATTAGGCTTTTTTATAAGAATTACTTATCTTGGCATGATTTTTATATTCTTTTTATTTTTTTAAAATGCCATGTCCTTTCCTGACTGATCATGACACTCCACATATTCCTTTATTTAATATCTGTGAATTGCCAAGATTTCTTGGCAGTGACAGTTGAGTGGTTTTCTTTTGACTTCTCCCCAATTTTGAATTTGGAGCAGACCTTCTCCTAAATTGGTTATCACTTAAGGCTAAAAAGCACAGACTATCTTGTTATTTAGCCCACAAATGGGGACAAGAAATGGATTCACGCCTTTCACAATTACGAGAAAGTGAACAATAGATTGGGCTGAAGTTTGAACTCGACACGCCAATTCTACGTTGTTATTTGTTACACAGACTGCACGCCTGCATCTTGTGTGAGCAATGCTTAAATCTCTCTATGATCGCTAAACATTTTTTTATGTAAGATATCTTATGGATTGGTATATATATATATATATATATATATGTGTATGTATGTATGTATGTATGTAAAAAGAGATAGATAGATAGATAGATAAAGAGAGAGAGATAGAGATAAATTCGAACTGAAGACAGGCATATTGTGAAATGAACAGATATACGAAGATATATACAGAGGATAAAATGATCTTAAGCATCCATACAAAGAAAGCGATCGAGTCATACAGATAGGAATAAAATGATATTGATCAATAAGTAAATAAAAGATACATGGTAATAATCAATCACCATCTGATCGGCAGAAAATTGCCGATCATTTCTCAAATTGGCTAAATAAATAACAAGCTGTTTTTTCTAAACAAATAGGTTGTGCAAGGGTAAAGAAAATGGAAGAGAAAAGAAAGAAGCTTAATTTGAATACAACAGACAAGACATCCATTTTTATTCGTGTTTCACTTCTGTCTGGCCCAAAAAGGACCGAGGAGATTTAGAGGGGCGCCAATGAATAAGTAAAATACGGGCCGTAAGGTTAAATTGTACGTAAGTAGACATTGTACGCATTAGCTTTCATTGTAAATTGATATCACCAAATATTGAAATGAATGCACGCACATAGGTGTACTCAAATGGTGCAGTCACACAAGGACTCACCAGTGAAGACATATACACACAATCTGGGAAAAACTGAGGCAAAAAAACATTCAATAAAATAAAAAAAAACTGGTGTGCAGTTCGAATTCTCATTAGAAGAAAAAAATCAATGTTTCCGAACGAAGGTGTATGTGATCCAAGTAAAAAACAACTATAAAGAGAAAAAACACACACACATTCTCTTTCTCGTGCTCTCTCTCTCTCTCTCTCTCTCACACACACACAGATACATATATATATGTGTGTGTGTAGATAGATGGAGAGAGACAGATAGAGCGTGTGTGTCTGTCTGTGGGAGTTCATAAATGGTTATTGATATGTTTATTCACGTTCATATACATACATACTTTAATGTTGGAAAATTGCGTAGATATATCTAATCTATGGAGTAAAAAGTTATGAATACTTGTGAAGAGATAATTCCATATAGAGAAAATGTTATAGTGTGAGTATAAAGTGAAAAAAAAGGCCAAAAAAGACCAATAATCATGACATTCTACACGTACGCACATACGCGTAAATGGGGGCACGGGCGCGAATGCACACACGCAGACATGCACTATGAAAAAACTTACACTAATGAAAAGGCCATATAAAAAAATGAGAAGCATAAGCAGTCAATTGCTGATGCCTCCGGACGAGTAATTCCCGGAGGAACCCTTCGCGAATTACTCTACGAAACTCTGGAGTTAGGATGCTGCAGGTAACATCAATCAGATAAGTGATAAACCTTTTACTTGTATTATATATATATATATATATATATATATATATATATATATATATATATATATATATATTGACTGCATGTTTTCATTGAGACATGTTTTCATTGAGACATGTTTCATTGAATAATTTAGACAAATTCTCTCTACTTATCTTCAGTTAGATCCTTTCATATTCTCGGACAAGCTTTTTGGTGTCATTATTAAAGGAAGAGAGAAAATTACTGTGTTGATACATATTATTTATTTCGAGTACTTTCGACATTAACACAATGTCAAATTTATTCATCCACAAAACAGATTTTCTACAGCGAGTTAAAAATATAAAACAAACTGTTATTAACTTCCCTAATTATATTGTTGATAAACAAAAACAGATGTTCTATCAAGAATTTTAATACAAAGCAAATAGCTTATAATACTTATTCAACTAACTCCAAACATATTAATCTTTTATATTGCAACCAAATACATTATAATTATAAACAAGTTGGAAATATCCTAAAAATTAATAAATACTAATATAACCACCTAGTAAAAAATAAAATTAATTATATACTACATTAAATCTAGTATATACAATTTAATCATTCGTAATGACTCGTCCCCACCAACTAACGTGTTGCAGAAAACTAACATTGTATATAATTTTAAATGTACTCTTGGAGATTGTATCTCCAAAGGTAAAAAAATTATATTTATGTTGGCTATCCTACGACCACGTCGTCTAGGCGGGTGCGTTTTCATTTGAATGACGCGTTCAACATTTCTAAACATTTAAAATAGCATACTTGCTCATATTCGAAATTCTGAAAAAAAATTTGTTAAAAATACATCTGTATTTTTTCTTGAAAATAATAAACATAAACTAAAATGTTCTGAAGCTATCTATATTAAAAAATGACACAAAACCTTAATAAAATTACCAAGTGGTCCCTACTGATAGTGAAGGGGAAATAACCGTGTGGGATTCGTTGGTGAAGAGATCGGGGACTGTTCCCTTACTGTTAACCAACACTGCCAATAAAACTATTAAAATAAAGCAGGGAGAGGAGCTGGCACAGACATGCCCAGTGAGAGAAGTCGAACAGGTGAGAGTATGGAAGGAGAATAGGCCTGGGAATAAAACAGGTAGCAATGAAATAAGGATGAAGATATAACAGCTCCTGAGCGTTATAGGAGGAAATTGAGGGGGTTGCTGAACAGTAATCAGGAGGTAGTAGCCATTACTGATAAGGAACTGGGACAGACGGAGACAGTTGAAATGAAGATAGACACGAGTAATCACCCACCTATTAAGTTAAGACCGTATAGGACCCCAGTCCACAAAAGAAAATTAGTAGAGAACACAGTGAATGAAATGATGGAATCAGGGATAATCGAAAGATCCAAATCTCCTTGGAGTTTTCCAATAGTGATTGTTGAAAAGAAGATGGGGACATAGGTTTTGTGTGGATTTTCATCAATTAAATGCCATTACGAAACCTCTGACATTGCCCCTCCCGTTCATTGATGATATTCTAGCTCTTTTAGAAAAGTCAAAATGTTTTTCTACCTTGGATTTGAGGTCGGGATATTGGCAGGTAGCACTTAGCAAAAAAAGATCAGGAAAAGACCGCTTTTACCTGCCACATGGGTCTCTTCAATTTTAGGTTTATGCCGTTTGGGTTAGCAAACGCCCCAGGTGTATTTAGTCAGTTAATGCCCATCGTATTGAATGGAACTGAGGCATTTGTCATGGCGTATTTAGATGACATCATGGTATTTTCAAAATCACCGGAGGATCATTTTGAACATCTGCAAAAGGGGTTCGATAGGTTAAGAGAACATGGATTAAAGCTAAAATTATCGAAGTGTCAGTTTATGAAAGAAGAGACAAAGTATTTAGGGTTTATCATAAACAAAGAAGGAATAAAAACGGATTTAGACAAAGTAGAGGTTATAAGAGCCATACCCGCACCGAAGACCGTAAGAGAGATTAGGGAATTTATTGGCGCCATCGGATATTACTGGAGGTTCATACCAGCATTTAGTCGGCTAGCAGGCCCTCTAATAGCTCTAAGAAGCATGCTAAGTTTAAGTGGACCGAAGATTGTCAGCGTGCATTCGAGGCTCTAAAGGACCAGCTGACAGCCTATCCAGACCTGAGTAAGCCCATGGTGCTGTACATTGATGCTAGCGATAAGTGTATCGGGGTAGTTCTTACACTACCATGTCCCGATAAGGATGGACCAGTACCGGGTACGCCGAATTCGGGCTGGAGAAAGAATTTGGGTGCTATAATAACCTGGCCGACTGTTGTGGGAATTATACTGATGATAGTCGTAGCCTTGCTGGTTTGGTGGAAGAGGCGTCCGGTGTTGTCGACCGGTCAGAATAAACTGGCACGGGAGTGAATGAGGGAAGGAGGGATTCCAAAGGTACGTCCGAGCCGAGTGCATTGGAGCCCCTAACTGATATTGAAGAAGAGTCTATGATTGTTGTGGAAGGACCTGAACCAACAAAAGATTCGACAAAGCCTGTTGTGAAGGCGAGACAAAATCGGAGGGACAGATTTACGAAGTAAATCGAATTTTTTTAAAATTTTTAGTAATGAGACTAAAATAATTGGTAAAGAGTGTTACGAAATACAAAAAAAAAAAAGAAAAGAAAGAAAGGAAGAACACTCGAACTAGTGAAAAGGTTCTATTACACGAGAACACCAAAAAAGTGAACTTTAACCGGAAGTTGCATGTACATATGTATCGTAAGGACAATGAAAATGTAAATGGGCATAATGAGCCCTAAGAACTAAGGACTCTACCTTTGCATGCTGGAAGAGACGCACGTTTAAGTAGACCCTAGTAAGAAGCATGTTGGAGTGGGTTTTCTCATATTTTGTTGATATGAAAGCTCGTGTGTCATTTACTAGTAAATGACAGATGGGTAGGGGAAAATTGTGACAGAGAGAGTCTGGGAAACACACACACACACACGCATTTTTTTTAGTGAAAATGGAGTGGATTTGAACAGCGAAATTAGATCAGAGCATTTTTGTTTACTGATGGTGAAACCTGAACTAGGGCAGAAGTTGTACCCATTGAATCTGGGTCATCAGAAGACAATAGAAATGGACAAAATAATTTTTATTGATTAAAACTTGGATTAGAGCTGAGTAAGCAAGGAGAAGCTTTAGAATTCACATGATTTTGGTTGAAACAGCCAAAACCCCGTGAGAATCGCGTGCGAAGAATTAGGGCCAAGGGCCGGTTATGACCAGCCGGGTTTTTCTATATAAACGCGTAGTTATGCTGAAAAAGAGGCAGACGGAAGAAAGAGACAGAAGAGAATTAGCCCGAGCAAGAGTTGGGCTAGAGACAGTGGAGAGTCGAGTTAGAGACTGAAGAAGGAGAGAAAGTGACGTCAGAGATTGGAACGAAGCGTCCGCTAACATGTACTGTTACTGCTGAGGATGAACGCCACTATAAACTTTTAGCCGCGCACAGAAATCTTATTCCCCTATCGCAAGAGTCGTATATCATTCTGAGACGATTTAACAAGTTAATCATAACAAACTCTCTCTCTCTGCCCAGAATCCAGTACTTTTCTTTTCTGTAATCCGTTTCTTTTCTATACTATTTCTATTAACAATTCAATCATTGAATAGTTGTTTGTCCGACTTTCTGCAGATATTATTTTTTTGTTGTTGCATTCTAAATTTCTTAGCAGACTCCCCAGCCGTGTCTACATCTTCAGTCGACCGTAAATGGATGAACATCACTTCTGCTTTCTGGATCAAACCAAACACAAAGTGGGCAGGAAGCAGGATTAAACCAGCGGACGGGTGGAATAATCTACGGATGCTCAGGGGACCTACGGCCACTCCCTTAAGTTCGGTTAGGACTGGGTAGACACCTCAACCCAGAGAGTAAGACGTCAGAGGTTGAGGGGCCGGGGTGAATGTGTTAGAGTGCAGCTTAGCC
This sequence comes from Acanthosepion lycidas, assembly GCA_963932145.1. NCBI lineage: Eukaryota > Metazoa > Mollusca > Cephalopoda > Sepiida > Sepiidae > Acanthosepion > Acanthosepion lycidas. Next base: position 35,840,380 of record OZ010604.1, read on the forward strand.
AGAAGTTGGTTAATGATGTTTTGCTAGTTTTACCTGGGACATCGAGGAAGAATAGATCTTCCCTTTCATCTTCAGTGCTCGAAATAATCGTGTTATAAACACCGAGTTGCTCTTCCATCAGTTTGTGTTCGTTATCAGCTATGGACAGCGTCATTTCCTGTTATCCAGCCTGTACTTAATTGCAAGAGTGTTTGATGACTGTTCAGGTTAAGGTAGGCCAAATGTGGCAATTACTTGTCCTCCCATAACTTGGACTCGGGTGTCCAGGTCAACTAATGCCTTTTTGCAAATGGCATCATTGAACGTGACAATTTCCGCTGGGTTTTGCCTTTGAATCCTTCTGCCATGTTGATTTTGTGGGTCGTTCAAAGCTTAAGAGGCTCAACCAAGATACCTGTCATCAACATGACGGAAAATAGCTGGCGCAATTGACTTGGTGCTCTACTGACAGCTGGTTCCTCCAGTATCCGTTTCCAGCGGGAATCATCCTCCAGTAGTCCAAATTTTGAGATCGTATTCAAAGATAATGATGAATTTATGTGTTAAATAAAGATTTTATTTACAAAATAACCTGTGATTCGTCCAGGAAAATTAAATTTTAAACTTTTAAAATCGAACATGATCCATATCTTCCTGGAATCTTAAACTTTGTAAGAGTTATTATTTCGTGACACGTGTATCGTAATTTCTAAAATGTTTGCGAGACCAATTAGCTCCCTTGCTAAAACACATGTAAAGAGCGATTCGCGTAAGACCCGGCGGCGAGCAGCGATCTAGAGGCCCGGGTGGTTCATTATAGATTTTTATAAAAAAGAAAATTAGCCTAGTATCAAAGTAGATGTTAGTTTAATATGTATGCAAAATTTCATCAATATTGGTTCACGGGTTTAAGCGGTAACTTGATTCAGACAAAAAAACAAACTGGTTGCCATTTATTTGAAATTACACACCAGTCATTATCCCAACTTGCATCTGATAAAGTAATAAAACTCGGCTCAAACTTAAGACATCTTTTCAAGGCAGAGGGTTTAAAAGATCGCACTCCTTGGAATAATTACAACTGTACCCTAACAACAACAACAACAACAACAACAACAACAACAACAACAACAGCAACCTTAAAACAGTCGCAAAAGAATTAAAAACATTTCTAATATTGTCATTAGAAGCTAACAGATAAATGGATAAACCAAATTATTATAAAAATTGCTACACATTTTCGATGATCGGTCTAAATTTACTAAGTTAAATAAAAATAGAGACTTTAAAACATCTGTCAACAAACAAATAACATCAAACAATAATGAATCTGGGTTCATGAAAATCAACGGAGATTACCAACCAGGCTTCGTATACGGAAATGTTAAAATACATACATCTGGATATCCATTACGAATCACCATTTCACAGATACTAATCCCTATTTACCAGTTATCAAAATTCCTCAATGATATTATTATCCCAACCTACCAAATATAGTATTAAGTCTACACATCAATTTCTTCAAATCCTTAAGACAATCAAACCAAGGCATTTTAGTTTCACTTGATGTAGAAAATCAATTTACAAACATCTCGATACAAATTTACAAACCATCGATATAATCTGTAACTATGTTTATAAACATAATCCGATTCCACTTCCATCCACACACACACACACACACACACACACACATATATATATATATATATATATATATATATATATATGTGAAAAGTGTGTGTATATAAATATAAATAAATATATATATATATGTATAATTATTTATATATTATATGCGCGGTACTTATTAGAAAGCGCTCAATATCAGAGATAAAGCTAACATATATGGTTGGATAGATGTGAGCTTGTGACCCTGGGTTTCACGCTTTAAAGCGTGAAACCCAGGGTCACAAGCTCACATCTATCCAACCATATATATATATATATATATATATATATATATATATATATATATATATATATATATATATATATATATATATATGGTAGTTACTGGTCGAAATGCTAGATCACAAATGTTTTTTTTTATAAAAACATTTGGCGTTGATCTGGAAATATATAAAATATGTTAAAAAAACTTATGTGCCTTTGACTTTCAAATAAACTGACCGGTAGGATTATTCAGTTTTTAGAAAAAAAATCACACGGCGGGACATCCTTATTCCAACCACCCCTTTTATTACGCACGAAGGAATTTTCCTCACACCCCTTAATTTAGGCTACAACAAATTCTAAAGGAAAATGTTTCATTACTGAAAAACATAAAAAAAGAAATCTAAAAAATTCCAGTCCCACTTTTTATTCCAACTACTCCGTCTATTTGAAATTTAAATGCACGTAAACAAATATTAACATATATTAGTAGATATGGATATAGAAGGAAGTAAGGTAAAGTTTCCAATTTTCATGTTTGGTCATTTGATCAGGTTTTTGAAATTTGTTTGACTGAGAACTTTCCACATATCCTCGAACTTAACAAGAATGTAATATATGTGGTAAAATATATATCTGTAAACATCTTTCTCTCGTTCTTGTAGATTATTGAAATGCAAATGAAAAAACGAAAATTTCATTTTCAAGGTAAGATCGACATAAGCAAATGAAGACACATAAATAAACAATCCTGTGTGTATGTATATGCACATATATAAATATACATACATTAATCATCCTATATTTACCAATGTTATTCGTTAGTAATTTATTTTTATCAGTTTTCTATGGCAAAATCTATCCTGCTATATTTCGTCGATAATCTACGAAACCGGATCGATCAAGAGAGTTTTGATTTCAATCGAGCTTTACTTATTATGATCCCGATAACTGCGAAAGGAAAATAGTAAAAGATCTCACCTCAAAACAGCGAACACGCAAACACAGACACACTGAAAATAAAACTGAAATAGACATATACACACGCAAACACAGACACACTGAAAATAAAACTGAAATAGACATATACACACGCAAACACAGACACACTGAAAATAAAACTGAAATAGACATATACACACGCAAACACAGACACACTGAAAATAAAACTGAAATAGACATATACACACGCAAACACAGACACACTGAAAATAAAACTGAAATAGACATATACACACGCAAACACAGACACACTGAAAATAAAACTGAAATAGACATATACACACGCAAACACAGACACACTGAAAATAAAACTGAAATAGACATATACACACGCAAACACAGACACACTGAAAATAAAACTGAAATAGACATATACACACGCAAACACAGACACACTGAAAATAAAACTGAAATAGACATATACACACGCAAACACAGACACACTGAAAATAAAACTGAAATAGACATATACACACGCAAACACAGACACACTGAAAATAAAACTGAAATAGACATATACACACGCACACACAGACACACTGAAAATAAAACTGAAATAGACATATACACACGCAAACACAGACACACTGAAAATAAAACTGAAATAGACATATACACACGCACACACAGACACACTGAAAATAAAACTGAAATAGACATATACACACGCAAACACAGACACACTGAAAATAAAACTGAAATAGACATATACACACGCAAACACAGACACACTGAAAATAAAACTGAAATAGACATATACACACGCACACACAGACACACTGAAAATAAAACTGAAATAGACATATACACACGCAAACACAGACACACTGAAAATAAAACTGAAATAGACATATACACACGCAAACACAGACACACTGAAAATAAAACTGAAATAGACATATACACACGCAAACACAGACACACTGAAAATAAAACTGAAATAGACATATACACACGCACACACAGACACACTGAAAATAAAACTGAAATAGACATATACACACGCAAACACAGACACACTGAAAATAAAACTGAAATAGACATATACACACGCAAACACAGACACACTGAAAATAAAACTGAAATAGACATATACACACGCACACACAGACACACTGAAAATAAAACTGAAATAGACATATACACACGCACACACAGACACACTGAAAATAAAACTGAAATAGACATATACACACGCAAACACAGACACACTGAAAATAAAACTGAAATAGACATATACACACGCACACACAGACACACTGAAAATAAAACTGAAATAGACATATACACACGCAAACACAGACACACTGAAAATAAAACTGAAATAGACATATACACACGCAAACACAGACACACTGAAAATAAAACTGAAATAGACATATACACACGCAAACACAGACACACTGAAAATAAAACTGAAATAGACATATACACACGCACACACAGACACACTGAAAATAAAACTGAAATAGACATATACACACGCAAACACAGACACACTGAAAATAAAACTGAAATAGACATATACACACGCAAACACAGACACACTGAAAATAAAACTGAAATAGACATATACACACGCACACACAGACACACTGAAAATAAAACTGAAATAGACATATACACACGCAAACACAGACACACTGAAAATAAAACTGAAATAGACATATACACACGCAAACACAGACACACTGAAAATAAAACTGAAATAGACATATACACACGCAAACACAGACACACTGAAAATAAAACTGAAATAGACATATACACACGCAAACACAGACACACTGAAAATAAAACTGAAATAGACATATACACACGCACACACAGACACACTGAAAATAAAACTGAAATAGACATATACACACGCAAACACATACACACTGAAAATAAAACTGAAATAGACATATACACACGCAAACACAGACACACTGAAAATAAAACTGAAATAGACATATACACACGCAAACACAGACACACTGAAAATAAAACTGAAATAGACATATACACACGCACACACAGACACACTGAAAATAAAACTGAAATAGACATATACACACGCAAACACAGACACACTGAAAATAAAACTGAAATAGACATATACACACGCACACACAGACACACTGAAAATAAAACTGAAATAGACATATACACACGCAAACACAGACACACTGAAAATAAAACTGAAATAGACATATACACACGCAAACACAGACACACTGAAAATAAAACTGAAATAGACATATACACACGCAAACACAGACACACTGAAAATAAAACTGAAATAGACATATACACACGCACACACAGACACACTGAAAATAAAACTGAAATAGACATATACACACGCAAACACAGACACACTGAAAATAAAACTGAAATAGACATATACACACGCACACACAGACACACTGAAAATAAAACTGAAATAGACATATACACACGCAAACACAGACACACTGAAAATAAAACTGAAATAGACATATACACACGCACACACAGACACACTGAAAATAAAACTGAAATAGACATATACACACGCAAACACATACACACTGAAAATAAAACTGAAATAGACATATACACACGCAAACACAGACACACTGAAAATAAAACTGAAATAGACATATACACACGCAAACACAGACACACTGAAAATAAAACTGAAATAGACATATACACACGCACACACAGACACACTGAAAATAAAACTGAAATAGACATATACACACGCAAACACAGACACACTGAAAATAAAACTGAAATAGACATATACACACGCACACACAGACACACTGAAAATAAAACTGAAATAGACATATACACACGCACACACAGACACACTGAAAATAAAACTGAAATAGACATATACACACGCAAACACATACACACTGAAAATAAAACTGAAATAGACATATACACACGCAAACACAGACACACTGAAAATAAAACTGAAATAGACATATACACACGCAAACACAGACACACTGAAAATAAAACTGAAATAGACATATACACACGCACACACAGACACACTGAAAATAAAACTGAAATAGACATATACACACGCAAACACAGACACACTGAAAATAAAACTGAAATAGACATATACACACGCACACACAGACACACTGAAAATAAAACTGAAATAGACATATACACACGCAAACACAGACACACTGAAAATAAAACTGAAATAGACATATACACACGCAAACACAGACACACTGAAAATAAAACTGAAATAGACATATACACACGCAAACACAGACACACTGAAAATAAAACTGAAATAGACATATACACACGCACACACAGACACACTGAAAATAAAACTGAAATAGACATATACACACGCAAACACAGACACACTGAAAATAAAACTGAAATAGACATATACACACGCACACACAGACACACTGAAAATAAAACTGAAATAGACATATACACACGCAAACACAGACACACTGAAAATAAAACTGAAATAGACATATACACACGCAAACACAGACACACTGAAAATAAAACTGAAATAGACATATACACACGCAAACACAGACACACTGAAAATAAAACTGAAATAGACATATACACACGCACACACAGACACACTGAAAATAAAACTGAAATAGACATATACACACGCAAACACAGACACACTGAAAATAAAACTGAAATAGACATATACACACGCAAACACAGACACACTGAAAATAAAACTGAAATAGACATATACACACGCACACACAGACACACTGAAAATAAAACTGAAATAGACATATACACACGCAAACACAGACACACTGAAAATAAAACTGAAATAGACATATACACACGCAAACACAGACACACTGAAAATAAAACTGAAATAGACATATACACACGCAAACACAGACACACTGAAAATAAAACTGAAATAGACATATACACACGCACACACAGACACACTGAAAATAAAACTGAAATAGACATATACACACGCAAACACAGACACACTGAAAATAAAACTGAAATAGACATATACACACGCAAACACAGACACACTGAAAATAAAACTGAAATAGACATATACACACGCAAACACAGACACACTGAAAATAAAACTGAAATAGACATATACACACGCAAACACAGACACACTGAAAATAAAACTGAAATAGACATATACACACGCAAACACAGACACACTGAAAATAAAACTGAAATAGACATATACACACGCACACACAGACACACTGAAAATAAAACTGAAATAGACATATACACACGCAAACACAGACACACTGAAAATAAAACTGAAATAGACATATACACACGCAAACACAGACACACTGAAAATAAAACTGAAATAGACATATACACACGCAAACACAGACACACTGAAAATAAAACTGAAATAGACATATACACACGCACACAGACACACTCTCTCCTTCGCCAGAAAATATGAAGATTGGACCTTGGAAAAAGAATCTAAACTGATATAGAGTGGCAAATCAAAATTTAACATCTTTGTGTCTCTGATGGTTGAAGATAGAAGTAAACCATTAGTATCAATCCGACTAAGCTAGAATATAAGTTACCAATTGTGTAAGATTGCATGTTTATAAACGTTATATCGAATTAAAGTAATTATATTGAATTCTTATTTATAAATATTAGATAAACGTTATGCTACGAAACTATCATAGACCCCAATCACATGGGCCTGTAGTAAGTTTTTCAGCATGATAACGACCAAGTACTTACGGCCAGTCGTATTCGAACTTAAATTGACGTGTTGCAGTTATCGGTCAAGTTGCAGGACCTCAAAAACATTGAGAAACATGTTGGTACACTATACAAAAGTAATTTGCGTTTTAGACACATTTCTTCACCAGGAATATTTTGCTTTAATTTTAATCATATAGATATTGTTCTAAGTTTGAATATATTTAATCGATAATATACAGGAGACTCGAAACTCGTAAGTTTATTCATTATTTAAAAGTAAGTTGACTACTTTCCACATGCATTCAGTATTCTTATAAGCACAATAAATAGCGAAACTATCAACTCTCCTTTCTTTCTCAGTCTAGTTTGTATGCTTGTGTGTACGTCCTTTATGGCGATATCTATTAAGTAAATCTATCATGCGCAGGACATTTTCTCATCTAACGCTGGTCAGTGCTTTGGTATTACAAGATTCAATTCTGTGCTGAGACTTAAACTCGGATTAATAAAAGAATCGAATTCACCTTGAGGCAGTTCAGCAGTTAACGCTTTCACCTCTTATGCTCTTCGTATTGAATTTCACCCTAAATAGGTTTCCATTTTATTTGACCTTAGAGATATATTAATGAGATTTAGTTACAAACCGGTATTCATGGGATCCTCATAGAATATCATTGACAATGAATGGTTGCGTGACTGATAAACAGATCAACGTTCTACATCGAGTGTCCATCTATTTAATCTGTTATCAGACTGGGCTTCCTCTAGTAAAATTTAATAATAAACGATTAGAAACATGAATCGGACATTTTGCTCAAACCACCGAATGACAGTTCATTAATTAACAATGTTACAATCATACTCTTCCAAATATCTCTTTGAAATAAATAATTTAATAGCCATTTATCAGCAATAAAATAATCTTCTTGCAACAAGTATAATGAATGTTATAAATAAAAAGTAATTTATGTTGTAAATATAATATAATTTTATGTATACAGAATATTGTATATATATATATATATGTGTGTGTGTGTGTGTGTGTGGAGGAAAGATTTATGACAAATTGGAACATATTTTCGTGTGACACTTTTTCGTCCCACGAAACTTTTTCGTCACACGGAAACTTTTTCCACTTTGTGATACTTTTTTCCACCAAAACTGTTATTTATATATTCAATATTATTATAGAAAAATAAAAGTAATATTTTGGATATGATATAAAACATCAAATAATAATCCTAACGTACTGAAAATAATTTATCTATTTTAGAATATTTGCAATTCATTCTAATATTTTAAATGCATTTAAAATGCCTTTTAAATAATGTATATTCAAATTCTTATACCTTCCTTGGACAAAGTTCCTATTTCAAATATCCTCTTTTGTATATCAGCAGAAAGGAACACAGGAACTGAAGAGTAAAGTTGATTTTTCAAGCATTTTAGCACTTTCATAATCAAAATGAGAGAGAATCCATAATGATGCGAAATAAAAGCAATGCGCATGCGTTGTGTTCTCTCCGGTTAGGCAACCGAAATAGAACAAAGGTGATAGATTGATATCATCTGTGTTGAGGCATAACGTCTTAACACAGTGTGCCGAGCGATTCGTTTAGATTCAATAAATAAACACCAAGAAGTGCTATATTTATGAGGTTTGCCTGAAACGATGGCCAAGTGAAGCTTTGGCGAAAACAAAAAGGTTTCACAATTCACACCAACAGAAAGAATTTCGTTCTCACATATGCATGCATACACTATCTTTGACGCATACACTATCTCTGAAATACATACTGTCTCTCATTCACACATGTAATATTTTTCATGCGACAGACACACACCGTATCTCCATATCTCATGTACAAACGTATGAAAACTATCTCTGATGCACAGACATATATTATTTTGATGTGCATACACATACAAACTCAGCAGGACGCCACAAGTGTAGGGCATTTAGCTTGAAACGAAATCTACCAAGTCGTAATGTTCAACACGACTAAGTCACTAGCCATTGTCATTCACCGTGGCATTGGTGCACGGAAGTCCTTGTTACGCGTCTTCTACTTTCGACAATAATTTTTTTAAAGGAAAAACTATGCAAATGAAATTGGGGGACTATAATATAATAGGAAATATTTATGGGACAAACAACATTTGAAAACGTGTATCTGTGGTTAATTTAGCTCTTTCTTTTTCTTTGTACATATATAAAAACAATAAGTTAAGTAGAAGAAACGAGAAAATAAAATAAAATGAACCTAGAAATATTTAAAGGAATAAATTAAAATAAAATTAAAGAAAAAAAGGAAGATAAAGAAAAAAAGATAGAAAGTTGAATTTATTTTTCTTGATGCTGAATCTACTACTGCTACTACTAAGAACAATATCGAATAGAAATGCAATGCACAGCGATTTCTGGGAATTCGATGCGTTAGTTTTTAAATAAATACGAAATTCAGGGATCTTTTCTGTTAATTCACCCCGAATAACGTAAATTTACTTTTCGCAAATATTAATTCACACCAAGAAATTATAAATTTTAAATCAAAAATGGTTTGCTTTTTATTAAATGTTTGGCTCTCTTATGAAATTATAAATTTTAAATCAAATCGCAACAACTCCAACTCTCAGAATAAAAATTACCAAAAATCAGGGAGTTAATCACATAAGTGTGGATGACATTCGAGGAATTTTTTATAAGTTAAGAAAAAGAAGAAGAAAAAGAACGTAGACCTTACACTTAGAAATAATACACCCGAGTCGTCCACATTTAGGACGATCACAATAGTCAACCCACCCAAAGTCCAATGGAAGGGCCTCACTCTGGAAGAATTTGGTGTGATTTTTAGTAAATATAAATTCTTTTTTATTTCGGGGCGAATTAATATTTCGGGGTGAATTAAAAAAAGATCCATATTCAGCACACCGTAACTGCATCATAGGATTTTAATAAGCAAATACCAGGAGAGACATTCTGTCTCTGCTCCTTATAGATTTAGATGCGATATATGCTAAATAAAGAAAAACAATTATCAACGTTTTAAAGAAAATAAGTTCTTTGCTTGAAGATTGTGAAACGCTACATTATTTTAAGGGTAGTATTTAAAAGTAACAAACAAACAATCCGTGTGTGTGTTGACTCGACTGGATTATTTTCTATCAAATAGTGTATAAATGAAAATCCGTTTTTATAATCAATATTTGAATGACCATAACAAAATTGCTCGCACGGAAAGCCTAGTCACTGATGGTTTCCATTTATATGGCGAAATCGATCTTCATATTGTTTCTATAATTTATTTTTACTTTAAATGTTAGATTTAGTGGGTGAATGTTTGATTTGAGATCCCCTCTTAATTTTCAAACAATGGTATTAATATCAATCGACTTAGATAGGGAAAAAAACCTGTGCCTCTCGACAAGCGCCGAACTAATATATCCTTTTCCATCCTTTTAAGCTAAGTGTGACTTACCAATTATGTCACGGGAAGGCACAATGACAAATAAAGTCTCAATTACTCTAGTCAAGAACTGGGTTTGGTTTGTGATACATATTTTTCATATCATTTTCTAGGAGATTTAATAGCAAATTCTATCGTTTTGATAAACAACACATAGATAGACATGGGTTTAGTTAGCAGGCAAACACGTGTCTTCTTTTTTGGTGGGTTCTACCCCCGCCCTGCACCGGGATGTAGTCAGCGTATTCTTGAGCCTAACCGACAGGGCAGCTCTCGTGATAATTTATCTGATAATCTGTATAAAATATATTGACCTAGGGTGATTAAAACTATTTCTGTACCCAATTTAAAATAAATAAAAAGTCGTGAAACTTACGATTCCGAAAACGGCGATGGCAGTAAGGCCATGGGGAGATTTTTGGGCCATCGACAAATTTTGGTAAACATCCAGATTAAAGGCAAGGATCTGGATCTGGAATAATGACGAAGGCAAATAAAACAAATTATACCAAAGGAACTGAACATGAGAAATGAAAGAAATAGCAAAGATTATCAAAATTAAATTTAAATATATGAAGAATATTCATAATAAATAAAGAATATTCAATAATAAAATGAATATAATTTGCAACTAGTAAAATCTTCATATAAACTAAAAAATCCATTCCTCACAAACGTTGTCCCCGCCTAACATATCATGGCTTCGTGAATATAACATAGGCAGGGTCCTTCTCGTCTGCTACAGGTTCTCAGGTGGTTAGTAAAGCTCACGCGGGAAATGCGCGTCTTTCTACTAGGATTACAGATATGTACAAGCAACCGGGAGATACTCCAGCTTTGTGGAGTTGCCACTTTTCTTCTGTTCTTTTTCTACAGCCTTTTGACCGATAGATCATATGTCAGCATGTTAATTTTCTCCTTTTCTCACTGATAGCAGCTGAATTAAAAGGAGAGGAAGGGTGTAGTAGCTCTTCACTGGTGCTCTAGTTCTCCGTCGACCTGAGAGTAGCTGTCCAAACATTAGAGCCTTCAGAAGACGATACCTATTCATGTATGTATGGACAGTAGATCGAGAATAAACACTTTCGTAGATGTATGTATGGCCATAGACTGTTTTAAAAAGTTTGGTAGCATAATTATTAAAAGCTTAATATTATGTCAGATGCAATATTAATCAATGCTTCATTAAATTAAAGAAAGGTTCACATTGCCAATTTTAATAATTGAACTGAAAAATAGTTTTATACAATTGATGACTTATGATGTAATTTATCAGAATAAATTCAATAGCATCTCTTCATCTATTGCAAAGAATAAGTGATGACGCAAAATAAAACAAAGTTATTATGAAATCTAATAATGATCCGGATTCTGAATATTTTCAGTTAACAATAAAGTATCTTTTTTCTTAAGTGAATTTCAAAGAAACATTATTTGATAGTCAGTAAAATTGTGAACCTAGCATAATTAAAATAATTTAAAAGAAAACATTGAATAATAATCCCTAAAATTATAAATACTGTATCAGTATTTATTGAAGATAATAGAAATATTGATTAGTAATCACCTCAGTCTTAAATACAGAAGTAATTAAATCAGATATGAAAAAAATACTATTGTCAAAACACCCTGTTGCGAATTGCAAAAATATTTTGGAATACTTACTTCAGCCGAGAAGGAGTGACCAGCTATGGTGTGTTCGGATCCTTGGGATTCTGAACTCCCAAAGTGGATCTTTACTTCGTGAATTTGGTATCGATAGGAGAGGGGTCCACCCGTCAGAAAGACTTGATCTTTCTCTCCAGGATCGAGGCGAAACGTCACATCACGACCTGTGTTAATTAAAGTTCCGTCTGACTGTAAAGAGATAAATACAATGGATTTTTAGACTTTGTTGGAGAAGGAAAACATTGGTTCAAGACCACATTTATGGAATACTCGATGATAAACGAAATCAGCAAAATACGTTTGAAAATTGTTGAAATGTTTATGTGCTGCAATAGCGATATGAATTAGAATTGGCTTAACCAAGTGCAAGAAACTGTAATGCAAACAAGCAAAGGTCTATATATATATATATATATATATATATATATATGTAAGCAAATATATGGATATAGATCCAACATTATGAAGAAAAATATACGGAAAAAACAAACAAAAATCCTTATATGCAATTATACGACAACGTGACCATGTTTAAACGGAACGCTGATCATATAAAACTTTCAGTTATCTGTTTGGATAAGTCTTGTTCTTATGTCCATCGTCTTTGTCATGTTGAATTGATAATGTTAATTATATTTTATGAATATGTCCTGAAGATGGTTTATTAGAACGAAACGTTCGACGTTGACATTATATTAACATTAAAACAGCATAATTGCATATAAGGATTTTTGTTTGTTTTTTCCGTATATTTTTCTTCATATATATATATATATATATATATATATATATATATATATATATATATATATATATATATATTATACGGAACATATAGGAAGCGTTTTATACATTTAACATGTTTCGCTTTTATTAAAGCTTCATCAGAAAATGTGTGTGTGTGTGTGTATTATATATATATATATATACATATATATATATATATATATATATATATATATATATATATATATAACTAGGTATCTACGTTGATTCCATGGCTTATGTTAACTCCCAGGAGAGTGACTTGTTGCGCCTTTTCGGGCCAATGTTCTCGGTTGATATGAAGTGGAAAGATTATATTGAATCCATTGCTAGATCAGCTGCTAAGAAAGTTGCTTCATTGTGACAATTTTTCTCACTAGAATCTATCATACATATCTATGTTTATCATTCGTCCATGTTTAAAATATTGCGGCCACATTTATCTACAGCTCCAATTTTTCTCACTAGAATCTATCATACATATCTATGTCTATCATTCGTCCATATTTAAAATATTGCGGCCACATTTATCTACAGCTCCAATTTTTCTTACTAGAATCTATCATACATATCTATGTCTATCATTCGTCCACGTTTAAAATATTGCGGCCACATTTATCTACAGCCAAAGAAGAATGAGCAATATTATTGGTCATTATCTAGTGCTTCCGCTTCAATCACTTTCCCACAGCCGTAAGGTCCGCCCGCGCCTTTTCTATAAATACTTTCATGGTAATTGCTCGGATGAGGTCTTCGCTATGGTACCTAGACATTTTGAATTTAAGTGCAGTACTAAACTGGCGTCGAGATCTCATCTATTTATAGTTGAGCTAGCTAGATGTAATTGTAAATTCTATGCTAACAGCTTCTTTCCACACACTTCTCGCCTGTGAATCCCCATTCTGTCTTCATGCTTTCCAGCCAACTTTAAACGTCAAAATTAAATTCAATGTCAATTTCTATCTAATGCCTTCTTGATTATCTTCTTTTTTTTCTCGCTCCTTAGTAAATGTTTCTGTTCCTAATTCTTCCACATTCTGTAACGCCTTATGTCTTAGTAGCTTTACTGCCTTGCATGAGGTGATACCGATTATATATATATATATATATATATATATATATATATGTACGTATATATGCGTGTGTGTGAGAGAGAGATAGAGAGAGAAAAGTGAGATAACAGTTTTTATTATACTACTGGGTATATATGTATATACTTCTGATTATGCATGCATTTACATGCCTACGTATTTGTTTGTATCTTTCTCTATGTGTCTGCATATTAATAAGCTCATTCGTAACTAACAAGCTTATGAATAACAGTGTATTTCCTACATGCTTGTAAAACGCATTGAGTCAGCTGTCACTAGTGACAGCTGCATTAAATATTCTCATGGTTTGATAAAGTTTTGTCTCTGCTACTCATTGAAAATAAATAAGGTGCGGTACCAAACCTTGCAAAATAATTTAATCATACAAAATGTGTCTTTTCAGGAACACGATATTTTGTCCTGTCAAAATTATCAAGCAGAAAAGAGACTACAAAAAAGAAAATATTAGGTTGTTGCAAAAATAATGTCGTTTTCTCACATAGTAACATATCTGAGAAAACGACATTATTTTTGCAACAACCTAATAGAATTGCAACACACTGAATATTTGTTATCCACTAGATTAAACATAGAAGTAATAATATATGGATTACACTAAGTGATCACATATCAAAATCAATATGGGCACAGTTTCTGAAAGTAGGGGTCTATCAACTCCGTATTAATACATTATCGGCCATTATCGAATCATACAGATAGTGAATACAATCCTGCCATATATTATTATACGCCTGTAGCACATATTGACACAATACAACAAATGTTGCTGCAAAAGCACATCAAATTCTGTTGCAGGAATGACAGCAAAACAAGTTGAACAAACTGTTCAAGCGTCCTTCAAAAAGCACTAAAGAGAAGCGGGATTCCAGTAGTTAGGCTTGTGTGATGTGAGTGAATGCCCCCCCCCACACACACACACTTGGAAAGTGTTTCTCCCCAACTCGATGTCTCACACGGAATGTGACTTGTATGAAGATAGAACCTTCTCTCAACATCGAACACTGCAGACAGCTGTTTAATCTCGCAGGTGACCCACTCGCGATACCACCCAATATGTTTTTAACGGTATAAGTGTTCTTATAAGCACAGCTCTAGATGCAGTACGTTTTGCAAGGATTTGCAACAGTCTCTCTTAACATTCCTGAATATACCTCTGCACTAATCTGTGTTGTGTTCTGTCTTTACAATGCGCCGATATTAGCGAGAGTCTGTACTACATCGGAGTCCAGAATCGGGCCTACAGGTATAGGAATGTTCGTACTATTGGTGGCATTGAACTGCTGACGCGTCAGGTATAGCATGCAGAGAGAGAGAGAGAGAGAGAGAGAGAGAGAAATGCGAATGAAGTAGAGAAAATCACATATAAAATAATATAATTACAGACATCTCTATCAATAAAAGAAAAAATATATTTTAAATTAATATTAAAATATTCAGGTTCTATGGTAATATACAGAAATATGTACAAATAAGTATATATAGGTGCATGCATATGCATGGATTTCTCTCTTTATCTCTCTCTCTCTCTTTATATATATATATATATATATATATATAAGAGAAAGAGGAAGATAACAAAAATCATTTGAAAATTGGTTAAAATGTAAATAGTGAAAGTCTTGTACAAATTAGATAACAATGTAGTGAATTTCAAAGATCAAACAATTTTTTCAAAATGGAAAATTATCAAAATTGAAAATTTAAAGGAAAATAAACAATATAATAGAGTAAAATTGTAGAAGAGAAAGAAAATGCATCGACAAAGCAAGGATACTAAATTTAAAAAGTTTTCAAACAAAAATATAAAGAATCTAGGCAAAAAATGAAATAAAATTCTGAAGAACAATAAGTTTTGAAAATTATTTTTACATATAAAGAAGAAAGATAAACAAACAAAGCCCATAAAAAACTAGTGACCTAAAATAACAAAAAGAAAACAAGAAGGAAAGAAAACAAATTATTAAAGAGTTCGCGAAGTGAGAATTGTGTAAAATTACAAATTGATTGCAGTTGAAAGTCATAATTATTAAAGGTAAAGTAATTTATGACTATTAATTGCTTTAGGTGACACCGAGTTAAAGAGTCAGGCGTTAAAATAATTGACAATAACAAAGGAAGGACGCATGCGCATTGTAGGAAAGGATCTATTGTAACAGGAATGATGTCTACAAAATATGAAGAGGATTTATTCATTCGTCGAATTTTTACTTTTATTTAATCTAATAACAGCTATGAAGGAAAAAGAACGAAAATGAGAAAGTTGAAAATTCAATAAGTAGATGAATATAAAAATAAAATTGAGAAAGAAAACAAACAAAAAAAGAAAAAAAGATGGAGGAAAGAAATCTTATCATAGGTTCCTGACTATAAAGAAAAGAAATAAAGCATTTATATAGAAAGGAAAGATGAAGGAAAAGTGTCCTTGGTTTTTACAGCAGAGTGAAAAATAATAAAAGTAAATGGTAAGATGAAAACATGAATGAAAGAAGAGAGTGATTTAAATGGATGAAGAAATAATAAGATTATTTACAGTTGGAATAATGTCCTCCATCTTTGTTGTTATTATCATAACGTTTCGGTTGTTGTGGCCACCGACCTTCTTCAAGTGTCTGTCGGTACGGATAACTTTCAAGGAATTTCAAACTGGTCTTTTTATTTAATCTACGAAAGTGTTTATTCTCGATCTACTGTCCATGTTCAGGGATATCTCAACTTGTTTTATTCAATTATTCCACTTAGTCTGAGTCTGTACTACCCAGCCCAGGGATTGAACATACAATTACTTTGCCACCAAATTCATGAGCAAACACTGTAACCCCCTAGTCTATTGTTACGTATTAATAATAACAACAGCAATGTGGACATTATCCCGACTGTAAGTAAAGTAAATAATATCACTTTTTTCTCGAAAATCAGACAGAAACAAAGGAAAAAAAAGAAAGAAAGAACCAACAAATCTGAACACATGACGGAATAAAATAATCAAATAAATGTAATGAAAAATATCAAGAAAAATAGGCTTCTTTTGAAAAAAAAGAAATAAAGAAGGAGAAAGGAAATAAAATAAAAAGTAAGTAAAAAAGCATGGAAGGGTGGAAGCAAGATAAGAAAATAAGACAAGGGCAAAAGAAACGATAGAAAATAAAAGTTGGATGTTAGAAGTAGGAAAAAAAAAGAAAAAATTGAGATAAGCAAAACGACGAAAAAGTTAAAAAAAACATCAAAAATGAAACAGTAAAAAAGGTGGAAAGTTAAAAACGAAAACAAAAGAATGAAAACACAGAGAGAGAGAGAGAGAGAGAGAAAGAAAGAGAGAGAGAGAGAGAGAGAGAGAGAGAATGAAACGGGGAGAAAGAGGGAAATGGAAGAAAAGCAAATTTTAGAGAAATTTCAAGAATGGCCGAAGGGGAAATTAACGAAAATTTTAACACAAAAGTATTAGATATTGAAAAACAATGAAGATGAATAAGTAAAATAAGTATTAAACAAAAGAAGAAATGATGACGTGATCGGAGAGAAAGAGACGAATAAAGAGATGAAAAAGGAAAGAACAGTTAATATGCAGGGAATAAGTCACATGATGAAATTAGATTAATATTATAGCATTATGAAGTTAGAATAGGAACAAGTATTGGTAGTCGATGTCATCTGTGCAACCTATCAGACACACATTAATATTGCATACACTTATAGTCAATTTAGAGGAAAAGGTGGTCTTATATAGCATAAAATAAAATAAGGTCTCATTTTAAATGATTTCAGAAAAGTTTCAAGGTGTCAAATCAAAAGTTTAGCCAACAAAATCGTCCAACATGATATACATTTGCTTCATTAAATTTTCTTTAAAAGCTACCATTCAAGTTCATTGTTTTATCTAACACAACTGCTTTTATTTTAAGCTACGGACTGTCAGTCTTGGATGCGTTATATACTTTTCACTGATGGCTGCTATTTGTATTAAATGTAACGCTTCGTTTGTTGCTTTCTATTGGCGCAAGTCTCTTTTTATTTATCCTCGTCTATTTGCGGATATATTTAGAAAATAAAATGGAAAATCTACATTACGAAAAAAGAGAACATTCATCATAGATATTTATCTAAAAATATTGTTGTACTGAGCCTGTACCTGATTCATCAATGGTGCAAATATATTGGGTGTAACATGTAGGTATTTCAACAGACTCTCTTCTTACACACAAATGTAGATAACAGACAGCAAATAACAGTTAATGTGCTAACATTGCTAGCAACTTCTAGCGAGTTAGAATCACAATGGCTTCTCCATCACTGTGGTTTTGTTTTAGATTTAGTTTTCTTGAAAAAATATCACCCTTTCACTTACTCGGTGACTCTAACAAGCATATCAACATAGACACATACTTGGAGAAAGCGATTTAAATATTAAAATATGCTCGCACATACCCAGGCACTAGCAAAGACTCAAAATATTAGCATATGTAAATGTTGCTCCCAAGGATATGTACAAGTAAAATGAGTATAGCAGCATACAGACACGATCACTTTTTCATAAACCTATCAATGTAGGTAATTTCACAGTTTCTTCAGATGTATAAATATTACCGACTGTTGTTTCAGTTAAAAACATAACCTAACAATATTATCAGCATTACAACTAAACTACAATCTGTCAATTACTATCTTTTGTTCAGTACAAATGATAAACGATGGTATTTTAAAAATGCATGTCAATCCATATATCAAAGCGAAGAAAGCAGACGTTCATGCGACATAAAGAAAAAGAAAAGCTGAACAAAGTGAACAATAGTGAACAAAGACGGTAGAAGAGTCGTCGAGTTGAGGCAAGAGTATAACGAGTAAGAAAATGTATATTTTGCTCGAGAACTGCAAATATATTTAAGACGCTCAAAAACCTAAATGTTATTACAATGTGGAATATTTAGGCAATAACAATAAATAGAAATGGGCGGAAAGCCGAACGAGGTATTCGAATGTCAAAGATTTAAGACTAAAACTTCAGGTATCTTTTGTTTTTGATGTAAAACTGTACCGGGATTTGTTGCATTTCAATTCTCACTCTCTCTCTTTCTTTCTCTCTCTCTCTCTAAATTGACAAGTCCTAGTAGATTTCAACCTCATCACCACTGCCGCCATCATCACTATCGCTGCTGTACACTATTTGTCATTTCTAACAACAAAAAGATCAGCAATAGACTTTATACTGTTTTCAAAAGATAAGATTTTAGCTACCATTCTTGGAGTAAATATTTTGTATTTAACTTTTTTATTAAAGTTATTTAACAAGATGTCAATTTAAGATTTCTTTAATGTAAGTTGCTTTTAAGTAACTTTATTTTAGACATCAAGAAATACCTGAGGCTTTTCGATTATTTCAATTGAGACGAGATGAATACTCTGAAGAAGAGAAGTTTCGGATTGTCAAATTACCTTCGGCATAACTAATTACCACAGACATCAGAAGATGCTTTGACATTGCTCTTGTGTGAGAGAAAGCTATTGTTTTTGAAAACGAATCCGGTACCTACTCGAATTCTTCACAGGTGAGCAAAGGTAGGGATCCTTCATCAAAGCATCAGTTATCGTGTAGTCAAAGAATTTCTTCCTCCTTTTTTCTTCATCTTCTTTCGAGCCTTAATCAAAGATGCTTAGAAATTAGTCATGCAACGAGTCAGGCGTCTATAACTATACACTGACGCTAATCAAGAGACAACTGGGCATATTACCGTGGGGCAAATACAAGTATGTAGATTTATATACACCTAGTGAGAGAAACGTTCTTCATAGATAGAGACATAGATACTTTACATAAGCCATGCATGAATAATGGTGATTATCTTCCAAAAGGCAATTTTGCAATCAATTCAATTCTTTCTTCATACGAACGTGAAAGGTAATTATAACTTAACGTATAAATAGTTCTTGAACATTCCCTGTCTTCTTAAAGTAATTGCGTCTCTACATGATTCAAACCGAGGACGCATTTTGTTGATGGTTGAAGCGGCATTAGACACGCAACGTCCACAAGACGATACTTTTCCTTTAGTCGTCATTAAAACTCTACTGTACGACAGAAAGTATTATAGGGACTTAAAGCAAAAGACATTCTGAAATAACAAGCCAGTTATAGTTAAGCGGTGAATTTAACAATCAACTAAAAGAAAATATACTTCAATCTCCAATCACAAACAAAACATAACTATCTATATTTTATAGAAAAGACCCATAAATATATATAGTTACACGCATAAACTCTTAAACATAGACAAGCAATAACAGTCTAGAAAATAAATATAGCCAGGGAAAATATATAAACGCACAGGCGTTTCTAATCACACACGAGACGCAGACATTTTCCCGCCACACAGTGCCGCACTGGACTTGCATGGTTGACTTGGCTTGTTCACAAAGAGGTCAAACCTAATGAAACAAAGGCGGGTTAACCCCACCTTAGTGAAGATGAGGGGTCAGCAAGTCAAGCGTTTCTGATTTATATCGACTGGTTTTACTTTCGACATTAATAATAATGACTTAATAAATAAATAAGGACTAAAAAGAATAGCAAGTAACGATGAAAAATAAGAGTAACTCCGACAAACTTACAGAGAATAAATTTTAGTATTTATTCTCAGAGAGAAACTATTTATTTAGACTCACTTTTGTGTTAATACAAAATTGATATTCAACAGTGTAAGAATGTACAAAGATGCATGTGCCTTTATATTAGCGTATCTCGTAAATATAACGCAAATTCCGGTATTTAATTCTAAATGAATGAAGATGCAAGAATACGCAAGAGATATTTTTACTGATACTTTATCCCCCCCCCACAACATATATATATATATACATACATATAGCCTGGTTACTCTATAAGTGCTACCGATACTATGCAATCTACTGATTGCTTGACTTACCGGTGTCTAAACCACCGCCGCCACCACTAAACCTTTTCCGGTGAGGAGAGATAGCGAGATATTCAACAGGATTAAAAATAAAACCTATAGAAGGGTGAATGTAATCCTTTCATGGGATCAACGGACACCTAACACAGCTATGGGTTCCAGGCGCGCGGTAAGTTCACTGGACCCTTTAACCTTTGTCAAGGTAACTAACTCGGAGAAGGAAGACTATTTCTACTTCTACTTTAGGGGCACATACACTTCTTGTTTTGTGTGTGGGATTTACCCACTGCAACACCATTTTCCACTTTAAAAATTTCTGGCATAGGTATTGTTATAAGTTACAACTGAGTCTTGTAGTGATATGATAACCATAGTTGGCAACCAGTGCCATGACACAGGAGGATCGTAGAAGAACCCCACGTACTCAGCCATAGCAGCAGTGAGGTGTCTAGGGTGAGAAAGCCGGATGGATCCTAACTTTCTTCAGGTTGGTTTTAATTCAGATTGTTTTCTCCTGACAAAAAATCTAATTCAACCATGCTGTTTAACCCACATGTAAGAGGAGAATTAATAGATTCATACATTTCCCAAAGGGTATTTGTGTGAAAGTAAACGTAACGAATCAGACTGGAATTTGGACTTGGCTAGCTGATTTCTATTTGAAATTCTCTAGCCATTACAATAGTCGCACATCCTCAGATGGAATTCCAAACGTTTAATTTTAACTAAATTCACTCAACATATATTTTTGATGGTATTATGGCAGTTGTCATATAAGAGTTTGTTTTAATTGTCAAAATTGACGAAATTAAGATGAAATAAAATAAGTCATTTTTCGATATATTATACATTTTTTTATTTTAAAAAAGATAAATAAATGCGACAGAAGCCAAAATGTAGTGCACGTTATGCAGCAGTTACGCGAAAATATATTCAAGTAATCTGTAACTTGTATTGGGAAAGAACGATTCTAGATTTAAGAAGAGAGAAATAGGGGAAATAAAGGGTAACCTGCTTGACAATTTTGAGTAAATGGATGGTGGAAGTGATATTCCATCAACCATTTACCCAGAATTGTCACTATGATAAAGAGGGGCCCATAAAGGAGAAACTAATGCTGAAAGCAAAATAAAATGGCAGGAAAGTATCTGAAGAGATTTGAAGAAGAGGGAGAAAGAGAGAAAAAGAGAGAAAGCGAGATAGGCGGAAGAAAGAAAGAGAATGGAGGAAGAGAGAAAGAAAGAGAGAGAGAGAGAGAGTGATTTGGATCAAAGGTGTTTGAGAAGTTTCGTGCTGAAAATATCTCGCTGAATCATGCTCCCCATTTAAGTAAACCAGTTGAGGTTAACAGCGATTAAATCAAAATTTTAGGTATGAATAATTAGTGTTTTATTATGTAGTAGCAAATATATTAAAACTAACAAAATCAAGCACAGAGAATCATTTTCAACAGATCAGTTATGTTAGTCACTTTGAGATGTGGCTTCCACATCTCGAAAATGTTTCGTTTTTAAAACAAATTATGTCATACGATAAAAATGGATACTTTAAAGCAATGTGGAATGCAATAGATTGTGATACAAGTGAAAGTAACCACATATGTCAGTACCAAAGTTCAGTCTTCCTTTAAAGGTGATACCGTTTATATCGTATGATTGGAAGGTATGATTAGGTCTTTTCGGTGAACCAATCAGTTGATTCGAACAAGTATAGCTACCAATTATATCAACTGAATGTAGTAAGCAATGAAAAGTCTCCACTTAGAATTAGTTAACAGACGTGTTTATAGTGCCAATTTGATAGTGTTAGGCTGAATGTCTCTTTGATGATCAGTCAATAATCATTACAGATTTTTTGGGATTTATCGCTCATCTGCTCTATTCAACAGTTGTTGCATATTGAGATTACGATTTATTCAAGTCTTTACAGAATTGGCTTAATGAAAAATAAATCAATTCCCGGAAGGGCTGAAAAAAGTACAGAGAGCAAAGCTTCACCTGAGTAGGATAAAATAAATCCTATGAGAATGTAATTATGAAGTTGCCTGAAACAGAGAAGAAAATAGTGAAACAAAATGGGAGTTGCTCAACAGGGTTAATCTTCTGAATAAAAATGTCTTTAATCATTAAATAAGGGCTTTACATAAAACAAATTATAGAATAAGACACAGATACTAACATATTAGCGCTTACAACTCAAGTAAAATAATCTAAATTTCAATAGACCCAAGACATTTTTTTTAACTTTACGATGTTCATTCTGCATGTAAAATCTACAAAATGCGATTAAGACAAAAATAAATATTTTGGCATCAATATTGGATATCGAACCGCTACTTCCCATGACCAGACCCGGCAGAAAAAAATATTATCTCTTAGGAACAGAAATCACAATGTTGCCCTTTTCAAAACATTATTTTTTTGTCTTGGCTCATAAATTTTTATGCCGTCGTTTGTTTAGGCTATTCGAGATCAACATTTGGGAAAACTGTCACCTTTTCCTTTGTAGTTATCAGTATCAATGTATTTACATTATATATATATATATATATATATATATATATATATATATATATATATATATATATATATATATATATTATGTGTGTGTGTGTGTACATTGTAGTAAATATGTATGATATATTGTTATATATATGTATATAATACGTTGTCATATATATATATATATTATAGACTCGCATTTTTTCATACAAGTCAATATTTTCACAATAAAATTGGTATTAATCAATATTGTTATATATCAGAATATAAATTTATATGATAAATCATAATATATCTGTATTCCATTGTTCTTAATCATGCACGTCTCTATTTAATTCTATATCACACTTGATATTTACTTCTAAAATAAAAAATAAAATTTACTTCTAAAATAATAATAAAAAAATTACTTCTAAATAAAAAATAAAATTTACTTCTATATACACTAGAGTTCAAAAGTTTTAAGCCACCCCCAAAAGTAGCATAGAATGAATTTGATAGAAGTGTGAAAAAAAAAAAAAAAATGAAAAGAGCAGTCATTGAAAAAAAGAAAGGACTCAATAATCAAACTTATACGCTGAGAAACTTTTGCAACGTATACAAAACATTTGGTCTGCAGTATTCAAGGATTGGAGGATATTTTGACGAGAGCAAAATTTAATGAAAAAAATTTTTTTTCTTTTTGTCAGAATAAAATTTCTAATAAAAAATCATATTCCATTTTTTTTAACCATATATATATATATATATATATATATATATATATATATATATATATATATATATTATAATTATTTTTTTAAAAATATGATTCCATCGCGACACAGACATTACTATGTTTCGAAACTCGTCAGCATTATTCAGGTTCAATTTCAATATTAAACCCTAACTACCAGGTGGAAGTATCATCCTCAGGCGTTGTTTCGAAATGCTATGCTACGGAAAGTTTTACTCATTTATAGTTTTGAAATGGGGGGTGTTCTAGGGTTTGTTTTTCATTATCAAGTGTCACTGCTTTGATTGCGGTAGGGGTGTTTGTTATATACCAAGGTTTTGGAGTCGTGTAAGTTTGGGCTTTTTTTTTGTCTGGCTACAATGGCTAATCTTATTCGACTCCCTGCTAAAACTCTGATTGATGTAGTTGTGTTTTTAAACCTATTGTATTAATTGCACTTGTTAATAGATTTGGAAATCTTTATTGTTATTTTTTTTCGTTCATTTATAAAATGATAATTATTTAAGACGAATATTTTGTAATGTCTGCAAAAAAACCGTTATCTCATTTCTTTGATTTAATAAATTTTCGTTTTTTGGAAACTTAATGATGTGTAGTTTTACATGTAGGCATAAAAGGCATGGGTCATCCCAGGTTTTACAAGTTCTTGTTCTATTTATTATTTTCCATTTTACTTTTGGTGTTTTATTTATTTCTTTTAAATGCCAAAAATATAATTCTGATTTCTGTTTCTAATATTATTGAAGGAGCTTTAGTGTAGTCTCCACCTTATTTTAAATTCATTCTTTGTGGATCCTATATATATCTTTTCAATATTTCGATTCTCAGTGGAAGAGATTGTGCATTGGTATACCACAGATTCTATGCTGTATCCAAACACTTAGTATATAACAAACACCCCTACCTCAATTTCTGTGTCGCGATGGAATCATATTTTTTTTTAAAAAAATAACTATAATCTAGGCTTCTGTCTATATTTCTGAGATGGGGTGTTATGTACACTATTTACATTATTCAGGCTATTGTCCTCATCTTTGACGCCATATTTATTACAACGTTTCGCCCGTTGTACGCTCCGGCCTTCTTCAGGTGGTTGGAATGTCGATCTGAACCCTTTATTTCGCTCACTGGGGTAGACTGTTATAGTTCCACGTGCCATGTTTAATGGATGTCAGTTATCAGTTATCTCCTGTTAATTTCCCTCTCCAAGTTCTCCGCCGCCTTAACCGGGTATTGAACTCGCACTCTTTGTCCTTGAGGACACATGGCACAGTGGATAAAGGCGTTAGTTAGATCGAGTGACAGGACTGGGTTTATAAGCACAAATAATTTTGATCTTATTAGTTGTTAAGGTTACGGGAAATTTAAATCATTATTAATGGGAGGTGATAGGCTATTCATTTCCATCGATAACCTCTTTATCAAATTTAAACTACTTTCAAAATCAGTTTAAGTTAAGGTAGGATAAGGCTGCTTGTTCAACAAATGATGACATCCGTTTTGCGCATGTCGTCTGTTTTATTTTTCAGTTTTTTATTGGCATAGAGGTTTTTTTTGGCATCTTTATTTTTCTGTTCAATTTCTAATTTTATACACAAAGATTTTCTCAAAAGATTCGTTTGAATATGAGTACGTCGTATTTTTAATATTTAAAATCTATTCCTTCAATTTTAACGTATTATCCCTATTTTTAATAACTAATAGACTATACGTTTATTTTAAAACTAATATATATAATTTAGACTTACTTTCTTATTTAAAAATTATTATTCAAATGTCAAGTTTAAATATGCATGTTTCATTTTTCATCTTTTTTATCATATTAATTATTATAAAGGAAAATCTTTGACTGTCTGCAGAAAATTAATGCAAGGGATTTTTGTCCTAATTTATTTTTTACAATACTAAATGTTTCGAGTCAGTATTTCAGGTAGGAATTTTTTTAGGCTCCTTCAGATTTAATGGTAGTTATTAGATAAATTCAGAGTCCTGTGAGTAACACTGAGTAACATTTGTATTTTTGTAACACTGAGTAACAATTGTATTTTTGTTGTCCTTCCAATTTCATGTTCTAATATTTTATTTATATAAGCTTGTTAGGCAAGTATAGTTACGAAAGAATTCAGAACTTTTTCAAACAAGTGAAACGCAAGAAAAGACACACACACGAGCGCGCGCACTTGCATACACTAACACATATATATATTGGTAGATTGGAAAATATGTATATTATATCCTTTTAATGATTCAAATATGATGTATGTGTTTCAATATAGAGTTTATGCATGTGTCTATTTTCATTTATCATGTAATTGTCTCTATATTTTTTATCAATGGTTATATATATTTTATACATACTGTGTGTAACATCGATGCCTACAACATTACATTTGTATTTTTTTTAAATTGGTCTCACCCGATGTAAGGCAGTAAAACAACTAAGACACAAAGGGTTACTGGGTGTGGAAGAATGAGGAACAGAAACATTAATAATGAGCGGGAAGAGAAAAGATTAGTCAGGAGGACAGTAGATAGCAATTGACACTGCATTTAAATTTTGTAGATTAAAGTTGACTGGAAAGCATGAAGCCGGGAGGGAGATCCACAAGCGAGAAGTGCGAGAAAAGATACTGTTAGCATAGAAGCTACAGTTACATCTAGTCAGCTCAAGTGTAAATTGATGAGATCTTGTCGCCAGTTTAGTACATCGCTTAAAATAAAAAACGTCTAGGTACCATAGAGAAAATCTCATCAGAATATTTACCATGAAAGTATTTAGGCATAATTATTTGAATAAAAGCGGTCACATTTATATATGTCCGCAGACAGATGAATATTTACATCATAGTTCAGTTTATTTATTTACTTTATGCAACTGGGTACAAGACTTGCATAACTCTAGCATTACCCCACACCCAAATCTATCTATCTATCTATCTATCTATCTATCTATCTATCTATCTATCTATCTATCTATCTATCTATCTATCTATCAGAACATTGCAAAAGATCGTGCCCGATTTTCATTGTTAATAATAAATGATCGCAGTTTTTTGGTGTGTTCTAGATTGAACTCTTTCATCGTTCACTTGTGAATCTGATTTTGCTGAATGTTAACATTTTATCCACAAATGAATACCTTAAAAATGCAGGGTGAAAAGTTGCATTTTCGCCATATTATGCTCTGTGAATTTCAATAAGCGTCAGAACTGACAAAAAACATTCAGAAGGTTTATTTGGATCGTTCTCTAGTACGTCAGGGTGACTTTAACCAAAATGGAAAACCACATTCAGAGCGAGCTTTAGACATCGATGAAGATGCTCTGCTTGACATCGTAGAGAATAAACCGACAATTTCGACGGAACAGACTGCAAAGAGTTTGAAAATCGATATCTTAACTGCCATTTGAAGAGGCTTAGGTTCAAGAAAAACTGGCGATTTTGGGAAATCGAAAAGGTGTGTTGCAAAACAGATCAAAACAGATCATCCAGAAACTTAGAGTGTTGACATGGGAAACCCTCTAACACACGCCGGTATTCTAACCTGGCATATTTGGATTTTCATTTATTCCAGTCTCTACAGAACAACTTAAATGAAAAAATATTGACACTGTACAGTCAGTTGAAAACTACCTCACAAACCTCTTCCAACAAAAATCACGAAGTTTCTAGGAAAATTGCATCAACAAGCTTGTAGAATGATGAGAGTTAGCTGTTAGAAACAATGGAGACTGTGTACTTGACTAATAAATATTTTTTGTGACTATGAAAAAGCTTGTTTTTAATTTTCTAATCGGGAACGAACTTGTGCAATGATCTATCTATCTATCTATCTATCTATCTATCTATCTATCTATCTATCTATCTATCTATCTATCTATCTATCTGTGCGTCAGCAGCTCTTTCTCTAAAATGAAGCGTGATTGGTGTTAATTCATTTCATAAAACATTTTAATATAATTTTGCAAGAGTACAAAAGTCATTTAAGAAGTAAGTAGCGCGCTCGAGTACCTAACGGGATAATATCTATGTTTCCATCTTGTTTGCTATCGATTTGTACTTTAAACCGGAACTGGAAGTTTTTTCAAGTTACACACTCATTCATTCACATACATGCACAAACGTATGTGTGTATGCACAAGAAATACACATTTTTTACTCTCTAGTTATTTAGCATGTTTGTACTTGTGGATATATCGTTAGAAAACCAGTCTGGAAAATTCTTCCTCCTCTTTCGAAATAAAAATAACCTTTACTTGATAACCCTCTACCTTTAGTAGCTTTTGGGCATTGTGCTGAGTGAAAAATTTAGTAAAAAGTGCTTTATTCCAGTCGTGTTTTTTATTAGATTATTAAGTATTATGAACTTACAGCAAACGTAGATTAGTTAATTAATCTTCACATAAAACACGAAAGTGACAAATCAAAAGTGTTACATAATACTGCAAATTAGCAACGTGGTAATTTTGATGATTTATTATTCATCTTTGAAAAGATTCACACGAAGAGTAAGTTTTATAAATACTGTTAATTTGCTGGTTTTCAAATTAAAAATAACTGAGTACAGTTTTATAGATAACACATTAAAAAGATTTGTTTAGAATTAAATATTAAAGAGTCTTAGAAGAAGGGTGTATTGCTAACTAATCAAGATACAAGGAAAAAATATATTCACGTAAATATCTTCCAACAAAAACTAAAATACTTTTTTTGTTATTTGAGTTATATAAGACATTTTCCATGAATTCCAACTTCCATTAAGTTGGTTATTTTTCTAATAAACAACTTACAATATATTTCTGAACATTTTCTATATTTATTCAGATTCTCATCGTTGTTGATGTGAATCTACATGGCAATTCCGCTGTCAACACTGTGCAAATTATCTAACGACCAATCATTTCTGTCATCAAAATTCTATTTTTCAGAGCCCAAACGACCAAAATTACCTTGATAGTTTTAAAATTGTGAACAGAATAAAAAGTGTATTCTTTGTTTTATAATAATTTATTTTCTCATTTGTGCAACTATTTCGTTGAAACAACTTCTTTTGCTTCTTCAGTTATTTTCTACGATGATTTACAGTGACGAGCAGCCGCCATGAATGCCTTAAAATTTAAATTTTACTCAGGCTTTCGTTAAACACATATTCACATTCATATAGTCATCTATATTAAATATATAAGATAATGTGGAAATTTTTTTATTTTGAAAGGTTTCACCAATGGATCGGCGTCACAAATAAGAAGATTTTACCTCAACAAAATCTACAAATGTGATTCGCATTAAGCGGAAAAATGTTTGGGATTTACTGCATCGTTAATATTGTTAAATAACTTCAATTTTTATATTTATTTATTTTAAGGTTTGCGTATCCAATATTGTTTCAGTTCTAATTTAGTCAGAACAAATGATAAACTAAAATGTCTCGGTCGTATATTAATTTTAGAAGATTCATAAGATCATGGCACTTTCAATGCATCTTTGAGTAAATTATATTAAATTTCCTTTTTATTAAAACGGCATTTTCCAGGTCAGATATTCTACTAACATAAAAGTGATTTAGTGCATTGTTAAATTTGATGTCACGGATTTCACGATCTCTTTCGCCGGTTTATTTATGTGAGTTTATAAATGTGGGGGAGGGTTACATTGTATTTGGAAGGCGCCTGCTTCTGATGTAAAGTTAAATATTTCTTTTACATACATTAATTTTTAACTGTTTTATAAAAGTGTGTGTGATAATTTTTATATAGAGATTAGTTAAATTTCCTTTAAACTCATTAATTATGGATTTTGTAATATGCTTAATTTTTGTATTGACGTTTATAATTTAGTGTTAGTTTTTAGTTTTGTGCCCTTTGTACGCTTTTCTTTTGGTATTGTATATGAAATAACGAAGATAGTGGAAATTTTAAAATAATTTTGATATGTTTTCTTCATAATCTAGATAAAAACTTAGTTAAAATCAAATTTAGTTAACGATATTAACACTACAGTCTCGCTAATATAGTTTTTTTTCTGATGACGCAGTTCATCGGTGACACATGTAAAAGTAGAAGTTTTCAGAATTGTATTATATGTTTATTATTCTATAGGATACACATCAAATTTTATTCACGCACACACACACACACACGCACACACTCCAATATTATTTTATAAACTAAGGTAAGTTTGAATATGATTTTTACATTTTCAACTTTTTTCAGAGATATAAAAAAAAGGAAGACATAATATATGTGAATATATATTAGTGCGTGTGTGATCGCGCGTGAGTGTATGAGTTATTCTGAAAGTGATTCTCCCGATGTTATTATGTCGGCCCACCACGACGTTAGAGGCAGATGCTTGTGTTATGGCACTAGATAAAATTTGCCTTATGTTGTGAAGGTGATTTTGAAAAAAAAAAAAAAAATCCGTAGCTACAATGGATTAATTTAAAAGTTTAAAATAATTACAGAGAGCGTTCCCACATCATTTTTTAATAATCGCCATGACAACGGAATGCAGATTTTATCGCAGTTACAATATGTTTGTCTTTGTAATTTACCTCTGAAGATGATCTTGGAAAAGATCGAAAGTGCTCGGGTTAACAAAAACTACGGCACCTTCCTTTTTAAAAAGAAAATCTATAAAAATTAATAATATTATTAAAAACAATTATTATATAAAGTTTAAAAATAAAATAAAATTTGAAAATTAAAATTTAAAACTTAAAATTAAAAATGGTACAGAAAAATATATAATATCTAATATTAATAATCAGATTACTTATTACACTACTACTACTACTAATAATAATCAGATAAAAATATGTAAAAATAATAATGTTACAAGGTTTCGGCCGTTTTACGCTCCGGCCTTCTTCAGTGGTCGGAATGTTGAATTGAACCCTTTATTTTGTTTGTTAGTGTACACTGTTCTAGTTCGACGTACCATATGTCCTCAAGGACACATGGCACGTGGATAAAGGCGTTACTTAGATTCAGTGACAAGACCCAAAGAGTGAGAGTTCAGTACCTGGTTAAGGCGGCGGAAAACTTGGAGAGGGGAATTAACAGGAGATAACTGATAACCGATATCCATTAGACATGGCACGTGGAACTAGAAAAGAAGAAGGCTGGAGCGTACAACGGCCGAAACATTGTGATAAATATAGCAACAAACATGAGGACAATAGTCCGAATAATGTAAATAATTTGCATACTCATACATATACTTACATACATAAAGTGATATCAAGCAAAACATAAAATTATACAAAGATGTATTACATAAAGAAACACCCCCACACATATATAAAACACCATTTACAAATAAATTGTTTAGCCTGAGCCTTTAATCCGACATATAGATACTAGGTGATATTGGATGTCTTGATAATTTAAATTCCGTAGTTTCCCTGGGTAAGTCTCCCAAAATTGTTTTAGGTATATTTAGTTATTTCGAACCGGTTTTTTTTATCTGCATTTGAAGATGATTTAATTACGGTGATTCAGTAATTCATCATGTCCATTATGTTTGATTATTAATATTTTCTCTTTAATGCAGAGATCACATTTTCTCTAAAGTTTTTAGGAGTTCTAGCCCTGGAGATAATTTTCCATTTCAACTGCGGAGTGAAACCGTTTTCTATAAATCCCAATAACATTTAGATAGTGCTGTTAGTGATTCATTGCGATGGTTATAAAAGCGTTGCTTCCAATTCAAAGCATATATTCCAATATAAAACTTTTTCTGGTTCATATTTTCTTTGGGGAAGATCGTGGCATCATAAACTGCATTTTCTGTTAAACATAATTCTCCCACTGGGCACTCAATTTTAACCCTGCAATTACAGCTCGAAGTATTATCTTGTGTTTGATTCATTTGAAATTCTCTAATTTAGATTATGAGTGTGGGAATTTATAATTTTCTCCATATTGTTTACATATGAGTAACTAATTTTCAAGTTCATTTTATTAAAGATTTTATTCAATGTATTGTTATTACTAAAGTGTTTATCTATTAATCTTATGAAGAATTTTCCTATATTAATGCTAGATAATTTGCAGAATGGGGGTCGGGCTAACCATATAACTTTCTCTTTTCAATTTTTGAATTTATTTGGTGTATTTTCAATCGTTTTTTTTTCGTTATTTTAATGTTTGCTGCAATTTGCTCTTTTAGAGGGCTTGATTGTATTTTAGTTTGTTTTCATTAAATATGTTGCAACCAGAAGACTGTTTGTTGATTCTGGTATTGATTGTGTTGGGAATCTGTTTTATAATAGATTAAGGGTGTTTCGAGTTGTCGTTGATGTATATGGGGGTTTGATTTTCTTTTTTGAAGTGTTTGAAATTGGAAAGATTAAATGTAAAATCTAGGAAATAAACGATTAAGTTAGATGAAATATCAATTTTAAAAACTAGAAATTGGAAGGCTTTAATGATTTTCTTTCGTAACTTAGAAGTCAGAGGACCATTGCTATTAGGTATAAAAATGATTACATCATCTCTATATAGACCTACACTTCTGGGGTCCAAGAATCTGCTTAAGGTATCTAAAATATATACACACTAAATCTGTTATTTGGGCTCAATCAAATGTTCCCATGGCGACATCGAAATTTTTATTATTCTTTTTAATCCAAATTTAATTAAATATTAAAATATATTGTCTGGAAGCCATTATAATTTTTAATTTGTTTTCGGTAATGTCTATATATATTTTTGTAAAATTTAAGCTATTTTCTAATAGATTTTCAGAAATAGGGAGGTAGAAATCGATTATATCAATTTTAGACTTAGAGTTTATATTCTGGAATCATTAAAATGGCATCCGAGGAATCTTTCCGATAATTTACGGGATATTTTTCTAGCATAGATATGGGTATTTTCGTAAGAATATCTTTGGGAATCAGACCTAATTCAGATTTGGATAGGTCTATCAAACGGGACAGCAGATTATTTTGAAAATTAAGTTTACCGTCCTTAAAAAGTAGGTAGGCATTCTTCATATGAGTTTACCTACTCTAGTAGGTAAAACTCATTCTATGATCCTCAACCTCCCACCCACTCTGTCACCTTACATCAATCTAAAACTATCACTCAAAAATTGTATTAAAAATAAAAGAAGACAAATACCTTTGTAACTAGAGATATGACCTGATGAACCAGGGAAAATATATTTTCTGGGGGAATAAATTATGGTCACATAACCTTAAGGTTGTCCTTTTTTTGATTTAATTAATTTACACACACGCACACACGCACACACACACACACACACACATATATATATATATATATATATATATATATATATATATATATATATATATATATACATGAAACCACACTATTATATCATTAGTTATTTTCATAAATGTATATGTGTCTGTCGTTATCATTACCTACATAAATGCGTACATATATAATGATATATGTAACAGATAAAAATAACATAGATGCATAGTAGGAGTTCGGGAAACATCCAATGGTTCAATGAAATGGAAGCACTTATCATATTTTAAACTAAAATTACTATTTCCACATTCCTCTTATATATTGCTTTGTACACAGAAATTAAGCTAATCTAAATTATTTCTGTATAAATCTGTTGTGTCGGAAACCTACCACCCCTCTTGAAGATGAACTTGTCTGCGTCTGTGAACAAAGACTTTAAATAGTGGCATGTTAGTTGACATGAGGGAGACAGTGAGACAGAGATCTCGACGTCTGTCGAACTCTCTGCATTAGCAGAGAGGAACCCGGACGAGGCTTTGCCGAAGGGCAAGGTTTCGTCCGGGGAGGTAGACAGGCCTTGAACCCGTCTAGGCGGGTTCAAAAAGGCTATATTTTTGGCCGAGCCTACGGGCCCGGAGATACCCACATTAAACCGGCCTTGTGCCACATTTTATCCTCGTGGGTGGATAGATAAATACCGACAGTGAGACCGAGAAGTTCTTAGCTGAGCTAGTTATTGACTAATCAGGCGATTTCTGTACCTTTTTTACCAGTCTATTAAAACCCTTTTTATTGTTACGTGTTATTTGGCGTTTGTCTCTACTAACCCCAAATCAACATCATAACAAAATCGGAGAAGGGTTTTTAGCATTAAAAATGTAATAGAAGTCTTTTCTTTGTGTATCGTAAAAATTTCAGCTGATCCATTGTACGGCTTTTTGCACGTGTACTGACTGTATGGAGAGAGAGAGAGAGAGAGAGAGAGAGAGAGAGAGAGAGATCTTTTACGGTTTTTCTTTTCTTTACATTGCCAGTAAAAAGCCCCCTCTTTTTCCAGTGCACCTGAGAAAGGCCTTAGAATGGATCGGTTGACACGTTACATTGATTATACCAAAGGTACGAAGAAGTGATTGAATTTGTTAAAGTAACAAACTTTCCGAAAGAAATATAGTAACATTTTCAAGATCCATTTCAAGTAATGTTTAAAACTACGTCTCCCTGTTTAAGTGATGTAAATGAAGGTTTTCTAGAGAGATGTAGCTATATTTAGTCCGTAACCTGGATAAATTTACTCGTCTACATTGACACAAGGCCATAGAATATAAAGAGAAAACGGAAAAATTCGTTTTCACTTGTTTGCGAATTATATCATTAGGTAACCAACCTGTAATCAAACTGTGTATGTGGATTAATAAAATCCTCAAGAATTGTGCATCGGTAAACATAAATAAAAGGCAAAATAAATAAATAAGAATTAGAAGTTTGTTTTTTGATTATTTAGAATTTTACCTTGCAGTAGATCAAAGTTATTTAAAAAAAAAATTAAATTCATTATTTCGGATTTGTTTGACTCATTATATATTTTACCAAGTTTTTCGCTTTGGAAATGACGTGACATTATTGCATTTTGTTCTTATGTTTCTGTTTGGTTGTTCAACTGTCAGTGGCATGATATATATATATATATATATATATGAACCTAAATAGCCAGTTGACCCTGACGATCCGTATAGGTAGGTTTACCTGGCTCTTTAGGTTCATATTTATGTTTGCTCTACTTAGCGTGTTGAGCACTTTACGTAGTTACTTTTACTTTAGTCGTTTTGGAGTTTTTTTTTTCATTGGACTCTGAGCTTGAATTCTGGACGATTGTTTTCGCCTCAATTTCAGGGTCTTAGTTCTTTCTTTTTTTATCCCTTATTTTCCCTTTGGCATTGGTTTGTCAATTACAAGCCCAAATACCTAAGGTTTTTCCAAACGAGTATAACCATTTATGTATATTTATATATATATATATATATATATATATATATATATATATATATGATCTCTCTGCGTGCATGTGCTTTTTTTCTCTCTTTTTCACCATTAATAATTGTTTCCTGAGGCTATAGATATAGTTGTTTAATGGATTTTTTATTCGACTATTTTGAAATAGCTAAATATGCCAAAATTAAGCTGACGATGTCAGAAGAGGTGTGAGCTGATAGTTTCTACGTACGGGAAAAAAGAATCACCAAACCAAATTCGCATTCCGGTTGAATCAACTTGCGCTCATTTCGCGCGAATACCTCTTGGAAAGGCATGAATTGACCACTCCCTAAACACGATCCTTTCGCCAGTTATCTCGATAAAAGTCAGACACCACTTGTCATTTGGGATGAAATGCAGCGTAATAAACTTTGTATCCTAAGAGGTTTCGGGATGAGACCAAACAAGCGAATGGAAAACAGATTTGCACATCGAAAAACAGGCAGATATAAATATAAGATATATTGAGAAAGTCACACACACGCACACACACACATATGTTAAAATACCTAATATAATTGCAAACTGATAAACAGACATATATATATATATATATATATATATATATATATATATATATATATATATATATATATACGGACAAGTTTCTTAGTATCATTATTAAAGGAAGAATATCTGGGTTTTAATTAATAGCCTTAAATAGACATATCAATAACTCAGTTACCTCCCTTGATGCTACTGCACTTATATGCTTACATCATAAAATCTGAAAATCGTACAGTACATAAGTTTTGAATTTTTCACTTGGCAAGCAAAAAATAGAATTTTTAGATAAACACAGCAATTTTGTCTTAGATAAAACAAGACCCTAAAGATGACATTATGGTAATGTCGAAAGTAATCGGAATTAAGTGAATATGCATCAAAGTGGTGACTTTCTTTCTTTCTCTCATAAGGATACTAAGAAACTTGTCCGTAAAATATACGAGAACCCAATTAAAAATGAGACAAAACTTGTCTAAATTATTTAATGAGACATGTTTTAATGAAAGCATGCTGCCAAAATATACGCAATACATACACACACACACACACATATATATATGCTAAAAATACCTAACATAATTATACGCACACAGATACATATATTTATATATATAAAAAATAATACATATATTTATATATATATATATATATATATATATATAAAATAATATACGTTTTGTGTCTATCATATTAAATTATTTTTTCTAATGTATGAATATCCTTTCGCAAATATGTTTTTTATGTGTGGAAATTGGTTAAAATTTATGTTGTCTTGTCTCAAGATTTCAACTCACATAAGTCATCATCAGGTGTGTGTGCGTGTAAAAGGGAGCAGAGAAAACAGTAGAAATATTAGATTGTATCATTGTTTTTTGAAAATGTATTTTCTTTGGGGGAAAACTATATCAAATGCAACTTAACACAGCAAGTAATGTAACACCAACATTGTGTTTAGACAATGTATTTGGACAAATAATTTTTCATGTGAATTGGGAGCTTGAGACAACATAACAATGAATCCTGGTTAGTTTATCCGCACATAACAATTACGAATTTGCGAATATTCATACATTATAAATAAAACGAGCATAAAATATAAATGTTTTAAAATATCTATTGTTTTTAAAAATAGACGTTTGCAGTTCAACATACTGAATTGTACAGTACATATATATATATATTCCTACGTTCGAAGTGCAACTTAAGTTTCGTTGATCTACCAACTCATCAGGCACGGATTATTACTTCTGATTTGTGCCTGATGAGTTGGTAGAATAACGAACGTAGGTATATGTATATTTATTAATATATACTTCTAAGCTCTGTCTATCACATTGAGCACTGTTTTGTTTACACCTTAAATTGAATAAATATTAATTCGCCTGTGTATGCACGCTAACGCACGCATATACGGTTGCTAATAATCTAGTTATTTGATTTATTCACGTCAATATATATATATATATATATATATATATATATATATATATATATATATATATATATATATATAGGATAGCGATATATAAACCTTTATACATCAAGAACAGTTTTGGAGGAAAGATGTATAACAAAGTGGAAAAATGTTTTTAAATTAAAATTCTTACTGAGTTGATATGATGGCGTGTCGTTTTTTTACAAGTATTTAGCTTTTGGGGCCTTTTTCTTTCCTTCAGAGAATGGTCCAGAAACAAATTCTATTAAAAACGTTTTATTATAAACTGAATATATGTTGGTATTTTTTCTCATATTAAAATTACTTCTCAATAAAATATTCTTATTGTTTTTAATATATTCAGTTCTATTTAACTTGCTCAGTTAATACATATTCCACGCGCAGACACGTATATATGTGTGTGTGTATGTGTGTCTGTGTGTGCGTGTAAAATAGATAGGTTGGTTAATAATGAAAGGTTACCGATATAAACAGTACGAAAAACCTTTATTAAATATTAATTTTAACCATATGACAGAAATGAAGCAAGGAAATAAAGGTTTTAAATCCGGAATTTTCAAGTACGACTTGTCCTTCATCAACGGTGTGAAAAAAAAAAAAAAATACAGAGAAATGGGGATTAATCACTGACAGATGGTTTTGTTGACGGTGTATTTTCTGGTGAATATCATATTATTAGCAAAATCCAGTTCTCTGTATAATTCATTGCTGTGCGCAATTTTTTATGAAAACGAAGTCAAATTTAAACATTGGATCGTTGTAAAAGCGTGTCAGTGGAGGAGTGAGATTGTAAACATAGAGGAAGAGAGTCATAGGTTGCGATGGGAGAGACGTCTTGTGTGTGGTCAGTGTAGATGTAAATTGTTCGTCCAAATTATCTATTTCAGAACGACGGTCTCTGGTTAGGATAACTTGTCACAGACAGTGAGACGAGACAAAATGTATGTAGGAACAAAAGACAAAAAGTAATAAGAAGAAAAAACTGGGAAACGAGCAAACAGAAAGATAAAACGTTTGAATAGAAATTTTGGAAATCTCTTGTTAAAAAATGGGGGTGCAGAAAAAAAATCATAATAAAAAATGATAATAATGAAGGAAAATAGAGGGGAAAAGCGTACACATATATTGATGCGCTGTGTACATAAGTGTACATAGCAGTGTAAATATACACAAATTCATAAATAATAATATAAATGTCTATAAATGTTTATGTAATGTTTGACTGTGTTTACTATCGTTATTACTTACTTTTGGGAGAAATACTCTAATTTGGTAGTAAATTTTTTCCATTTTTCGATATGGATAATACTTTCCTCCTGTCATGGTGGTTAGGGAAGCCGTTGTTTATTAGTGTTTGTTTTACATTATTAAGTTCTTTGAGGAAGAGTAGTCGAGAGGATGAATTCTGGTGTGCTCTTTTTAGAAAGTTTTTTATTACTGCTATTTTGGAGTGATGATGTCGTTCAAGAATTTTGATACTTTAAAAACATTTTTCCACTTTGTTATACATCATATAAATTTTATTGACTTGTATATATATACATTGTTTGTATATGTTTGTGTGGGATGTTTTGTGAGTAGATGTACACACTGATTATAACTAATTCTTTCTATATGTGTCATAATGTTTCAGAACAACGATGATTATAGGTCTCCACACCTTTCCATTTATTTTTGTTGCAATAATTTACTCATTTACGAACATTTTTGTGTTTGTAGTTCTTGTTCTGTAATCTATAAACTTGTCAAGTAGATTGAGCGTTGTTTTTCCTCTTGTTTTGATATGTCATGTGATATGTCATGTGATATGTCATGTGAGTAATGAATTATCCAAATGTCTTTCTTCGTTATGTCTTTCAAATATTTCACCTGTTTTTCCTTAATTGATCTCATCAGTTTCTATTTGCCTTAAAACTTTCTCTTCTTTATATTCTCTTTTCTTTATATTCTCAACATATTTTGGAAAAACCACATTCTTGTCGTTTTAAGATTCATATCGGTGAGGAAAATTCACACCGTTCATTGCCATATAGACAAATATTGTATAACAGTTTCATGTTTGATACTTGATATTTTGATCTCAATTCCTAATTGCCTTTCCAAAATCTGTTACCATATTACTGGCACCGACTTGATGTTAGGCACTTGTTTCATAATTCATACCTTGGATTGTCTCTTCTGGAAAACCATACATTCTGTTTTCTTTCAGTTAATAGATAATTCTTTCTTCTCCCTTTAATTGATTACCTTATCTAGTAGTTATTTTTTTTTTTAAATAAGCCATCAAAATATGTCATCTGTGTAGATTATGCTGTTAAATCTCCCGACAATAAATTGTTGTATGTCTTTTAATCTTCTTACAATCATCCTCCTGAATTGGTTAAATAAATTCAGTGAGAAAACATTTTTACTCTTCTTTGTATTTTTGTATATTCATTTAATTCTTCTATTTTCATTCTAGTTGTTTATTCACAGTATAGGTTACGGAATATTTGAATACCTTTTCGATGTGGATAATACTTTCCTAATATTTCAAGTTCATCATGTTGTACTTCGTCGAATATTTTGTGTAAAATGAAAAACTTTGATATAGTGCCTATATTGTTTATTCTGCTAGTATTCTGATGACGAACATTCCATTTTTTTTTGTTCTAGTGTCTGGAACAAATCGACATTATTGTTACCTTAGCCAGTTAACTACTGCTACATGATGTATTCATTAGAGCCCTAATAATTACTTGTATAGCTTAAGTCTATTGTTCGATGGAGTTTGAAGTTATTTGTATCTGATTCTTTGTCAGTTCGATAGAGATTGATTTACAGAGGCCTTCCGGTATTTCGTCGCTGTCATATATTTCTTATTTTATTTTGTTAATCTTAAAATCCCTAAATCCTCTAAGGCTGTTAGCATCATTTTTTACATTCTCGTCTGCTGCTTTGTTCTTCTTTGTTAGTGCTTAACCTCAAAATTAATTATTACAGATCCTGCCATACTATAATGTATTATAGTTTTTATTTTCTTTTGACATGGAAGAGATTTTCTATATATTCATTTTTTATAGTCCCTTGCCTTTTTCTATTAGGATATTACATTTGTTATAATAGTTGCACATGCATATAAAAACACTCCTTATAAAGAGAAAAAAAAAGAAACTGATATACATTTGGTTAAAAATACTTATACAAACAACATTCAAGCAATAAATATATATATATATATATATATATATATATATATATATATATATATATATATATATATATATATATAGAGAGAGAGAGAGAGAGAGAGAGAGAGAGAGCGATGTAAGGAGCTACGAGCATTGAGAATGTGCATAAACATTCAGAAATACTTGCAAGAAAAAGGTTTTAGTCACAAAGCTTTGTGTCCGTTCAGAATCTGTTGCATGTGTTTCTGCTTGTATGAAACAGTCAACTGCAAGAAGCAAGTTGCCTCTAATCCATAATGACGTTAATCTAAATGGCATTTTGACGGAACCAACGAATTTTTTCTCAGTCGACCACATTTACTAGGGTGCGAAGATTAGATTGTGCCTATGCTTTCTGGCAAGAATTCATGGTTGTGTGCATGTGTAAGAACGGGAGGGGTGAGGTAAATTGTGCAAGAATTTTGATCCCTGGAATTGCGTGTGTGGGAAAAATATGTACGTTATCGAATAAGAATCATTGTCTGAACGAAGGGGAACGAAAGAGTTTGCATGTGACAGAGACACAATAAGAAAGGAAGTTTGGCCAAATGGTGCATAGGTGTATCATAGTAAGAAAGAGAGATATGCAGATAGAAAGAAAGAAGAAAAAGAGAGGGAGAGTTATAGAGAGAGCACGAATAAAAGAGAGAAGGATGGAGAGGTTTGGTACCTACTATTTTGACACAAGATTGGGGGTTAACTATTTGCCCATAGCTGAGATCCTAATAGGTATTACCACCCCGGGTCAGGGTGAATACAAGCAATCAAGAGGTGGTTTCACGATTTTCAAAACTTCCTGATCAGAGGCCTTGCTGTCGGATGTAGTTTATCGTCAAACAGGAGGCTTTATTGGTGGGGTCTTACCCGTCGGTAGAGATGCAGTAGGTGTGTTCTGAATCCCCAGCCAACAGGGCGGAGGATGGAGAGAGAGAGAGAGAGAGAGAGAGAGAGAGAGAGAGAGAGAGAGAGAGATAGGGAGATAGGAAGATAGGGAGAGAGAGAGAGAGTAAAAAAAGAATTACCATTGACGTAATAAGCTCTGTTTTTATGTGCGAGTATATTTTTAATCTCATACCTATCTACATGTATGAGTAGGCATTGAAATATACAGGTATGTGCGCATATATATTTTGTTGTTTATACTGTAGTCTATGCATCTTTGTTGGTTTGATTTAAAAATGATTGAAAAAGAACATCTGACGATCGTTTTTCCTGGCGTGTAATTGAATTTCCTACAGCAGAATCTCATCATACATACATATATATATATATATATATATATATATATATATATATATATATATATATATATATATGTGTGTGTGTGTGTGTGTGTTTGTGTGTGTGTGTGTTTGTGTGAGTGTATGACATTTTTAAATAAATTCACACATTTTAGTTTTAGTAGGAATTTAGACATACTCAATGAATACAGTTTCAACAAAAAAAAAGCCCCACAACCCTAAACCTGGCAAACAACTAACCCCAAACTATGAGATGTAATCTGCAATATAACACATGCAAAAAAATAAATTCCCTAAAAAAAGCCCAACTTCATTTTATTTCCCTTTGAGAAAGGACATAGATGTGTGTGTGTGTGTATGGTACATTTGGGCAATAATGTTTAATTTATGCAGGTTTCCATTGTCAGGGTCATTTTTCTGGTTTTCGAGGAAAATTTGCACACACATATTCTAATATTTTATGAGTAATTTCAGCTTTCACACAATTTTGTAGAACATCTTAAGTACTCTTCTTCAACCATGAAGGCAATATCCACTCAGTCCGTGCTACTCTAACTACATGTCCCGCGTAGAAAAAGATATTAACAAAGTTACTAAACTCAAAATATACGTCCGCTTCGTTAGATGACGTCGTAGAATTCAGTACTAACATATTTACTACTTGTTTATACAAAAAAAAACAAACAAACAAAAAAAAACACACAAAAACACTAGTAGAAACTCTTTCCACCATAATTTTATGAATTAGATATAAAATAGGCGTTATAAAAATTTCCTTTTATAAAAGCACACGAGAATTCATCCACTCGTCCTTTTTTACTTGAAGAACTCAATAATGTGAAAAAAACGCGAATCAGCAACGGTTTTCCGAACTAATTCCTTGATTACCAGATCAAACTATTTCTTTCTAAGTTAACTAATAGTAATATTGAACATGTAGATAAAAACAATAACATTAACATTTTTTACAAAAGCTAAATATACTTTAAATATAAACAAAGATTAATTATCTCTTAGAAACATTATAAAGTAATACACAACCTCGATCGACCAGAAAAAAGAAAATTCAATTAATTATCTACTACAAAGAATTAAAACAGATAAACATATCATCAACAATAACAGCACACCAGCAAGATCTAGATTACAGAGAACCAATATTATTTATCAATTCAAATGCTGCTTAAGGGGCTACATTCCTGATCTAACCAAACTCATGAATAATTATATTGGGCATACCACTACATGTGAGAAGACTCACGTTAAACCTCTATGATCATAGCTCATTTAGGATGCATTTTAAAAAACACAGAAACATACTAAACTCCAATATACTTGTAGAAAATACAAGGATGATAGCCTCATCCACATGTAAAAAAAAGTAAGAATAATGGAAGAACTAATAATAAAAAGAAAAAGCCAACACTTAAAAACGTCAGCTATAAATACAGCCACAATGTGCTGACCGTGTTTGGAAAATAAAACATTCCTATAATTCTCTATAGATACATAAAAAAAAACTTCATACATTCAGTTAAAAAAAAAAACTAAAAAAAAATTAATAATAATGGCTAAAAGAATAGCCGAAAGCGGTCGGATATGCAGAACATTTGGATAGTTATAAAAAAAACTTTATATCCAGAAAAGAAAACACTTATACGAACACAAGAAGAATGACATAACAAGCTTAATTGCAATACCTTGTCGTTCGTCTTTAATGACACAATATATATATATATATATATATATATATGTGTGTGTGTGTGTGTGCAAGCACACATGGGTATAATATTTAAATACATGCATCGTTTGTCTGTAATTGCATGTATTTAGTATATATATATATATATATATATATATATATATATATATATATATATAGAGAGAGAGAGAGAGAGAGAGAGAGAGAGAGAGAGAAATAATTTCAGGAAGTATAAGAAATCATTTTTGTTTAATATT
Organism: Acanthosepion lycidas; assembly: GCA_963932145.1. Taxonomy (NCBI): domain Eukaryota; kingdom Metazoa; phylum Mollusca; class Cephalopoda; order Sepiida; family Sepiidae; genus Acanthosepion; species Acanthosepion lycidas. Next base: position 35,884,757 of record OZ010604.1, read on the forward strand.
TTTATCCTGACCCACCGTTGAAAGGAAAAATATGTTTATAAATTTTCAGAAAATGTTACAGGCATAATAAAATTTATTTTGATTTGGCTATCTAGCTTCCTTGAATTAATGAAATATATTTTCTGATTTTAAAATTAATAGATAAAAATATAAAAAATGTCTTTCCTTTCTCCATTATTATGAGTAAGTATTAAAGATATTGTGCATTAGGAATATTTGGAATATTTTCGTAAGTATGTCGTCCAAAGGATTATTTTGTCTGCAGAAGATGTTCATCGAGGAACAGCACTTTTGCTTAATGTTCCAAACATATGCATAAAGATAGATAGATAGATAGATAGATAGATAGATAGATAGATAGATAGAGAGAGAGGCGGAGAGAGACAGTCGATTAAAATGTAGTCAATAAATTTTGTACCTGCAGATGATCAATTCTTTCAAGAGAAACTGGTTTCTATGTCCTTTAAGGTTTGTAGCACTAAAAACCATGCAAGTATGCACAGACTTACATACATTGAAAGTTGCTGTCACTTCTTATGAAACTCAAAGAAAATGTTTATTATATTTGCTTTGCTCTTTATTGAAAAGCAAATCATTTGTTCTCGTAAAAATTCAGTCAGTAGTGCCGTGTCTATTATTGTCAAGTGAAAGCCGTTATTCAATGACTCAAACAATTTTGAGTCAAAATTTTCTTGGTGGTCAATAACATTTTTATTTGATGATATGCAAATGCATGCAAACAAGTTGCAAGAATGTTTTTAAAATATGGAACAAAAATAAATATTAATCAAATGTAGATTCTTTTTATTGGATAAGATCTAGATTCGTTATAGTATAAGATAAAAAAAAAATCACTGATCTTATCCCTGTTCTGAGTTTCGTGGAGATGATATCCACTTGTCAGCAGATGTGATTGTAAAATTTAGAGGTAATCTCCATGAACCTGAGAGTAGGAATAATATAAGGGAACAATCTATCTATCTATCTATCTATCTATCTATCTATCTATCTATCTATCTATCTATCTATCTATGTGTGTGTGTGTTTGTATGACCATGTGTTTGCTAGGCTAGGGTCGCTGAAAAATATCTGCCTATCGTATTACCTCAAATTTGAAAAACTTCACATTTTTTTAATTCTTTCTTGGTTTGGTCTAGGTCTTTTTATCAACAATCCTGCATATATAGGAATCTATCTATCTATCTATCTATGTATCTATCTATCTATCTATCTATCTATCTATCTATCTATCTATGAGATGGAGTATGTACATGCATATTAGTTCAACGAATATACCTGCGTATATCGATATACTTGCACGATGTAACTGAAATACACTCTTGCTTATATGCATAAATGTATTTATATTTTTGCACAAACACTTTACTAATGCACACATAAATACGCATGCATATAAATAAACTCTGCATATGTTTATGATTCATACTAGTATGCACATATTCAACAGTTCTAGCCATTCAAATAAAGATTCTTAACATCATCATCATGGTGTGTGTACGTGTTCATGTCTGTGTGTTTGTCTACATGTTTAAATGTGTCCGAACCGATAAATACATGTATGCTTATTTAGTTTATGTATCTATATCTCGATATATGCATCCATCGATGCATTTACAAAAAACGAACTCTCTCCGATAAACTATATATATGGAACAGAGAGAGAGAGAGAGAGAGAGAGAGAGAGAGAGAGAGAGAGAGAGAGAGAGAGAGAGAGAGAGTGTGTGTGTGTGTGTGTGAGGGTGAGAGAGATGTATAAATATAAGTGAAATGGTTACGCCAATACTTATTCGTTTTTGCAATGAAGCTACGGAAAATAACAGAAAAGTCCCGGGGTAAATACGAATAAAAATGAATTTAAGCAAAGGTGAATTATTACTTTCCTCGCTTCACAGTTTCTACTGAAATAAAGAAATAAATATAATACCTAAATAAATTGCGTCTGGAGGCGGATTTTGCAGGAAATGATATTTTTCATTGGAGAAATCAAAGACAAGTGGAAAGAAACAAACACACCAGAAGACAGACAGACAGGCACACACACCAAAATGCAAACACATACTCTCATGTATTACACACATATACGTATACAGAGACAAATGATTATATATATATATATATATATATATATATATATATATATATATATATATATATGTGTGTGTGTGTGTGTGTTTGTATGTGTTTGTGTGTGTGCATACAATAATTTAAATGCATGTTCCTTTTTATTTACATATAAGCCAAATAATTTAAAAAGAAAACTTAAAAACCTACACATGTACAGACACTCACATATATATAGGTTCACATCTACATATTGATATGCACATATTTTGTATAAATTTATACGTTATGTTATATACAGCTATATGAGAAATATATTTAGAAATGTATGTTTTTATAAGTAATATATTACCTATGAAAACGCAAATATTTATTCAATATGTTTTTATGTTCCAAATAATATAGGGATAAGCATATAATTACATTTACCTTATTTAAGAGGCATCTGTATATATATATATATATATATATATATATATATATATATATATATATATATATATATATATATATATATATATATATATATATATATGTGTGTGTGTGTGTGTGTGTACGCAGTCATGTAAGCAGCTGATATTCTGATATATATGTTTTAAACATGTTTTGACGCCTGTATATCACGATTTAACATAGAAAATGGTCATGGACATTATCAGCCAGGAACTTGTTTTTATTTTGTACTTACGCACAAAGCTGACCTTAAAAGTAGACTTTGTTGAACAACGGAAATTTTGAAAGAAATTCTGGCTCAAATATACAGTGTCAAAATAAAGTGTGTTTATATCTTTTCTGACATAGGCTCAAAGAATCCAAATATATTTACAGAGATTTTGTTTTGTTTTTCCTGAGTTTAATAATTTAATAAACGAGTGGATGTCCAAAGAACTGTTTTTCGTTCAATTGTTTCCGCTGTTTACAATGTATATATTTCAATATTATATCATCTTTTCTTTAAACAATCGCTCTAGCCATTACCATAGAAATTTTGATTTCAATAATGAATATGCTTATAAAACGCGTAAACCTCAGAAATAATTTATTCCAAAAAAATTTCGCTTGAAGATGGAACAGAGCGTAGTACTTTAATTCAATTTAATTCAAATAATTATATTGAAGTTTTCGGCTCTTGTTTTGAAACATGAGAACTCTTATGTATGTAGCGTGTTGGAATCATATTTTTAAATAAATAATTATATATATATGTGTGTGTGTGTGTGCAGGTAGCCTAACAGTGAAAATATAATTCACAAAAATATCTGTTGCTCAGCATATCTTTCCCTATCAATACAGTTAAATCAGTTATGATTGATGTATTCGTTACATCAATCGATTACTATGCAGTAAATATTCAACATATAAGTACATATAACTAATAACATTAGTAACTACATATAAGTAATAACATTATATATGAGTTGAAAATTTCATGGTAATCGTTCAAATGGTCTCTTTCTTCTTTGGTACACTGACCGCGTGAATTAGAGCCTACTAGATTGGCAATTGGGTTTCCTTCTTTTACTATTGAAATAGCTAGATGTAGGTTCTATTCTAATAGTTTATTTTCTTTTTTCGCACTTCTTACCTCTGGATATCTCTCCCGGTTTCTTGTTTCCTTGTCACCTTCAAAAATTAAAATGCAACATCAATGCTCATCCTGAATCCCGTTCTTTTATTGTCCTTTCGTCTTCCCATATCCTGTTTTTTTATTGTCATTTCTCGTCACTAAAGTCTCATTCTCTTAGACTCCCATTAACCCCTTACGTATTACTGCCATTATCGCGTTTATTGGAGTGGAATGATAAAAACGACAAAATGATTAAATAAGGAACAATTAGAAAATCTTTATAAAAATTTTAACATATTTTATTATATATATATATATATATATATATATATATATATATATATATATATATATATATATATATATATATATATATCTTTTTGGTAGAGTGGAATAATGTGGTATTGTTTCCGTGACGTCTGCATAACCAATGAAAACAAAACAACGTAGAATTTAAAAATTGAAATAACTCCGCATTATGCCTCTTCCAAAACATCCTGATGAATCTAAATTAATTGCTAAACATGTTAAATTTACAAAGGTTTTCCTACTTGTTTCTTATTTAATCAGTACTATACATATCTTGATCGGGTGTTGGCTTGATTTCACTTGCATGCTGTCAAGTTGAAGTCAATACTTCTCTATATCGACTAGAGGAGATGTTTTTTGGAACCAGTCAGGCTCTCGATTGTTGGTGCTGCCTCGCTTTCGTTTTTTTCTGAGTTGAAGCTCGTTTGCTTATTCAATCCAGTGCTTCCGTGGCCTGACCATGTCTTACAATCTCAGACAACATTACTGCTGAAGTCGCCTAGTACAATAACATTTTATGTCGCGGTGAGATTTGTTACAAGGCAGCCCACATCAAATCAAAATATTATGTTTCTCCAGTGGACCCGACTTCAGGATTGGAATGTTTTTTGTTTTGCCTATCATTTAAGGGCAGACGCATGTTGATGATGCATTCATAGCAGCGTCTTTACCATGAAATCAACTTCATAGAAATATTTCTCTGTTTATAGATTGCCCAACCAGTGAAAGGCATTGCCTGGTTTGTACTTTTTTTCAGGCGGCTTCTCTGATAGATTCTTAAGATTCTTTATATAAAATTTGTTATGTGTTAGTGCAATGAGAGTGGGTGAGTAAGCGAATGGTTATAACGTTGAGTTTTGACCCAGATTCGAATCAGGATTTGCAAAGCTAGACTTAAAACATTCAAACTTCCTGGTAGGTGACCTTGATAATATCAGTCTGAAGACATGATGCCAGATACCTGAAAACCAGATTACAGGTAGACTCAAATCTTGTGAGTGAAATTGTGTAGATGAATCTGTTTAGAAGTTGTCTATGTCCATATCAGCAAGAAGTCAAAGTAATGGTGACGAAAGGTTTGAGCGTACTGACATTGTTTCACTACTGATCACGCCAGATTATACGTTATCTTCCTGAAACTTTGTCTATGGTCTGTTCAGTGTAAACCATAGGTTGGCTCCGTGTGTGTTGAAGGAACACAAATATGACTGAGCAGGCACCTATAAAAAGATTAGCTAGCCATTCGAAAAGACATCGTAATCCCTCGAGACTGGCAGATGCTTACTACGAAGGTAACCAGAGAAGAACGGAGACAGTGTTTGCGTCTTGCATCGTTTTCACGTTTCAGCTCGTAAGTTTTAAGGGTATTTTTCGTTTAGCTTTAATTGGCGTTTGTGCTGTGCGACTGTTTGTGGAAGATACCCATTGATCGCTGTAAAGCAACTTAGATGAGAACTTTCTTTAGATCAGTTTTTCTCGTGTGGAGCAATAGTACTGTCCTAGAAATGGATACATTACTGATCATTTTGTTACTGTGAGGCATATTTGTCTCCCTAGTCAGTATCAAATGATCACTTGTCCTTAGGATGCTTATAAGCAGGACTGAAACTACAGTGTAGTTCAAGTCGCTGCAAGGCTGTACTGGGTAGGTGGAGAATCACCACACTTGTGCAGTGAAGCATGACTGACCGAACCTTTTAAAAGTGGGTTTGCTTGTGGGACCATCTCGGCAATGTCCCTAGGTCAGACCTTTTGTAGGTGTTTCCTACTCTTAGCCAATGAACCATGCTAGTTGATAAGGTATCCCCAACCCAAGTAATATGTTCTCTCTAGGCACTATGGAGCAAGAGGTATGCACTGATCCTGATGACTTTAGTTAAAAGGTTAAAATCATATGGACATTAACATTCTTATCTGGTAAAAAACCGAAGTATTTTTAAAAAAAAATAATAACAAATGGAGAGTTGTTATCACATTTACTCACATATTTCTTTCTCTTAAAAAAGTATATGTAATTTGTAGATTATCATGATTAGTCATGGGAAAAATAGTGGAATTTTTTCCCGTTAGCTTTACCTCAGTTTGGGATTTTTTTTATATCTACTGTCAAACAAGTCTGCATAGATCAGTCTTCTATATTAATTAAACCTCAGCCAAGATGTGCTATATGTATATATGTATGTATGTGTGAGTGTTTGTGCGAGTAACACTAATAGTCTGTAGCTAATGGTTTGGCACCACAGTAATGTAGACTAAAGTATGAGAGGGCGTTTAAAATTCTCAGTAAGTGAGGAGAGTTTCTTTATAAGACGATTTGTAGCTGACTGCTCGTGCACAAGTCGATTTATACATACAATAAAGTAATGATGAAATATCCTAGATATGATGAAACTATTAATGTCAAATCCGATATTAATTATAAAAATCAAAATAACTTACAGATTTCTAGCTATAACCCATTTTTTCCCATTTTGTGTTAAAATGGGTTTCTAATAACAAAGCACACGTTTTTGGCAGAACTGATAACAAAGAAATGCTATTTAGTGTGTTACGTCAACTAACTTATTTGGATTTGAATTCAGTATTTTCCTTCTACATGTTATCTTGCTGTTATCCAAGGCAAGGGAGACCAATATTTCCTGTTTTTAACACACACACACACACACACTATATATATATATATATATATATATATATATATATATATATATATATATATATATATATATATATATTTGAAATTTGGTTTAAAATTTTACTGTATGTAGGAGGTGGGAAGAGACCTCAATATTGGAGATAGAGTTGTTTGTAGATATACGTAGAGTTGACATGGCCATATATGCTGCATGTCAGTTTTACACCTCAAACTATCTTCAGGTCAAGTGTCACTACTCCTTGCTTGCGCGGGCTATTTATATTCTGTAATATAGGGTCATTGCAAAATGTATAGACATAAGGTCTAAATATTGTTAAGGCATGAAACTGACGGTCATCATACATTGTTGATGTCCTATGTCCAGAAATAATTATTTATGAAGTGTGTGTGTGTGAGTGTGTGCGAGAGAGAGAGAGAGAGAGAGAGAGAGAGAGAGAGAGCGAGACAGAGAGAGAAAGAGGTGAAGAAAAGGAAAGAGAGGGAAAGAAAGAAAGAGAAACAATATTCTAAGTGATCGGAAGTTAGAGAAGAGAAATTTCCAACCCAGAAAAGTTACAGGCGTCTATGCTAAATATTTAACATGTATGATTTGCTGACAACATATTACTAATATCGGAATCATTGAATGGCACACAAGAAATCCATAATGACCTGAATAAGAAAAGTTTCAATGACGCTTAAAGAATAAACAAAAATATTTTATTTTAATGTTCTGGAAACGCTCATGAAAATAGAACTGGAAGAGAGTCAGTAATATAAGTAATACTTCTGACAGCTCATGGCATTAATGTAAAATCACGAAAAGGAAATAAAACGATGAATAAGGATAGTATAGAGAGTATTTAACAAAAATAGATATCGAATTACTTTGCTAATATTTTTAAAACGTAAAATGTATAAGGAATATATACAGCAAACTACGACGGACAGGTGTGTAACATGAACATTAAGAAAATCGCTTAAAAACAAACCAAAAATGCACAAAGATCAATAGACAGATCAAAGCTAGCGATCACTCTAAGAGATCCAATAAGTTCGACATCGATCAGAGAAGTGACCGAGTGGCGACATATCACAGGAGGGATTAAACAACATAAATCAAGAAACGATAACAGATGGAGTAAAAGGTTGCTAACAAAACAGTTGGCTAACAAAACAGTTGGAAAATAGCAGACGAAGAGAGGAAATAGAGTTGTTCGTAATAGAAGAAAATTCCCGTGTAAACACTACACAACTATACGTCCATAACTGTTGAGCCGTGTGTACAAAATCAGGTTACGACGCACACATTACATACGCGCATACAGACATGTGCGTAAGTGCCACCGCTGTGTGTAAGTATACAGTGTACACAGGGAAATTTCATTCCAATTTTCTTATCTATTTATTTAGATACATTCACACAGATACAAAATTACAAGAACACATATTAACAACCGTGTAAAAACTGTGTACAACACGCTATAAAATAAGCAGGTGCGTTAACACACGCATATATATTTAAATATAAAACTAACTCACTCATATAGACAGATAAAGGCAGATAAATAAATATGCAAACAAAATCATGTATGAAACCAGGAACATTGTAATTTAAAATCTGCTATGAAAAGAAAAAAAAAATGTACAAAGTGAACAGAGATTGATATTGGGAACCTAGTAAAATACGGAAGCGAATCGCAAGGCAGAACAGGAGTTTCAAAAGGAAACGAAACGGAGATAGATGGCAAAAAAGAGGAGATAAATTAAAACAAAAATAATAAAAATGATATAAAATATAAATGACTAAAACAGAGATACAAGGAAAGAAAAAGAAGGAAAAGTACAAATGACAAAATGACGAAGAGTTCTTGAGAAATACAAGACAGAATGTACACAGAGGGAAAATAGTTAAAATGTCAGGAAGGAGATAATAAATATGAAGGAGAAAAATAAAAGGACCTGCGAATCGAAATAGAGAATAGAAGAGAAGAAAAAAATGAAGGCAAATGAGTTGAACTGAAAAATATGAATGAAGTAAAAATGGAAACGAATAGAAGGAATATAACTAAGAAAAGTGAACAGAGGAATAGTAGAGATGTGCAAGAAATGAATATTCTTCTGCAACGATCTACAGGAATGTAAAACTAGTTGGGGGAAAGAATAAGAAGCTATTAAAAATAAATAAAATATAAAATATTGGTTAAATTTAAGACGATAAAGAATAATGGAACGAAGGAATAAAGGATTAAAGTGAATAAAATAAAATATTGCAACAAAGGAGTAAAAAAGATGATAGTTTCATCGAATAAGTGAAGAAAAAGGTTGAGCGGAGATTTAATCGGATAACGGATTAGGAGAATACGGGTGGAAAAGAATAGTGGGTAAGAAATTAATTGAGAACATGAATGTAAAGTGGAGAAAATAAAACTGGGAAGAAAAGAGAACTAGACATTTGCGATAGATAGGCAGGCATAAGAAATAGATGTTGAGGGGAGGACGTCGTAGGAACAGTTAAAAGAGTAAAGACCAAAAGAGATTTTGATTGAAGAAAGAGTGAGAGAAAGAAAGAGAAAGGAGGAGAAAGGTCTGTTATTGCAAAAAATAGAAAGAGATTAGAAGAAGAAAGAGATATAACATTATCAGATGTTTGATATGATTTGTTCATTGGCAGTTTATTTTAGAACATATAGTCGAATGAAATTAGGACGTTTTTTCAGACGTTTACTGAGAATTCGAATCCTAATTCTGAAATTAATGGATGCATATCTCTTCTGTTTACAGAAAGAATAAAGGTTATAGAATGGTTATCGATGAGTTTATAACTACAGGAATGTCTTACTTGCAAAGAAGAACCAACATTACCTTGCACCAGATTTTTCACAAAACATCGCTGAGAATCAATACATTTTTTACGATCTCAGATACTTCTTACTGCTAAGGGAAATTGATATTTCTTCCATCAGATAGGCTCGAATATATATATATATATATATATATATATATATATATATATATGTCTCTGTGTGTGTGTGTATATATATATGTATATATATATATATATATATATATATATATATATATATATATATATATATATATATATATATATGCATATATATATATATACACACGCGCGCGCGCACCCACCCACACACACACATATATATATATATCTATATCTGGAGAAACGTTTATAGGAAGGCAAGTAGTAAAGAAGAAACTATGTCAAATTTTATGATGTAAGTCAATATTTTTGTTTTTTTAATCAATTTAGCTCAAGCAAGGCGATAACATCACTTATACAGAAGGGGGCTACTAGAAACGAAAGAGAAGGAAAATAATTTAGAAGGAACCGGAAGCCTAATCCTAAACAGGAAACATGGGATAAACCTCCACTCCTGTTCGAAAAACTGAGGAGGGTTTCACAATAAAATAAACATTCGTGAATAGATGTTAGCAACATTTTCAAGATACGTTCATATGAAAAATACACGGTGTGATTTTCAGCTTATGATATCTAAATTTTTTAAAATAATCATAGTAACTATTTTGGTGGGATTGTGAGGTTTAATTATGCAAACACGCTCAAAGCAACATAAATATTTATTTATAAATAAAACTCTTACGTACTGGGTGAAACAAGAATATTGCCCAAATCGTGTGACAGCAACATTGTCTAATTGTTAGATTAAGATTTGAACCGTTGTATCTTAGAAATGGTTAAAGATATCTTACTGGGATTTTCCGAGGTTTATATAACACTATTGGACTCTAGTTTGAGCAATAAGAATGTATAATTACTCTCTACGCTTAACAAAAGCGTCGTGATGAAATCGATCCCAAACGAAAATGGCATGTTTATTATTAAGTAATCATAGCTAAGGACAGGAAGCTCATGAAGGATTGAAATTATGTTCATATATATATATATATATATATATATATATATATATATATATATATATATATATATATATATAATATTCCAGGATCATTTTCCAACTTATGATCTTCGCCACCTCTAATCTTCTAATTTTCTATCCTGGAGTCACAGGTTTCAGCTACAATTTCATTTTCAATTCTAGCTGAATAGCACAAAGGGTTTTTCAGTGATTCTTACGACAAATAGTATCAAGTTGGCAATATGACATATGAAAACCTGGAAAGAAGAAACTCCATTAGTTTAGTGTATTTTTATTAGATATTAAAAATTTTGTGGGATGGACAATTATGCTGTTACACCCGGTATAAGCAAGAGGAAATATATTTCACACATACAGCAGAATAAATTTATAAAGAAGGCGTTAATGCCACTAACACACGAGAGATTTACTGGAAATGGAAGAGAATGGGAAGATTTTAATGAGGAAAGATAATAAAAACCCAGGAAGAAAAAAGACAGCGATTGATGTTTTATTTAAATATTTGAAGGTTGTAGATAGCAAAGAAACAAGAAACCGAAAGAAGAGAGTTCCACAGGTTGCATGTGCGAGAAAAGAAACTATTATAATAGAACTTACTGTTAGAGCTAGCTATTTTCAACAATAAAACAATGAGATCTTGTTGCTAGGACACAAATAAACGCGGTCGATGTACCAAGGAGGGAGTGTTCATCAGAACAACTGACATGAAAATAATTATAGAAAAGGCAGAGGGAAACAACGTTAATCATCTGAAAAGTTTTTATAACATAACGACGAAAAAGCTTAAGATGCAAGAGCTAAATAAAATGTTAAGAAACAGTCAATTTCGAAAAGAAAAGAGGGTTAGACTCCTGTGTAATGTCAATTATGTTATATAGTACAGAAAATGGGAAAAGTTTTGCAAGAAGATTTCCGGGAACAGAGATGTGATTCTGCAGAAGGATACTGAGAATTCCATAGACAAAAGATGTGAGGAACGAGAAAATTTTCAAGAAAATGCAACAGAAAGGACATTTTTTAATTCGAGTAAGAAAGAAACATTATGGAACACATAATGAAGGTTGGAAAATTTGACCCCCACCCCCAAGACATATTGAAGACAAAGGATGTGGAGGGCAACATCGAATAATAAACGAAAACAGAGAATGGGAGAGACAGTTAGGGAAATTGTAAAGGTCATGATGACCCACGTCCTAAAAGGATACGGGACATAAAAAAGTAACATCAGTATTTTAAGAGACATTTCACAACTATCTAAAATGATATATCTTTAAGAGGAAGGTCCATGTTTGTTGGAAACTTTGTCGTGTTTTTTGTCTTATTTAGAAAATGTGCACTTTGATCATGATCTTTCCGTTATTGATGAACGTGGCTATGTTACTTCACAAATTAATCATCAAAAGAAGTTGCAGTTTTTAATAGACAAAAAGCTTTGGCAAAACGTTCATTTCCAACAATAAGGTTGTTCATTATTTATCTAAACACTTATTGTCTAAGACTGAATTCATGTTTGCAATTCTATATTTCTCGTTGTCTATTTTTGCGGAATCCGAAGGGTTTTTCGCTCAAATATCATTACGCAGCTTTTAATATTTAATTATTAATAAACTCGAAAAGGTGTAGTTGCAGTTAGGGACTACAACGATTATATAAACAAAATGGGAACAAATTTATGAAGTTGGAACCAGACAAAACACATGACATTACGAAATCAATTGACTAGAATTTTAAAAGCATTTACTCACTTTAGTTAAAAATAAAGTCCTTGCGGTAGATATATTTTGAAGCTATTAGGCTTCCATTCTACAACGATTTTATGGTTTACCCAAAACTCATAATATTAATGTTTCATTGTGTTTTATTTTATCAATACTGGGTTCTGTACAGCATAAGTTGGTAAAGTGGTTGCAGCTTTGTTGCAGCTTGCGTTGTAAGATTATACCAGTTGCGTCAAGGACCCTTTCACTTTTGCCAATTTATACGCACAACTGTCCTTTAAGTTCTGATGATAAATTTACTTGCCACAATGATCAATCATATTATACCAATCTATTGGCATTGAAGCTGATGCTTTGTACCGTAGTAATTTTTACCCAGTCTTTATATTTCTGGAGCCGTCTTCGTGGAGCTGATGTTCGCTACCATGTCTGTGGAATTTAGGCGCGATAAGACCATTTATAGGCAAGTAGACGGGGTAGCTATGGGCAGTCCTTTGAGACCGATGTTGACAAATATATTTGTTGGTTTTTACGACCAAGATTTATTTACACGAATTAAAGGACCCAATTATTATGATAGATATACCGGAGACACCTTATGTGAGATCATTAATGAGATTGGGGCGAGGGTAATTTATCAAACACTTAACACATTGCACCCGGATTTGCACTTTACACGTGAAAAGGAGAACAATGTTGTTTTTTTTTCCTTTCTGGATGTTCTGGTACACATATCAGATCCAGGTATTGACATAGCCGTCTACCGTATACAAACCATAACGGGCTAATATACCCGTTAGGATTCCTTTTGTTCTAAACTGCAAAACTTCGTTGTGATTAAGCCCTGGTAATATTCTCTGAAGCAAAATTCAGAAATTCAAATTTACGGATCTAACCCTAGGACTAGACTGGCAACTAGATCTCATCATTTTATAGTTGAAATGGTTAGATGTAAGATTATATACAAAGAATTTATTTTCTCGCACTTTTCACTTGAAGAACTCTCTTCCGGCTTTGCTTTCTAGTCAACTTTGATTTTCAAAAGTGCAATGACAAACGTTATCTTCTATCTTCTTAATCCATGTTCTTTTATTGTTCTCCCCCCTTAATAATAGTTTGCTTTTTCTCATGTTCTTTCACACTCAATACATCCTTGCATTTTAATGGCTATTTTTGTCTTGTTTAGGGCGAAATGATAAAAATATTGAATTTATTAAAACAGTTCTGAACAAAGACGGATAACTGTTGGGTGGACAGCATTTGGGTGAAACGTAAGTGTTGGTTAAATTTAAGCGAATTAGATTCCAAGATGTATCGTATATTTTCGAATACCGTAGATTGGGGATTAAAAGATGTTCTATACAGATTTCTGTGTGTGTGAAATACTTAGCCATCTGCCAATCCTTGTATTATCAATGTTGAGACCGAACCGGAAGGACGTTCTACGTCATCATATCAGTTCGTAATTTACCAATTTAAATGTCATTGCGACACTATGTAGGTGGAACGGGTCAAAGCCTAGAAGCAAAGATCAATCAACACGTATTAGTTAATATTCGCAATTTGTATAGGTACATGAATACAACTGGTTCGTTGATAGTTGAACATTTGTTAAAAAAAAGCAGTGTTCAGTCTTATAACGAAAACATTTTCTCAGTAATGAGGAAGGTTAATTCTGAATTTAATTGGAAGGTGTTGGAATCTATTTACATTATGTACTGTCAAGTCCCCCTCCACCTCTGTAAGCAGAAGGAGTGGTTGTTAGGTTTAAATGTAATTAGCCTGAAATTAGTATATATTGATTATATAACATTTAGTGTTTGGAGGCTCGATAAGCCGATTTAGGTGATTTTATGTTAACCATATCGTTTTTCGATATTACCACTTTACGGTAATAGTTTTTTTGTTACATCTTTATTACTATTATTTTTTTTTTCAATATGTCTGTTTTTATAGCTTTAATTATCTTTAATATCAACTGGGACATATCTCACAAGCTTGAACTTTATGGAAGTAACGATGTTCCGATTATGGAGAATTACATAGTAACCCCTAAACCCCAAAGCCTAAAAGTCGTGAATTGTGACGGAAATTGAAATCGATCTGTGCAACTCAATGCAACATTATATTGCAAACCATAGCCTTATGTCAGACTTGGCCAGGATGGAAAACTGGCGATTCAGGAATTTATGTAGTTATCAATAAAAGCAAAATCGTTGAAAAATATACTGAAAGGCAACATTTTTTCGCAGAATCACTTATTCTACTAAAAGGTTTTAAGAGGAAATAAGAAAGAGAAAAAGTGAAAAGAAAAAATGCAATGCAATGCAAAAAAAAAAAAAAAAGACGGATTGACACATCTTGTAGGCAAAAAGTTAATAAGAAAACAGCACAAAAAAGCGATATAAAGAAATACAAAGAAATATACGATAAGAAAGAAAATGATATAATGATATAGAGAATCATTATATATATATATATATATATATATATATATATATATATATATATATATATATATATATATATATATATGAAGAGAGAGAGAGAGAGAGAGTAGTGAATTAGAGAAATAAAGAATTAGAAAAGAGGAAGAAAAAGAAGAAAGGAAATAATGTTTTGCGGAAGCTGGAGTCAAGATGAATTTTAATTGTATGTAGGAAGGCACATAATCAAAGTCTATTATTATTATTGTTATTACGTTTGCTATTATTAAAATAATTATTATTACTTTTACAATTATTATTACTATGAGTATTATTAGGTTGGTGCAAAAACCATGTCGTTTTTCTGTTGAAGTTGAACGTCAAAAAACGACATTATTTTTGCACCAACCTAATATTATTACTATTATAATTATTACTATTATTATTACACTATTATTATTATTACACTATTATTATTATTATTATTATTACTATCATTTTTATTACACTATTATTATTATTATTATTATTATTATTATTATTATTATTATTATTTTTATTATTATTAAATAAATCGGAGAAAAGATTTCTGTGTACCATATCAGCAAAGACAAAATTCGAGTTGAGGTATAAAAAAGTTGTGAGAAAATATTTCTTGGTTATTTTTAACTTGATCCTTTCATAATAAGCCAATTTTTAAAAGAAAAAGGGAGCAATACTGATCGGTAAATTAACTGGTCAACTAAGATCCTTGTGTATTAAAATCTGAAAATCTACACCGGTTCAAAAATGCATTTATTGAATTTACTTGTGGCATGACGGAATTATATCGTCATGACCAGAAAATAGATTTTACCACTGGAAAAAATATGTTACATATTTATTTTTGAATTCTGATGACATAATTTATGAATAGTTCATCATTTCCAGTTATTTAAGTAAAGTATTTCTATTTTAATTGAAGAAACCGACTTTGAACCCTTTAGCCATCATTAATCTCTATCTTACGACACTAATAAAATAATTTTATTCACTAGACGAGCTACAGCACTACACCAGCTCGTCTGGTGTAAGGTAACAAAGTAAACTAATATTATTTCGATATGCTATTCTATATTTAGCTCAATCAACTTGTATACTCACATTTATCAAAATTCTCGTCAAATTCTGGTAATAAAACTTTTGTTTTTACCAAACAGAATTTTGTTGTTACGGTTTGAAACTAAGATTCCAGGATGATATTGATGAGGCGCTGATAAACGTAGATTATTTATACTTTTTAAAGTTTTAAATCTGATTTCCGCTGATTTCTTTTGACATAGCTTCCTGTGACACTATTTACGTCGCTAGAAAGAAAGAAGAAAAAAAGAAAGGCGAGAATTAAATTTAGGTGATAAGAAGCCATCACGAAAAGGACACTAAGCGGTGTTATTTTTCTGACAAGGAAAAGTGGTAAGATCTTTATTTCTATTGTCGAGAAAGTAAAACACAGAATTTAATCTGATTTATGTTACGGGGCGGAGAGTAAGATATGTCCAATCTGCCCATGGCAATGGTAAAGGGAATTTTCAAGTTGGATAAGTTACCTCCCGCAGAATTCTAAAGAGATAAAAATAAAAATTAATTAAGCACGCACTGTCCGAGAAAAACAAAAGTGTCCGCTGACCACCATGAAGGAAAGGTTAAGCCTTTGTCTATATGCAGAATATCATTGAGAGGAGCATCTGTTTATCGTCAGGGCTGGCTATGATAGCGAAACTATTTTATCGGATGAGTAATTGGTACCAAGAATGCAAATACGTCCAAATGGCCACCCACTTGATGCTGGCGAAAATCTGATTGACGAATTCCAGGTGATTCAGTTAAGATAAGAGTCTAGGGTGTGAGGTCTCCTCGAAGAAAAGAAAGAAAAGAAAAAAAAAGATAATTTTTTTTTTCTTTGAGCAAGATTTTTTAAACCGAGGCTAGTATGGCCACACTCACGCTGCTGAGCGCCCATTGGCTGAATGGTGGCATGAGCGTTAGGCGGAGGTAATCATGTGAAGAAGGAGGGGAGGCCTGTTGCGCCCCCTGAAGGGATAGGTGTGAGATGCCACTGTGAGAGAGAGCGGAAACCCGTTGACACCCTCTGAGGGCATGGTGAGATAACAATATGAGAACAGAAGATGGTGGGAAGACGAAAGACTTCCAAAAATGGAAAATGATAAAATTTTCCCGACCGAAAACAAAGAAGTGGATTGTGGGTTTAGAATTATCAAGGAACCTCAAACCCCGAGAAGCCTACCCCGGTTTTGGTCGGCGTCCATATAAGCAGAGTCGCAGCGAGTTAAGTTCAGTTCGAGTTCCAGTTAAGTTGAGTGAAGTTCGCAGTTGAGGTTGGAGACAGACAGGCAAGCAGTTGCAGTGAGCTGAGAGCTCTGAAAACCCGCCTCGCAGAAGCTAAGATTCACGCAATTCCAAACTCAACTTCTAGCCAAGAACAATTTATTTTTGAAGAACGACTTAGACTCACACCACCAAAACAAGTTTTACGAATATCGCCTGAAGATACAACAAGAACCAGTTTCTTAAAGAACAAACAACTTAAGATGTCAAGACTCGCCTAACAAACACAAAGTGTCACGAATCCATATAGCGGGTTGGGAAGAAGACGCAGTCCTGTATTCAGCAACCATATATAAAATATTGTTATCCTTTTTTAACATATTTGAACTTTTCGAGTTATTTTCTTCTTTTCTTTTACATATACTTGTGCGGTGTTGCCCTTGATCGAACTCGGCTTGCTTTACGGCCCGGCGACTGATTGATTTCGTCTGCCTAAGATCAATTCACAACGTGGGTAGGTTAGACTGGAAATCAAAACAGTTACTTCGATAACCAGACGTTGGAGGCGAGCTGGGAACGACAAGTCTGATACCGAATCTAACAAGATTCCCATCCGAATCACCAAAAGGTTAGAACGTCACATTTGGTGCCGCGAACAATACCACGGACGCGGCTAGGCAGACGTCACATTTGGCGCAGCGACACCGGGGGGACGTCACATTCCTTCTATTTGAAATCTCGATGATTTCAGATTGGACAAAATAGGAACTTAGAGGCCTTCGGTATGAACTGATTAATGTATTCACTTTTCGAATCAAGTATTTTTTTACAATTAAAATTCTTTGCAAAGGAATAAATTCACTGCAAGATTACAAAGAATCAAATTTTGTTGAAGTAAAGATTTTCTGATTATTTCAATTTTGTAAAAAGCTTCCATAGTGTAGTACATTAATTTTTCGGAGAATTGAACTCCATATGACTATCGGTTTATATATATATATATATATATATATATATATATATATATATATATATATATATATATATATATATATTTACAATGAATTTTAGATTTATATTATATATATAAATATAAGGGTTGTTATAGAGGGTAGAAGTCTTTATATATAGCTTTAAAATCAGAAATATTTTTTAAAAAGTATTATTAATATATCATTATATATAAATATATTAAAACAAGAGTAGGAAGAGCAAGAAAAAATATTTCGCGATTCTATAAGAAAGATTGAATCAGTTGAAAAAGTCGTTCAGAAATACTAGATTATTTCAACATGTGAAAAAGACCAATCTGCCAAACACTGTCGAATGTCTTCGAGATATCAAAAGCAACAGCCAGAGCTTCGCCATTTTTATCTAAAACTTGACTATTTCATAAATAACCGTTAATACATCAGCAGTTGACCTGGAGAAGCAAAAACTATATAAGAAGATCGGGCAAATTTTAGATGCTTAACGAATTTAGAATTGATTAATGCCTTATTCTATCTGTAAAGACTTCACCTCTTTTAGGACACGTTTACCATTACTACGAGCAAACGCAAATAGGCTTCTGGTGAAGTATTACGCTAGAACACTCGGAAGAAGTGTTTTCTATGGAATACAGAGACAGAAGAGGCTGGTGTGAACCAATGAGAAGATTGTGGTCTCGCCTGGTATTTCCGAAAAGAACAACATCATTGCTGACTTTGACTCAAGAAGAAACTACTGTGGTACAATTCTCAATAGGAAAGTTAAGAATCTCAATCCAAAGGACATCTTGAAGAAAGACACGAAAAGAATCCCAATATCTCTATTGATTTTTTTTATTTTTAATTATCTGGAGTTAATATTTTGTTCTGTCATTCTGTTTTCAACCTATTCAGTAATTATCGTGAACTGGGTATATGGTAGGCAAGATTTTGTTGGTATTAAATATTTTATACACACTTTAAGATGCCGTTTTTTTTGTCGTGAAAGATTTTATTTAATGTAGCTTGATTTTGTTTGTGTAATTATAGCTTCTAGAATTTTGAATCTTTCCTTTCAATGAGTATTGTATTTAGAAAAATGAAAGCGGCCATTATTCAGATAAAGTTAATATAAAATTAAAACGTTTTGATCAAGCGGAGATAACAGTAAAAAGAATCAAAATGTGAATGATAATGATAAATTTCGTAGATGGACAGATATGAACATAAAATAAAATATAAATGGAAACTAAGAAAAAAATATCGATATGAAAAATCGAGTGAGATATACGGGTAGAATGAGATAATGAGTTAGTAGTGGGGGATTGATTGATACAAAAAGTATGAAACCTCAAACTAGATATCTGAAGATTCAGAAAACATTATATGAAAAAATATAACGTGAGTTAGAGAGAAGAAAAGAGAAAGTTGGAAAAGAGGATCACAGGAAGAAGGATTAAAATATATCGAAAGGAAAAGTCCGGAGAATGAATTGTTGCGATGAAAGCAAAATACAGACCGGACAAGATTTAGCTGAAATCCTTTCAAGATGATGGCTTAATCCAAATAATAAAAATGCTTAATGCTTAAATACTACTACCACTACAACACCAACAAAATAAACATTTTATCTTTCTTAAAAAATAAAAAAAAGATTAAAAAAACTAAACTCTAAATATACGAAAAATAGTAGAAAAAATATTTTTTAGTGATTTTAGAAAATCTGTGCTGCTCATGATGTGACCTTATTATAACGTCATTGATTCAAAGAACAATGATAAGAATAAAAAGATGATAATAGAAAAAGCTGTAATAAACGAAGAAAAAGTGAAAGACCAAAAAATAAAAAAAAATGTTAGAATAGATCTTTGTAAGAACGAAAGAGGAAGATGACAGAAAAGGAATGAAAAATTCATAGAAGATGTAGAAGAGAATTAGGAATGAGCTATGATAGCGACGAAAGAATAAAAAGAAAAGCTAATTGAAAGTGAAGAGGCGACGACAAAATGGGTCATAAATCGTAGAAGAAAGATGTAAGAAAAAATCAAGCAGAAGAGAAAACATTAGTAGATTAAAAAGGAGGAGAGAAGTGACGAAATAGTAAAGAAGTGGGGAAGAAGAAAAGAGTAGCAGTAAGAGAAAGAAATCAAACTGAATTAATTAAAAAAAAATGATGAAGACAATGAAGGGCTATTGGATGCTGAAAATATATTAACCTAGATCTGTTAAATCTTAACTCATATTCAAATATCCCTAACTATAAACCTTCATCTCAAAGAGAAACTCAAAATCGAAGCACACACACACACACACACACATATATATATATATATATATATATATATATATACACACACACAGAGAAACATTCATAATAATGAAACAGTTAAAAAAAAGAACTTAAATAAATTTGCATACTATGAAATCTGTAAAAAATTTTTTTTATTTATAATATTTTAAGGCAACTCAATTTGTGAAGTTTTCCAATAACTCAGAAAAAATCCTTACCAATTAATGAATTGTCAGAGATAGTTTAAGGAGATCTTGTTTCAAATATAGTGTTACAAAACTTGATAAATCCATGATTGAGAGAATCATTTTACACACACACATTCAATAAAATAGACTTTCTAGATTGACAACTAGTCTCACCAGTTTACTGTTGAACAAGCTCTCTCTTCTATTTTAATAGTTTCTCGGACTTCTAACCTGCGGAAATCACTCCAGATTACCTGCTTCTCTAGCACCTACAATATTAAAAAAAATCTGTTTTCCTGAAACCTGTTCCTTTAATGTACTTTCCTCATATTTCCTTACTAAAGTCTTCTCGTTCTCTTCCGTCCATGTAACCCCACTAAAACCTAATGGCATCATCGCCTTGCGTGAGGGTGAAATGATAGATTACAGGCAAATATCAGAATGTTGTAAAAGAATGGTAGACCAGTGTTGTAATCTCGGAGTCTTTGGTGTCCTGCTCTTAATAAAGTTAAGTCGGTAATGTTCTTAGGAAAGGATTATTGTCATTACAGTCATCGGGCAGCAGACTGAATTATGCACGACTAAATCGGGATTAGGCGATCTTTTGTGTTTTGACATCTATGTGTGTCGAGTTATTTAAATAATGCAAAAAAGCAAACTTGCTAATTCAGGTTTCGATTTTCTTTAAACGGTTTGAGAGAATCTTTTTAATATTTTGGACTTCCAGTGGGGCGACTAAGCAAGAAAATTTTAATGGGTGTCTGTTGATTTAGTTGTTAAAAATAAAAGCTGTCAGCTATTTTCTACCACACTGACGGCTATTCGAATATAGCAATTATACAAGAAAGTGCTAGAATGTTTCCAGCTCGGTGAAGAAGCTTAAAAATTTCCGATATCTGAAGATTTGCTGATTTTTTCTGAAGCGAGTCCAGCTGATAACTTTTCATCACTCACTTTTTGCTGTGAAAAAATATGAAATATTTACTTTGGGAAAGCGTATCATTAAAATGCTTAAATAACTTTATGTCAAAAAATAATATTTTGTGGATAGGGACAACAAAACTGTACAATTTGTTAGGAATTCACAAACACAGCAGTAAGGTCCTCAGTAGTATAGTGGTGAGGGTCCCCGCCTGTTACTCATGGTACTGGGGTTCGATTCTCCGCCTGGGAGTATTTTCCTATTTGGTTACCTCGACGTGGCGTAATGAAGTTTGTCTCGCTAGAACGATTACACACTGAGTATTGAGTTCCATTCTCACTAGGCCACATCTAAGCTGCGCTTAGAAAATCACCATAAACGGAGCAATAAAGTGCATCGCAAATCATAATTATTGAGAAGGGTAACAATATTATCTCTTATATTAATATTAATAGTTTTTAAGATCAGATTTAATATTGAGGTAAGTGCAGGTGATTTGAGAAGACATTGTATCTTTATTGCTAAATAAAGCTATCAGTTATCTGTTGTATGTAACAAGTAGTAAGGGTATAAATAAGAGTGTAAACTAGAAAATAACAAATAGACTGGAAATGTTAGATGGATATATACAATCAAGAAACAGAATATGCGAAATGGGAAAAGATATTTTGTCAGATCATATATGTAGATGAGTTGGGCATTTCGAAGGGGTTTAATGATAAGCAATCTTGTCTTGATAGATTAATTACAACTGAGTAGTGAGTTCGATCCTCAATTGGCTCTCCATACGCTTAGAAAACTACCATAAATGTAGATGAGTCAGTTGACCACAAACTGAAGATAAGCAGCTTATGAAAAATAAAATTAAAAAAAAATACCAGTGCTTTGTTTAAAAATTGAAGAAATTGGGATTATGAAGGTTAGGATAGTTCCAGTCATAAAAATCGCCATTTGAATCGTGTCAAAATCAGTTTTGGAGTTGAAAAGGTTAAAGAAGAGATTGTTAGAGAATTTGGGGAGATTTATTCGCATTTAATCCCACTTGATATGATGTGAACAAGCAACTGCACAGAATAATAAGTATAATTATCTTGTATTAGGTCATAATCAGTATTATTATTAAGACAATACAATAAATACACCTTTTCACAACGCTAAACTAATATTACTACTAGTAAGAATAAAGTTATAAAAAGCAAAGGAAATTATTTCCTATATATTTCCCTTTGTCTCCCTTTCTGTATATGCATGGAATTATATGTATGGCTTATTAAATACAACTTGTCACAATAATAATTATAAAAAACACCACGGTAACATTTTATGTTTTTTAAAACTCATTGCATCCCAAGTAAGGCAATAAAGCCACTAAGACGAATTTGAAAGAATATGAGAAAAAGAAGAGGAGAGAGAATAGTAAAAGAAAACTGATTAAGAAAACAGAAGATAACGATTGACATTGGATTTAAATTTTTGAAGATCAAAGTTGATTGGAAAGCAAGTTGTCGGATGAGAGTTCCACAACTGGGAAAGGCGAGAGAAGAAACTGTTAGCATAGGACTTACGGTTACATCTAGGCATTTGAAATGAAAAATGATTAGACCTAGCTGCCAATTTTGTATTGCGCTTAAATTCGTAAAGTCGAGGTCCAAAGAGAGAACCTCATCAGAACAATTACCATGAAAATCTTTATAGGAAAGGCACAGGGAAGTTACTTTATGACAGTGGGAAAAAGGCTGAATCCAGGATGTGTGATACATATGCTCATCATGAGGTAGTTGATGCAAAACACATTCCTTAGAGCTTTTGTCTCACTGAAATCATGATATTGAGAG
Organism: Acanthosepion lycidas; assembly: GCA_963932145.1. Classification (NCBI taxonomy): domain Eukaryota; kingdom Metazoa; phylum Mollusca; class Cephalopoda; order Sepiida; family Sepiidae; genus Acanthosepion; species Acanthosepion lycidas. The sequence continues at coordinate 35,907,948 of OZ010604.1, forward strand.
AGTAATTTAAATTACATTTATTACCAAACATTTGTGGTTTAAAAATGGAACATATTTTATTGAGAATCTACTGCAGATTATCAAACTACAAATAGTAATAATAATAATACTAATAACAACAAAAATATTTATTACGCAATCCTAACATCATTGACGAAACTATGGGAACGTTGCAGAATATAGTATTTTGACAATGTGTTATAGTGTTTTTTATTTGAAATGGCATGCTATACTTAAAATACATTAATTTAAGAAATAAAGAAAAATTCGGATATATATATATATATATATATATATATATATATATATATATATATATATAGATATATATATATGTATATATATATAGAGAGAGCATTTAATCCGTACACACTTCTTTACACATATGAATACAGACCTTCTGGGCATAGGAATTGAAAGAAAAAAAAACATTTGTGCATGTGCGCATTTATTCAAAGGAAAAACTTAAAACAAAAGTACTTAAAAAAAGTAAATAAATAAAGACATTGAAAGAAGCCTATGCATCAACACTATGCATTTGACATGAAGATGAGATCAAAACAAAATCTCATCCATGAGATTTCATCTGTGTGTCTCTTTGCCCGATAGCAGCGATTTACAGATAGAGAGTCAGAAAAAATCATCGGAAGGCCGGAAAATTTTTAAAAAAATCTTTGTTCAACGCGGTTTAAAAGACTAACCAAAGGACAGACATCAGAATGCAATTTATATAAATTCGGATTTTGAAAAAAAAGTAGCACATACGTATTCATTTCTAGATTGATAAAGATCGTTAAAATTCTGACGTTCGCTTTAAACAAGGATATTCATAAATTCTCTAAGCAAGAAGGCGATCAAGCCAAATAAGATAATATTTGCATTCTATTCTTTTAATAAAAACTTAAATAAATTAATTGAAATCAGGGGTTGCTATTTAAACTAAAATGGAAAATAGAGAATCGGAAATTCTACATGAATATAAATTTGAATACGTGCGTAGAGAATAGCATGGACTGAACATGTGAGCAACGACGAATTTTTAGAGAAAATGGAAACAAAAAGGACCCTTATATTTAACATTAGAAAGAGACAGTTGAAATTTCTAGGTCACATAATGAGGAAAGGGGGCTTGGAAAATTTGATACTCATAGGACAGATTGAAGATAAGAGGGGCAGAGAAAATAAAATCGTATCCTACCTCTATAGAGAACAGGAAATTGTGTCGAGCCATGACTACCAACATTCTGAAGGGTTACGCCATAAAGAAGAAGAAGAAGAAGAAGAAGAAGAAGAAGAAGAAGAAATGAAATCAATATTATGCGAAGAAAGTATCTATAGATCTTCGGAACCCTTATATATTGTCTGTCGGGTTACCTTGTCCATAACAAATAAAGTAGAACTTGACTTTCATTTTCTTTTTTCCTTTCTTAACCAAAAGCTACTGGTATTCAGGCTATTTCGAAGATAAGATGATGTAATGAGCTGTTTGGTTAAACATATTCTAATGTGACCATCAATAATCCGGCAAAAGCTCGTTTCCGACTTTCTACAGGCCCCAATAATACGTAATTAGCGATAGTCAGCTTACATTCTATTTAGATTTGGATTGAAGCCGAGCTACTCTTGAAGCGAGAATGGTGAGGAACCTAGTCATTTTAACTTTCGCAATTTATGGAGATCTAAACGTGGTAAGCAAAGGCACTTGTCAATATTTTATAAGGTTATCAGAATTAGACTGAAACTTTAGTGTAATGATTTTATTTACAGAGGAGAATTTCACTAAGTAAAAGTTTATGTCTTTTTAAGACGTAGGCGATCACGACTATTCATTGTTTATCTGTGACTTGACATCTTGGGAAAGATAGTGGAGTTGTTTCACACTGCCTTCTCCACGCTTTTTAATCCAGAGTAGTTCCTTTTCTTAGACTGTCTATTCTATCAAGGCAAGAGAAGCAAGTATACTCTGCTAAACCCATAAATAGAGGCAGAAAAGTTATGCCTCTCTCAACGACATTAGTATGCAAGTCACAAAATTGATTGATTGACAATCTTTTACATCTTAACAACCCTTTGCAGGATATCTAAAACCAGAAAATATTTTTAGATTGGAAGAATATTTTGAAGGTAATAATGATTTACTGATGCAACACCTACTAATTAAATCACAGCTGGAGAGAAAAGAGGTGGATTCATACTTTTCCCAAAGGTATTTGCGCATAATATAACGGAACCGACTGGAATTAGAACTCAAATCTCCGATTTCCAATTCCGTGCAGTTATGCATCATACCACCCACAAATTCAACCTTACAGCAATTTGTATTCCCTAGAAGTCACTCATCTAGGTACCGACCAGGCTCGATATAGCTTAACTTCGGTGATCGTACGTGAACTGATGCCATAAGCAGTCACACAATGGACGAATGTTTTGGTGATAGAAATAAAAAAATTAACCGTGAACATTGCTAGTAACTATGGACATTGTTCATTCTATCCAATTCCATCGATATGGTCCGAGTACATCAACTGATATTTGCTATCGAAATAATCTTTAGTTAAATGAATAATAAGGTATTTTGTACTTTGATTTTATCTTATTTAAACTGTGTAAATCTCATATTTTCATTCTTAGCAACCTCATAAACATTTTCTTTTCGTTAATATTAATTTGTTTATTTATTCTTTTTCGCAAATAATTGCGACTATATTTTTAAAAATTGACTAAGAAAATCGATTTTTTAATGAAATCATATTAAAAATCAATTTTCTTTCGTTTAATACTACAATTGGAATATACAACCAAGCTCTATTTTCGCGTCGCTGTTTAAATTTTCCGAATGTTATTTCGTAAGTACAGAATATTTTATGCGTTCATTTGATTTTGAAAAGAATCACATTATTTAATTAAGTTTAAAGGAATGGCTGCGTTAGGTCAAAATCCAAATCATTTCTAACAGCTTAAAACTCACGAGAAAATTATATTGATGCAGATTTCAACTGCCTCGATGTCACTCTCATAAACACGTGATCTTCGCAACGTGTTTGTTTGCTATTCAGAGAAGAGGTAAGCGATAAGAGAGAAACAAATGATAATACAGAGTGGGAGAAAAAACAGAGAGAAAAAGAAGAGAAAGTGTTTGAAGTAAGATTTGAATATAGTCATTAACAGTTAGTTATTAATTAAATCTGACAAATATAAATTAATACCAACGTACTTTTGTGCTTAGACCGTCTCAACCACGAAGTGCGTCAATAATCAAGCAAAGTTTAATATTGCCTTATAAACGCAAATCTTTCTCAGACTCTCGAAACATGCATATTTTTTAGTTTCGTTCCCTAACGTAAACAAATCAATTCATAAAGATGCGATGGATTTTTTATTTATTAATCCAACAGGATGTTGTTGTAGGCAGGTGCGTAAAAAGACAGAAATATTACACCAAGAATAAGTTGGAAAATATTGAAAAACACACCTGCCTACAACAATATTACAAAGAAAAGGTAGCAATAATTTCTCATACCCAACAAAAGAAATTACTAAACATAAGATCAGAAATAATTTCCAAATGCAGACATGAAAACAAATATCTATTATCACAATTTATACAAAACGGATAAAAAAAAATAATAACCATTTCTACCGCATCACAATTACCATTGCCGTATTAGTCCACACAATTACCATTGCCGTATTAGTCCACACCAAATTACATTACTAATAAACATTATAAATTGTAGTTTCTGCTATTTACATATGCGCAATCACCAAAAGCAAGCAAATAACCGGCATTAATATAATAACAGAACAGCATTAAAAATAATAGCAATTTTAACTACCATAGTCATACACAGACCCACCATCATAAAAAAAGAAGAAAGAAAACAGACGGATAGAAGATGTGTGAATGCATGTGCATACGTATATACCTATGTGCGAGAAAACATTATTCAGTGAACAAAATAGACGAACGGTCTGCGAGTTGACACTCCAACTGACGAAAGATATTCGCTAGACAATCCAACATTAAATACAGCGACCAATTGTGAAGGTATGTACGCAACGACACATGAAAGTGCATATACATATGTCCAGTCCTACATTGTTCATGTTTATGTTCGTGTGTGTTCCAGTGAATGAGTGTGCGTGCATGAATATCTGCGTACATCAATGAGAAAACGAGCTTGAATGTATGTTTGCGTACGTAATAGTGGCATTCTGATGACAATTTTTCTTCCCACGACCATAAAACACCGATATACACAACCATATATAAATCCAAAATTTAAAAATTAATTAGTTTGTCTGACGATCGCAAATAGTCACAAACTCACACCAATCCAACTAAATATGTTAGTTCTATCACTTATATTCTGCGCTTTCCAATAAGGACTGCGCATATATAATATATAAATAATATATATATATAAAATTACATACATATATATATATATATATATATATATATATATATATATATATATATATATATATGTGTGTGTGTGTGTGTGTGTGTGTGTGTGTGTGTTTGTTTGTTTGAGTTTTATGACATATCAACAACTGTGGGTTATTTAATGCCAAATCCAGTTTATATGAATTTTAAATGCCTATTTTGTATGGCATAAAAAATGTATAGCTGGCAACATTATTGTTTAAAAAAAAAACAAAAAAAACCCCAAAAAACCGTATAGCTGGCAACATTATTCTTCTATAAATAACGTATAGCTGGCAACATTACTTCTTTACCAAAAACGTATAGATGGCAACATTACTTCTTTACAAAAAAAGGTATAGCTGGCAACATTACTCTTTTACAAAAAACGTATACCTGGCAACATTACGTTTTTACAAAAAAACGTATAGCTGGCAACATTACTTTTTTACAAAAAAAAAAACGTATAGCTGGTAACATTACTCCTTTACAAAAAAACGTATAGCTGGCAACATTACTTTTTTACAAAAAAACGTATAGCTGGCGACATTACTCTTTTACAAAAAAACGTATAGCTGGCAACATTACTTTTTTACAAAAAAACGTATAGCTGGCAACATTACTTTTTTACAAAAAACGTATAGCTGACAACATTATTGTTTCAAAAACTTAGAGCTGGCAACATTATTCTTCTATAAATAACGTATAGCTGGCAACATTACTTCTTTACCAAAAACGTATAGATGGCAACATTACTTCTTTACAAAAAAAGGTATAGCTGGCAACATTTCTCTTTTACAAAAAACGTATACCTGGCAACATTACGTTTTTACAAAAAAACGTATAGCTGGCAACATTACTTTTTTACAAAAAAAAAACGTATAGCTGGTAACATTACTCCTTTACAAAAAAACGTATAGCTGGCAACATTACTTTTTTACAAAAAAACGTATAGCTGGCGACATTACTCTTTTACAAAAAAACGTATGGCTGGCAACATTACTTTTTTACAAAAAAACGTATAGCTGGCAACATTACTTTTTTACAAAAAACGTATAGCTGACAACATTATTGTTTCAAAAACTTAGAGCTGGCAACATTATTGTTTCAAAAACTTAGAGCTGGCAACATTATTTTTCTGAAAACATTAACTGAGGCCTTGCTGTTGGATGCAGTTTATCGACGTACCCAGGACGCAGATGTAGTTTACCGTCATACCCAGGACGCGAGTAAGACTTGGAAAACTAGGAGTTCACTATTTACCGATAGCTGGGACCCTAACAGGTGCTACCACCCCGGGTCAAGGTGGACCTGGGAACACGAGCAATTAAGAGGTGGTTTCACACTCCTCAAAACCTCCTGATCAAAGGCCTTGTTGTTGGATGCAGTTTAACGTCATACCCAGGACGTGGATGCAGTTTAACGTCATACCCAGGACGCTGTGTGTGTGTGTGTGTGTGTGTGTGTGTAGTGAGGGAGAAAGGGAGTGAGTGAGTGAGTGAGTGAGAGAGAGAGAGAGAGAGGTTTGGTCGGAACAAAAGTTTGTAACATTTTAAAGTGAATTTCGAAGACAATATTTAGATATTTATACATTGATTTATTGACCGCACATATGCTATTTTCTTCTACAACCTTTTATCTTTGAGGCATCTTCATGTTTCTATCCTCACAGAGCTTGGCATCTTCCTCCGTGACATACTGACCAAAGTGATTTTACAGTCTTTCAGAGTATTGAAGTTCTTCCCATGAAGAAAATTTTATAGGTACTTAAATAAGTGGTAATCTGAAAGAGCAAGGTTAGGTGAATACGACAGGTGTAGTAGGACATTCCACCCAAATGTACTAATTTCTACCGATTTTCGACAACTTTCATTGATTGCTGCCTTTAATCAGTACTTGTGAATAACATATGTCAGAATTCAATGTCTGATTTTGATGAAAGGGTTTGTAAGATATAATACATTACCAACACCTCACGAGAAACACAACATTCTTCGGTCAATGGTGGGGCATATTTCTTTTTCCCTCATTATATTTTTCGTTTCGCATTGTTCTAAATAATACTGCAATCGTTTTCAAAAATGGGTCATTTTTGTTGTGTTTGAGTAAAGAATCGGAGGTTAAAATGCGGTCTAATAATTTTATTTTCCCACTAAATCGTAATGTAATCAAGCATCGTATTCATGCATCCAATGTTTTGAAGTGCATTATAACGTTCAAATTGTTTAAATCAGCTCAAGAATTGATCATCATTCACTACTGCAGGCCTGTCGTAACGTTCTCCGATTTCCAGATCAAAATTTCCACTTTTGAACCTAGCCAACAATTTAAGAACACTACTCAAAACTATGGCACAATCTCTATAAACGGTACATATCTTTTTAATAGCGTTTTTTTTTCCTTTTTGGAAATAAGCAACGTGAAATGACGAAAGTGCATTTTTACATTTAACGTAAAAAACATTTAAAATTCACAATCTTATAGAAAAACGTGTTGAAATATCATATTTTAGAATGTGAACATATTTCAGCTACAATCCGACACATGAAGAAATGCTGACCTACTTCCTCAGATCAATAAAATAGTTGGTTTGGGAAAATAGGTTATGATAAGTTAAATTATATAATTGAATGTGTTGTTATTATTAGGTTAATCAATACTAAACAAAGGTTGGTGTCATCAAATATTGTTTGTGAGACGATAGAATTTATTTGAAACAACTTTCTTATATAAGGTTAGATGGAAGGACCTGTACACAGAGCATTACATTTAAATTTATTGATGTCCTTTTACAGATTTTATGTTTACTAATTTTTAATTTAACATCCTTAATATATATTTTTCAGATTGAATTCTATGTGCATATATGGCCTTGTAGTGATTACCAGATGAATAAAAAAGAAGACAATATAGAGAGGGGAAAGGGAGATTCCCCCCCCCCCCGTGGGATGAGGTTGGAATAATAGACAGAGAACATCATTGGAAGATACTTAAAGAATCAGCACATGTTAGGCCACAAAAATCAGCTAAGCCGACCAAGCATAGACATGGATACAATATGGGAATCAGTACAATAACAACAACAAAATGTAATGTAATAGCTATGGTAGAAAATGGTTACATTAGGTTTATAAGTCCCTTAGAATTCATACACGGATGTCTCCAAGAATATATAATAAATGGATAAATTCATTATTTTAAGACATTTTTATGTTTATACATTCTTTTTATAGATACAAATATTTAAGTAAATGCTCTGTTTATAACAAACAGTATTAAACAACATTTAGCGGCCTGAATGTCCGAGAAATTTTCACAGAAAATATTCGTTTTGTGATAGGATTCGGAACCGTCATTTAGCTTGACGTCCCTTTAACCGATTTACAGTAAATTCGACCTTGCTAACCGAACGCTTCTCTGTGGCCAAATCGGTTTTCTATACTTAAATACTTAAATATTTGTATCTATAAAAAGAATGTATAAACATAAAAATGTCTTAAAATAATTGTCGGACTTTGTCCATTTCATAATGTATAAATTCATTAGCTGAAATAATCCAGTCACTTGACCCAAAGAGTTGTGAGTTCAATACCTGGCCACAGCAAATAGAAACAAAAACTTGGAGAGTTGAGTTACTAAAGGGAAATAACGGAAACCTAGATATCCAGAGAAGTCATGGAACTAGAACAATGTATCCCTGTTGACGAAATAAAGGGTTCGGTTCGAAATTCCAACGTATATCACCCGAAGAAGGCCGGAGCAAATATGACAATAAAGATAAGATAATGTAGATAGTCAACTAGAAGTGTTTTAATAATTTTATTTTTATTCAACAGCACAAAGCCTCTATTGACGAGGATATAACTATTGACAATTTTGCATTGATCAATCATTTTGTTCCCTTTATATTTTCATGTTAAGATTTAGGAACTATAAATTGTTTAGAAAAGGTTTATTGGTTAATCAAAAATTAATTTTCTCCCGTACAAATATGGCCTTTTGGCAGTGCAAGGGGGAAGAATGTTTTAATGTCATATTCCTTTAGTAAGTGGGCGATCATGGTTCTCCTCACCATTCTTTCTTTATTATCTATGAATTGACATGATCTGTTGATTAATAGTGGAGTGATTCCCCATTGCTTACCTTTTTGACGGTTTTGAATTTTAAGTTATCCTAAAAATCGACTAAATTCAATCAAAGCGTACAGGGTTCAGTTTTCAATGCTATTTAAACCATAACAGTGGGGTGGGAGAAAAGATTGGATTCATACCTTACACAAATTTATTTGTGCGAAAATGGAAGCAACAAACTCGTCTCTATATATAGTAAAATTAGGCAAAATATGTATTTATAGGTAATATATATATATATATATATATATATATATATATATATATATATATATATATATATATATATATATATATATATATATATATATATATATATATATCATAGTAAAAAAATTGTACACGTATGCTTTTATATGTAGAAATAGTAGGCCGATGAGGGGCATAAAACAACAAAAATTATAATATTGATAATAAAATGAATTATATATTTGTTCAAAAGGCCTACTAATATACACTAAATATCATTTGTCTTTGTGTGTTATTAATATTATTTTTTGTTTTTTTTATCTTTTGAATTTTTTCAACGGTCTACTATATATATATATATATATATATATATATATATATATATATATATATATATATCATGCATGCATACACACACACGTAATGTTGAATTCTGCTTTTGCTCTTTCGGTTTTTAATCCTTATTCTGATCATATCGTGGTGTTATGAAGAGTATATAAAAACCTACATGCCTCACATTCACGCCTAAAATCTTCTTAAATCAAATGTTAGGGACCAGGTTGTCAACGAAGAAAAGTACGCATCTGTCGAAAACAAAAGCGACAACAAATTAAATTGTAAATTGAAGAAAATGATTGTTCACTTACTCTTCCTCCTTCAAATAGCAAAGGTTTAAGGTTGGGATCGAACACTAAAGATTTAGGGTTGATGTCCACCGGTGACTGTTGTTTTCCTTTTTCGCATAAGCTCCACTCAGGATTGATAAGACCCCAGTATTCTGGACCTGAAATTGAGATAAATATCAGATTAAGACTAAATGTGAGAAACTTGTTCACAGACGGAATATATTCGAGGAAATTGATTTTTAGAATGAACGCTTTCAGTAACAGATTGAAATTTATATTTATGAGAAATGTGACCATGCTTTGCTGTTTAAAATAAAAGTATTTTTAACATGTAATACAAATTGTTTTATTACTATAATTTCTTTTGTTTTAACATTCAAAAGGCATTTTGTTTTATTGTATTTTCTATTTGTCGTCTACTTTCATTAAAAAGCAAAAGAGACAAAGTTAGGTATATTTATTCCTCAAATTCATTTAGATTTGCTGTTATGTCGAAAAAAGGTTCTGAAGCTTGACTCAATTCAAAGAAAACTATGAATACTTTAATCATGTTATCCGTATTTGGTATAGTTTGTAGGAAGAAGAGAAAACAAATTTTTTTCTGATGACTATTATCAGAATAACATAACATTTCTTTCAATGAATGTAAGAAGATGTGTTGTGGGTTGGTATTTGGTTTTTCGTCCGGTATCAGAAGATGATAATGTTGTTAGACCACAATAAATAACACAAAAAACTTGTCTGGAAAATTATGGGCGAATTTTAATGAGGCACTAAACTAAACTCGGGGGAAAGAAAGAGGTCGGCCTCAAGTCAACATGACCTTCAGAGAGGATGACTGCATTTCTTTTCCTAAAGACCGCTGCAATCAGCTTTGATAATTCACGAGAAAGCTCACTTTCAAACTGGCTTCCTCTGTCGGTAACAACATACAGGGGAAATTCAAATCGAGATATCCACACATTTAGAAATGATATGGCCACTGTTGTAGTCGTAGTGTCTTGCATGGTTGTGGCTTCAAACAATCGTGTACCTTTGTCTTTGCATGTTACAATGTACCATCCTGGTGATGAGTATTTGCTGTTATGATTTATGGTTGATGGTAATGGCCCTACATGGTCGATATGGACAGTGAATCGTGTCGAGGGTAGTAAGAAATGAACTACCGCTGATTTTGTGTGGTGAGTAACTTTACATTGTTGGCAACTGAGGCACTGTTTGGTCCATGAGACTATGTTTCTGTCTATGTCAGGCCAAACGTAGCGGGATTTGATTAGTTTTACTGTGGTTGTGGGTCCTGGATATGACATATTGTGTATCATAGATCGCCCTTCGTGAAGCTTGTGGAATGAATGGTCTTGGGTAAGGTGTCGAGATTTAACATAAAATATTTTTATTACCAGCAGTGTAAGCCTTCATCCTGCCTACGCAGGCCTTAATTTCTGAGTCACACTCTTGCTGCTCGACGAGGCGTGATAAGTCACAAAAGTTCGACTGTCACTGCATTTGCTGGTGTGGAGAGGCAGTCTGCAACAATATTTTCTTCCCCACGAATATATAAGATATCAGTCACATATTCAGATATTAACGACTGGTGTCAATGTTGTTTATCTGATTTCATAGGTGTTGTTTTATGTAGAGCTACTGTGAGTGGCTTATAGATAGTGAGCATGTCTGCCTTCAATTTGGAGTTTGAAATGCAAGACTGCCAGTAAATTCCCAGTCAAATGTAGACCATTTACTTTGGTTTTCAAAGGGTTTCTTGGAGAAAAAAACAAAAATCTATAGGGACAGGTTTGTTATCAATCATCTGGTGTTATGCCACACCTACAGCAGAGTTGGAGCTATCATTAACCAGATGATAATGAGTTACATCCGAGTCTGTGAAACAAGTTTCCTTTTGATTTTTAGAATGAACGCTTTCTTTTTTTTTCGGACTAATGTGATGGCACTAAAACACTTGAAGAATTGGCATTTGTGATATTTTTAGATGATTTACTTGTAAAATCCCTAGAACTTTCTCTAAATCCGTGTAATGTTGTTCTGTTTCGGAGAAAACTAGAACATCGTCTACATGAATGAAAACACAGCTGACGTGGAGAAATATATTGTCCATAAATCTTTGAAACGTAGCTGTAACATTTCAGAGAGCAAAAGACATATATGCATATTCAAAGAGCTCAAACGACGTTACCACTGCTTCTCTATATCTTCTTCTTTTGGTGATAGGCTTGTAGAAGATCTATTTTGAAAAATATATTTTTCTTACCTAACTTAGCAGAAAAACTGTTGATATTCGGCTCTAGGTATCTGTCGGGTTTTGTCAACTCATTTAAATTTCTGTCGTCACCGTTGGTTGAGGATAGGCGGACTGGTGTTGGGTTTTGGCAGAGTCCGTTGGCATATTTGCTGGGTAGTATTGTTAGTGAAGCACTAATGTCAATCAGGAACTTCAGCGTCATTTTCCCAATTAGAGTTGCAACCTCAAAAAGGGACGAATCATTCGTCGCAATGGCAATTCGCCCTAAAATTTTTACGAACTGGATTCCTCATTCGGTATAGCTCCTCTGTCTGGTGACATTCATCTGGAATTTGGTTGTATTTTAAAGGCTGCTTTCTTTGGCCACTGGCACCAAGTTTTACATGTTTGGGATTTTTTTCCAACATTGAGGTGTTCCCTGCATGCCTGGGGTCACTGATTTTCATAAAATGGAAGTACCCCAGTATGCATTTCAGTGATGGGGTTTGCCTTCTGTAGGGTCCCAGATGTGATGGTTTGAACCACATCCGTTTTCATAAATCGCAAAAATTCATCTGCCAAGGTACCAATTTCATACAATGTCATCTTCCTAGCAGCGGCTATGACTGATGTTATTGTAGATGGCATAGCTTGTGTGAAGCGATGCTTAACTTTTCTCCTACTTTGTTAGCTGTAACCATTAATTCTCTCATGTAGAGAGAGGACCTGCTTGTCATTTTTGTGTCATATATCAGTTTTGTTTTTTCGTAACTACTGATAACGGCTACTTTCAGTTCCTCACATTTTTATTTTGTTGAAACGGACGCCTGGATTTTCGTTATCAATTCAGGTGGCATGGCCGAAAGTACATTGTAAAATTTCGTTTCCGAATGCGTTATTTTCGTAAGCAGAACTGGGCCTCGATTTAAGCAAACCAGCCAGTAGCGGCAGTTTCCATAAACGCTGGTACTTTGATATCAGCCATTGCTGCTGTATCCATTTCATCCATTTGTGGCAAGGTTGGTATTTTTTAAATAAAATGTCCTTCTCATGTTTTCTATTTATATATAAACGTAGTAAGGCGAGCGTTCACAATTTTTGTTTTAGACAAATAGCAAGACAAACATAAACATTTTTTGTAGGTGGTGAAAGAAAGATTTCTTACAACGCCCGTGGTGAGGAAAAAAATTAACGCACGTAGGGAAGTCATATATATATATATATATATATATATATATATATATATATATATATATATATATATATATATATATATATATAGTTGTATGACGTGTAGGGGAGTTTCAGAGTTTTACATGTACTAAAATCACATTTGAAAGGGTAAATTATTGTTTTTGTTGGGAGTATTTTTGGTTCACGTGCCTGGTGTAATAGGTATAGAAGATGGCTGGATTACTTTTTGCTGGTTCACGCTTTAAAAAGTGTCTATCTTTGGGCTTTAGTTCTACGTCTTCGTATTACATCGTGGTCACCAATTGTAGTGGGTTGGTATTTGGTTTTTCGTCTAGTATCAGATGTCGTTGGACCACAATAAGTAACACAGACATTGGTTAGATAATTAAGGGTCATTTTTGTTGACTCATATATGCGTAATAAACACGGGGGTAAGAGAGTGGTCAACTTCAAGTCAATATGACGTTGAGAGAGAGAGAGAGAGTGAGAGAGAGAGTGAGAGAGAGAGAGACAAACAGACAGACAGACAGACAGACAGACAGATAGAGAGAGAGTGACTGAATCTCTTTTCATTGGGACCATTGCAAAATACGTCCGAATCCTACGATTCGAAAATATCCAGAGGAAGAGTACTTTTTTTTCCGGAAGTGGGGTCACAAACTTTGTACGTAACCAGAAACCCTTTCTTTTTTGGTTTCCATTTGCATTATGGGAAAATGAAGTTATTTATTTTTTTTATTATAATGTTTATTATTTATTATTTAATTTTCATTCTCCCACAGATATGGCAAAAATGTAGCCGAATACTGACTGTATAGCTCTACTTATGATGTGTTTGGTACTTCTGGCATTCTAAACACGCATATTCACGCACACACAAATACACAGACGCACAGAAGTTAAGTAAAACTATACACCAGTAAAGGTTAATATTCATAGCCAGACTGCATACCTTGTTGTAGTTTTAATGTCCAAAGCTTTCTCATCGTCGTGATGTGGCTTCCCACTGTCTTTTTCGGCAAATATTTTCATGGCAATTATTCTGATGTGGTGTTCTCCTCGGTGTCTCAATCGTATGAATTTAAGCGTGTTACTAGATTGGCAACAAGGTCTCACCATTTTACTCTTGAACTAGACCTAACTATTTCAACAGTAAAACAGTGATGCAACCGTCAGCTCTATTATAATAGTTTATTTTCTAGCACTTGACTCCTGTGAAACTCCCTTCCGTTTTATTGCTTCCTACAATCTTATAATGGTTAAATGCAATGTCAGTCGTCATCTTCTGTCTTCCTCGCTTCTCTTCATCAAAGTCTTCTCATTTTCTTTCAGTCCATGATAATAGGGAACTGCAAGTCGTTTCTTATACTGTTCAACAAATGCCGGTTGTTAATTTCTCAATATGACATAATATTTATTCTCTGAGGACTGAACAAGAAGAAAAACAGAAGTGTTTCTTTCAAAAAGTTAATGTCAGGCAATGTCTTCGCAGATAAATAGGAGAATAGTAGTAGCAAGAGATATGTAGTTCTACAGAATGATGCTGAAAAATACTATAGGCGAAACATTAGAGCAAAGAGGAAATTTTAAGGAAAATGGGAACAAAAGGCACTTCAACTTAAGATTTGGAAGATATACTTGAAGTTTCTGGGATTTGACGCTCGCAGATCATGTATAAGGTGATAGGGTCAAAGGGATTCATTGTGAAACCGCTTGAATGTGTTTATGTCAATGGATTGCAGAAGAGGGACTGGGAAGGAGAGTAAGAGCTTAAACATTACTCAGAGTTACAAAAAAGAGGAAGCTGTGGGCAGTCATGAACATCGACAACCCGCAGTGATACGGTAAATAAAAGATGTTTTGGTTCTTTGTAAAACAGGTTTATGTTGATACTTCCGTTACTTGACATGACAGAGATGAATACAGCATGAGATGAGATGATATAAATTGTCAGGCTATTTCTACCATTAATATCGTAATCGATAAAAGATAGGGGAAGAGAAAATCTTGTGTGAATATGATATATATGTGTGTAGGGAGAGAGAGGGAGAGAGAGAGAGAGAGGAAGGTAGAGAGAGAGAGAGAGAAAGGAAGGTAGAGAGAGAGAGAGAGAGGGAGAGGGAGAGGGAGAGGGAGAGAGAGAGACGGAAATCCTTGCATCTCATTAAATACAGATGAATGTAGACAACAAAAGTTTGAATTATGAGAAGCCATTTTAGACGGTTATAAATAGACATTCATTAGTTTTCAGTCGGTAAAATATGTTAAAATGAAATTCCAATGAGGCTTTAATATTAACTGAATTCTCACCGTCATTTCCATAAAAATTGGCAACAGATTTTTGCTAAAACTTATTCATTTTGAATTAGTAAAAATGCAGACTGCTAAAAGCCAGGATTTGAATACTGAAAATATGAATTTGATGTTATAAAATATAGTTTATTATTATGTCATATATTAGGTCATAATATATTCAAAGTAATTCGAAAACAATTGACTTTATGAGTCGGAAAATGATACTTTTTTTGATTCGAATGTCACAGTTTGACAGTAAAAACAGTTTCAAGGGTAACGAGTGAAAGAAGGTATAGACAAAAAGGAAATGTAAAGATTGGGGAAATAGTTTTGGACGAGGAAAGAAAAACATATCTGAATGCAGTCTGTATCGAATATGATCAAGGGCTGTCTGCAACAAATGCCGGACAGCAATAGAAAAAAAAGAATCCTGCCTGCACAGAAACATTTTCAAATCTGATCATCACAACACTGAGGAATACACGTACATATTTACAACGTCTATATCCTTTGTTTGGTTTTAATCTCAGAGATATTTCACTATCTTATATCTTTCAGTATGTGACATCTATCTATCTATCTATCTATCTATCTATCTATCTATCTATCTATCTATCTATCTGAGTTTGTATATTATATACATACATACATACATATATATATATATATACACACACACATATATATATATATATATATATATATATATATATATATATATATATATATATATATATATATATATATATATATATATATATATATATATAAACTCAGAAAAGCACATATATCACATTTGTTTGCACAAAACACAATTTTTAAAACAAGTATGAAGTTTAAAAATAATCTTTTTTCTTGCCCGGAATTGAATTAGTTTTAATTTTGCATCACAAAGTTTTCTTTCTCAGCAGACTAATTGGAGTAAGTTGCTCTTTTCTCTCCAAAGGTGTTAACTGATCAAACGATGAAGTCCGTTTATATTCCCTCTACTATAATATTTTATTTCTAACGAAACTGATTTATTGATTATATTTTGTGTTGCATAATCAAAACAATCGCCTAATTGGACAGAGTTACTGTCTTCCCAATGTGCTTAAATCTACTAGAATCAAATAAAAAGTCAGACGACATTGTCAAATCAACTTTCTACTGTTTTAAATATTCTACACACATATTTAGCTCTTTTATATTTTATAACAATCAATAAATCTCTCTATATAAGAGTATGTGTATATGAATCTCTATATACATGCATATTCATATATGTTGATACATATGCATTCCTACCTGCACACACATCTCCGTATCTATCTAGTTAGATAAATAGAGAGAAAGACAGAGTACTAACCCTAGCAAGCTGTTAGCGTGCTCAACCCGCAAGCAATTGTTAATGAGCTCGTATTTTTTACTTGAAACTTCACGGACGTGTTCTTTCGCATTTGAAGCTAGCCAGCATATTGGCACAATGGGTTGATGGGAATGATGTCTAGTAAACCATATATGTACATGGAATGAGTGCTAATCTTTATTATGTTTGCACACAAACACGCACACACACGGACGAGAATAAAAACACATACACACCTGTGTGTGTTTATACATACTTTTCCTTAATAAAGGACTTAATTCACACTGTTTAAAAACAAAGGCGTCTACTCAAAAATAGGTATCTACAAAATACAATTTGGAATAGTAGTATATATATATATATATATATATATATATATATATATATATATATATATATATATAATGCTTATAGTAATATACAATAAACCTTTCAATTATCTATTTTCTAATCCACGAATATCCTTTTGCAAATGTGGTCGAGAACTCATGACATGTTTGCGAAAGGATGGATATACACTACAATTTAAACCATTTGAATTGGTCCCGAAAGTAGTTGTTTTATTCTTTAAATAAGAGAAAATTATTATACATGGTTAAAAGAAAGTGAGATATAATTTTTTATTAGAAACTTTATTATGTCAAAAGAAAAAAGCATATTATGATTAAATTTTGCTCTCGTCAAAATACCCTCTTTTACCTTTGATCACTGCAGTACAAATTTTTGGTATTCGTTGCAAAAGTTTCTCAAAGTATTAGTTTGATAATTGATTCCATTCTTTTTTCAATGATTTTAAACGCAGGTTTTTTTTTTCACTCCTCTGCTAAGTTCTTCACATGGTAATTCTGGATGTGGCTTCAAAATTTGAACTGTTGTGTATATATTAGACAAAAACATCATTAAATTTAATAGGTATAAAATATTTATTATTCTTAATAACACAAGTTTAAATGATCAATTTATCCATAAATATACCGTATATATATATATATATATATATATATATATATATATATATGTGTGTGTGTGTGCGTGCGTGTGTGTGTGTGGGTGTGGGTGGGTGGGTGTGTCTTTGTCTGTGTCTGTCTGTATGTCTGTAGGGGAGAGAAAGTGAGATGAACACGGATATAACATTTTAAATAATTATCTCTTCTTCTGTGAAATTTAAATACCAGCTGCCAAGTAGGTCATATAATAAACGATCAGAGAGCAAATTCTTAAAGATTGTCTCAGAATTGATCCAAAGTTTACAAGAAAGAAAGTTTGTTTCCTTTCTATACCACCACCGCCAACAGCAACAGCACCACCACCACCACCACTAACAACAACAACAACAACAATGTCAAACATTTACGATCCCCACAAATCCTTGTCTAGAGCATTCCATGAAGTAACTGACATCTTTGATATAATTCTTTTGACAATGTCTCGAAGTCTTACATCTCGGCGTAAGCTTTAACTTCAACTCACGTGTCGTTCACGACGAAGTTTGGTTGAATTAAAGGTTTCCAGTCTGCTTCACTTTTATCAACATCATCGCAACAGACTATTCAGTTCTTTGACTTCACTGGAAATATTGGCAGGATATTTCATAACGGGGGTGGGGGCTTATGGCATTCCGCGACGGCAAAAAAGTATGAACAATTTTGACTTTCTCTGGAGGCGACTAAAGACTGACTTTTTTTTATTAAAGTTTCGAGGATATTCAAAATTATGTAAGACTGAAGAGAAGAAATGCCAGTTGAATATATTCTGGCATGTGTATAAAATTGAAGGAAGAATAAGACGAAAAAGAAGAAAACTTGGAAAAGGAAAAGTAAGAAACGAAAACGAAGCAAAAAGAAGAGAAAATGTAGTGAATAAAGTAGAAGAAATAAAAGGAGCGAACAAGAATAAGAGAGGCAGAAAGAAAAAAAAAAGAATACATGAAACAAAAAAATGGACAAAGAAAAAGAGTCAATATTGACATAATAGCGACGACACATCTCGAAAAATATGAGTAAAGAACTGGACAGGAAAACTAATAACAGTTCTATACTGGAACACTATTTATTCATAAGGGAAAACAAAAAAAAAAACCCCTTCTGCAGTCAGTCAAAATAAATGTAGAAATGACTTTGATTCACTCATTTTTAACATGTTTATTATTATTCCTGTCATTTCACAACAATCTCTGCAAACGTACGACATTTTGTTTTCATTTTCTTTTGAAAGGCGAAATTGCCGTGTTTTGGACTTTGTCATGGCCTTTTAATTTTACCTGAATGGATCTGACAGTGGGTTTACCATCACTTAAATCTGTCTGCGCTGGACAGAGATCTTGGAAAATTGCCGTCCGGTTCTCAAGGGCTCCTTCGCGACCCGGTGTTGATTAGACCATTCAAGCATTGGAAATAGATCGATAAGTGAATGCTTCTATTTATGGTATTCCATCGAGTACTGTTAACTTTGGTGCAAAAGAAGAAAGGGCACACACACACACACACACACACACACACACACACACACACACACACACACACACACACACACACACACGCGCGCGCGCGCGCGCGCCCCCTTTACTTTGAAGTTAGTTTCCTGCAGAGTTTTCTGTCTCTTGTTGAGCGATGGTTATACAGAAAGGAGAAAATTGACATTTGCATTTATATTAGCGATATATATATATATATATATATATATATATATATATATATATATATATATATATATATATATATATATATATATATATATATATATATATATATATATATTGTGACTGCTTATGATGATATCACCGGTTCCTGTGCGAACACCGAAATTAAGCAACGTCGAGTCTGGTCAGTAGCCAGATGGGTGACCGCTTGGGAATACCATAAGCTTGTAAGCTTGGATGTGCAAACAGTGTACTGGATAACGGCACGGAATTACAAATCGGATATCCGTGTTGCAATTACACACGGGGTTCGTTATATATACTTACGGGAAATATATTCTTGGCAAAGGTAGAAATATACTTCTTATCTCGCTCCATGCTATGGGTTAAGTACTAAGATTTGTATCAGTAAACCATTATTATCTTTAAAAATTTCTTATTATTCTAAAAATATTTTCTGGCTTTAAATAGCCTGTAAAGGGTTGATAAGCCGTAGAAAACGAATCAGTCAACAATCAATCATTTAAATCCCGCAAAATAAAAATACAAATTCACCTTGTTTAATCAACTTAATGTAATTGCCTAATTTATTTAACTAATGCATTTAGAAAATTTGTATGGGATTGTAATAAATGTGACTATAATTTAGATTTAAAGAATTCGGTTCTGATTAAAAGAGAAAGACATTTATTTAGGAGAAAATGTACTGAAAATACAATAATTTCAGACTCGTCTGCAGTAAAGTTATGTCCAGAATCACACAACAAATCTTCTTTACACAGAAAACTTCAATATCAAATAATTTAAAACAAAAACTATAAAAATAAAATCGATAAAATCCTGAATGAGATAGGTGAAGTTTAGAAATTAGATACACCAGGCATAAGAAATGCAATTCAAAATCTCATATGTCTATGTAAACTGTAACCAGTTTTTATATTTATCCTAACACTTGTTATAGATGATTGATTCCATTAATCAAACAGTTATTTCTTTTATTATTATTTTTTTCTCAGTACATCACTGAAGTTTTGCCCTTGTTATATATTTGTTTGAATCCTGTATATCAACAGGCACAAAATATCAACAAAACCTTGTTTAGTCAAGTATTAGGACCAAGACAAAGATTTTCGAAAATCCTTCTGTGGTTACACTGTGTGTGATTTTCCCTGTACTGTATTAGCAGCAGACTCCTCTATTTAATCTCTCTATTTGATCTTTTTTCTACTGAGTTCGCTACACAAGTGTCAATCAAGCAATCTTTTACTCCATATGTTATTTTTTAACTTTTATTCTTGTTGTAATCCTCCCATCAATTTCGTCGTTTAACCACTTCTGTATCTTTATACCTAGTTTGTTATTTGAACAACATCTATCAGAGCAAAAAACCAGGACAAAGAGAGAGAAGGTTCATTCTATTTCTTAGATATGCCTACAGTTACTCTTTCCATCGATCTTGAGTATGCGTCTTTCAATTTGTTTTGAAGTAATTTCATTGATGGCAATGTTTCGCTTAAGTACATCATAGCTGATGTTATAAATTCATCATAATCTTTGAAGTATGAAGCATATTAAAATGTGTTTTTAATTACATCTCTATTTTTATTAAAATGCTTTTCAACCTTTTTTTCATAACGTCCTTTCGTTTTAGTGAATTTATGTGATATTTATTTAATATTTATTTAATATTATCATATGTCCTAATTATGCGTATTCCTGGACTAGTTCTACTTGTATAATAATTTAGAACGCTACAAAGGATAATTAGTTTTGTTGCATTTACGCTATTTACATGCAAACTATTGTCCTAATCTTTGTTGTTATCACGCATTTCGATCGTTGTGCCCTTCGACCTTCGTTAGGATATATCTATCCGAGTAACCTACAAGGAAATTTGAAAACCTTTATTTAGTCTAGGAGGGTACATAGTTCTCGTTCCACAGCCCATATCTAGGGATACGTTTTCTTCTTATTTTAGTATTGCTCAGTTATTGTTCGCCCAGTTTCCAATGATCCAAGTACACTTCTTATGATGTTATCTTTAGCGCATATATCTTTTTTATTATTAATGATTCAAGAAAACAGCGAAACTCCAAATGTGAATCAACAAATATATATTGAAATAACATACAAAAACAAAATATACAATAGTTTGTATTCAATGTATAAATTAAGGGAAAAGAAGTTGCTTCCCTTTCACCGTATTTTGATTTATAATTGATTGTTCGAAAGAAAGTTCTCTTTAGAGAGAAATGTTCAGGAATCAATGTTAGAAAAAGTCTCCTGTTAAAATAGATAACACAAGAATACAATTGATCAGAAAGTGTGTTGTGTTAGAGAAATCAACAGTTCTGGCTGACTGAACTTGTCTGAGTCACAGAGAGATATGTATATATGTATTACAAAATTCTGTGTCTGTGTGTGTGTTTGAAATGTTGTGAGTATAGTAATAGGTTTGTGTTGACAGGCGAAATTTGGTGGACTCTACTGGCGCCTTGCACTAAAATATGTGATTAATTAGAATTTGACCAATCGCTAAATTTGTACTAACGAAACAAGTAAGCAAGTTCAAAACCGAAAAATTCAAAGCAACGACTGCGATGGCTAGATTATCGTATAGAAAGGCAGTATTGATTTATTAGCCAATCGCAGACGAATAAAATATGGGCGTGGAAAAACATAGCAGTAGCTATACACTTTCCAAGTCCAGGGATTAAATTTGCAATTACGCGGATCAACACGTACCTGATGAAGGCCGGGAGTGTGATGACAACAGCCGAAATGTTGTAATAACAACAAAGATGAGGATAATAGTCCGCATGTAAATAGCGATAACTCCTCCCCCCAGAAATTCAGGCAAAAAATTTTGTTCTATTTCTGTTCATTTTTAAAAATACATTCAGATTTTCTCAATGTGTTTTATTATAATTCTCCATTTTTATTTTATCTGTATCATTATGTAATTGAATTATTACTGTTATCCTATATATATATCCCCAGTAGCCATTAAGGTTTTTTTCGTTAAACTCATTGTCTAGTAGTCAGTTCTTGGTTCTACTGTGTCAAATGCTTTTTTCATAGTCACTCAAAGATAAAATGGTTTCTTATGCGCTGCTGTTTTTTTTTTGTCATGTAGATGGTCTATTGTTCAGAAAGCACTCCTAAAACCTGCCTGTTCGCGTGGCTGGATTTTGTTGTTGTTCTTCAAGACGTTGGCAATCGAAGATCACCCCAATTTCCTGTTCTTTTTAGCTCTTAAATATAATCTATCTTTTTGTTATCTCTTCTAAACATGTTACTGCCATCCTTCTATTCAAGCCCTGTCAATTTTCGCCCCCTGTCCTGTGAGTATCAAAATTTCCAAGCCCATTTTTCTCCTAATTTACTCTAGAAATGTCAACTGTCTCTTCCTGATGTTAACCATAAGAGTCCATTTGTTTCCATTTTCATAGAACTTCGTCGTTGCTCACATATTCGGTTCATGGCATTCTCATCGGTAAGGAAATTGTTTAGTAAGAGGACTGAAATTACATAACAGTTCAGTAATCTTTTCATTGTTTCTAACGATTTTTTCTGTTTCTTAATACTTTGCCTATCATTTGAAAGGCTTCTTTCTCTATTATTTAAATTATTATGGTATCTCCAATTTGTAATTTGCATGTTGGGTTGTCCCTTTTGCTGACAACCATGCATTCTGTCTTCTTGCAATTGATATTTAATCCTTTCTTTTCGTCTTACTTCACTACCGTATATAGAAATTCTTCTGTATTTTTCAGTGTCTGCTATCAGTACTGTGTCATCTGCATATCTTATGTAGTTAAGATTGTGGCCGCCAATAATGAATCCTGTTAGGACTTCTAGTTCTCTCATAATCACCTCACTGTATAGGTTAAATTATTCCGGTGAAAATACACATCTTTGTCTTGCAACCTTTTTATTTTTGCATATTTATTATGCAGGCGTTTTTACAGTCAGTAAAGGTTTTGGATTATTCTAATACCCCTCGCAAATATGTTGAGCTTATCTAGCAGTTCCAACAGTTCTTTGCAACGAACATTAATAGGATTAGTATTATTTGAATGAAGATTTGAGATACTTTGCTTTTCCATATCACCTGCTAAATGTTGTGTTAATCCTTTGTGCAATTATATTTCTTCATCTTTCAAAACGTCTGTTACTATGCAATCTTCGTCAAGTGTTTTTCAGCGTTTAATATTGAAAAGTAAACCATATTTCAGATTTATTTACTGTTATCTCAGGAACATCAGCAGTATCAACCATGTTGGATCTTGGTCGTATTTCATTTAATATTTCGAAGCAATTATATTGAGGGTAAGCGTTGGATGGTGCCTTTTGTTTTGCGTACTAGCAGGGGCTATTGTAGAGAAAATCAGGTAAGCATTTGTGCTTCCTTAAGTGTGATACTAGCCCAGGCCTTTAAATTAATGAACTTTGGTGTCCCATAACCTATGTTTAAGTTTACCGAATGTTGTACTGGCTATTCTGGATTGGATTTCTCGGTCTATTTTTCCATCAGAAGAGACTGTTGATCCAAGATATGTCAAGGCCTCAACACTTTTTAATGCAGTTACATCAATGAATATATATATATATATATATATATATATATATATATATATATATATATATATATATATATATATATATTAAATAAAATGTTTATTTCTTTTGAAGCCATGGAAGTTTATAATTCAAACACTGACTTTTCACATTTTCAAGGAAAACATCTTAGGTAATGAACATTATTAACTTACCGTCACATGCTTGGCAAATCTGCAGCAACTCAACCAGTACGAATGCGTACTGAAAAACAGTCGGCTCGAATTTCAGTGACCAAATGTCAAAATACAGTTTTTGGGAAGTTCGTTCGTTCGTTCGTTCGTTCTTTCTTTCTTTCTTTCTTCATATATATATATATATATATATATATATATATATATATATATATATATATATATATATATATATATATATATGCATTGTACGCGAAACTCCGGTCATGATACCGCTGAGGAAAAATATGTATACTCTTAATATATATATATATATATATATATATATATATATATATATATATATAATGTATATGCGTGGGTGTGGTTGTGTGTGTGAGGGCACGAAGATTCTTGTTTAAGAAGCATCACAAAGGTAATAAGTATATCCACGATTTCTTTTATATACCAATTTCACAGAATCTCTTGGTAGCTTTTGCGTGACTGACATTCTAGGTTTCCATGTGGGAATGTCTGTTGGCAGTTAAAAAAGAAATAAAAGCAACCATTTCCACGAATGGAAATTCTTTATTTTAGTTTCTTTCAGAAGTTTTGTTAATGTCTAGAAAGAGATATTCTTAAGAGTCATTAACCTTGATCAAATTGTCTTTCTAACTCTGTACACGTGGCTTGATCTCTTTGCCTAATTGCTATCTTGTTTTACAAAGAACACGTTTACAACAAAAATGTTAAGTCATCAAATAGGATTTCCTTTTCGTTTAGAAGTGATTTTTATGTTTTTATGAAACATTTTTTTTCAAGAAGAAACATTTTTTAGGTTTCTTTTAAGGAAAGGGAGGAAAATATAAAGCAACACGTACGTCAGAATTTAATGGTGCAGTTATATGTGCTAAAATAGATTAATAAACGTGCATGTGTATACAGAGGGGGGAAATAAATATTTTTAGAAATGTAAAAGCCTTAAATAAAACAAATCTCAGCACATTTTATGTATAAAGACACATACTATTAAAAATTAATAATAAACTTAATTAATTCTTATTCTAACAGTAATTAATGCATTTTTAAAATTCAAACTGGTGAAAAAAGTATTTATACAAATCAATTATTAGAATAAAATAATCAATTAATTATGAAAAAAATATATTCTAGAATGTTCCAGTAATGTCATCAATAATTATAGTTAACGCTATTAGCCATTATCAGAGCATTCTGTAATTTCTAGTCTTACGAGAAGGTTCTAATAATGCCTAAAGGTAAAGAATTGACTATTTCACAAAAACAACACATTTTGTCTCTTTGGAAAGATGGGAACAGTTACAGAACGATTTCTAACAACCTGAATATTCCTTTTACTACAATTGCTTCGTTCATTGCAAGGTTTAAAACTCGTAACAGTGTCGAAAACCAAAGATGAACAGGTGCTCCGAGGAAGATTTCTCTAAGATCAGGAAGGATATTAGGATGTCAGATCTAGCAAAATCCACAGGTTACCCGAGAAGAGCTGCAGGAACATCTGCGTGCATTAGGGATTAGATTAACCAAGCGTACTATAAGTAATGAACTACACAAAAACAGTCTGAAATCACGCATCCCAAGGAAGTCTCCACTCCTCTTGAAACGACACAGAGATGCTGGGCTAAAATTCGTTAGAGAGCATAAGGATAAAGAATATTCGTTTTGGGAAAAAGTACTATGGACAGATGAAACTAAAATAGAGTTGTTTGGTCATAATTATCGAAATCATGTGTGGAGGAAGGACGGTGAAGCCTACTTACCAAAGAACACTTTGCCAACTGTAAAGTTTGGTGGTGGCAGTATCATGATCTGGGGCTGTTTTTCTACAAAAGGTGTTAGCAGAATATCAATAATAGATGGCAAGATGAATGCCGAAAGATACCAGAAAATCCTGCAAGACAATTTAATGCGTTCTGTTGAGAGACTTCGGCTACCTCCTGATTGGGTTTTCCAACTGGATAATGATCTTAAGCATACCGCTAGATCTACAAGGAAATGGTTAGCTGAAAGTAACGTTGATGTCTTGCAATGGCCAAGTCAGTCCCGAGACTTGAACTCAATCGAGGATTTATGGCGATATTTGAAAATTCAAATTGGGAAAAGAGCACCAATATAAAAAATTTGAAGACAATATTCCAAGAGGAATGGGACAAAATACCATTCAATGTGTGCAAATCATTACTTGAGACGTACAGGAATAGACTGGTAGCTGTTGAACTCAATAAAGGATATTCCACAAAGTATTAAATTAAGTTAATATGCTTTTTTGTTTTGTACGAATATTTTTTTCGTCAGTTAAAATGAAAAAAAATGCATTAATTTCTGTTAGAATAAGAATTAATTAAGTTTATTACTATTTTTTAATAAAATGTATCTTTACACATAAAATGTATCAAAGTTTGTTTCAGTTAAGGCTTTTACATTTATAAAAATACAATTTTTGATGTGTACGAATATTTATTTCCCCCCACTGTATATGTGAGTGTGTGCATGTTAGGGCAACTCAGATTTTCTTACTGTTCAGCTTATCTCCTAAGAAGTTATTTTGTCTACTACAGTAATCTATTTTATTCGGCAATATAAATAGTTGAGGGGTCCTCCCCTTTTTTACACAATTGGACTCACCCAGTTTATACATATACTACTGCTACGTGAATACCCGAGACTGAAAGGTTACAGGTAACCGGAAGAGTGAGGGTGAAGTAACAGCGTTGTAGGTAACCGAGAGAAGGTGAAGGTAACAGACAGACAGAATGAACGTAGCGAGCAAGAGTCACCGTGAGCGAGCACGTAGACTCAGTAAGAAGTCATACAGCGATACTTCAATACCAAAGACTGTATAGATATTTTGCTACTAACCCGTATTCCTGGAACTACTAACCTGCATTACCAGTTTGTATTATTACGTTAATACATTATTTTCCTATATATATTCTTGGCGTTTGTTATTCATTGGTACCGGATTTCACCCCGGAATCCACAACATAAATTAATATGTAACATTATTTATTCAGTGACAAAACTGAGAAAAATCGATAGTGACAATTACTGAACTTATTATAAAACAGGTGCACGTGAAATAACAAATGCAATAAAATTGGTAAAGATCTGAACAGAGGCGCCTA
Source organism: Acanthosepion lycidas (assembly GCA_963932145.1). Lineage (NCBI taxonomy): Eukaryota > Metazoa > Mollusca > Cephalopoda > Sepiida > Sepiidae > Acanthosepion > Acanthosepion lycidas. Next base: position 35,934,933 of record OZ010604.1, read on the forward strand.
TTGATGGCCCGTCGATAAGCGAAATGACACTGTATACATGCATAATTCACTCCGAGTCATGGAAAGGTTTGCCCCTGCATGATAGCGGGAAATTTTAATATATCACTTTGTGCCTGAATCAGACCAAACGCAATCCGTTTACATGTTTGTGGAACCAGAAGAAAGTCACTGAGAAAAGAAAGCAAAGTGCAACTAAAATGGCAGATATTTCCGATCAATTTGGTGTTAGTGATATACTTTTAGCTCAGTCTTTTTTGTCCAGTTGTCAAACGGGGAGCAAGCGTAGTTATAGATAAGGCATAGTTATGAATCTTGTTTGTCCGGCCTGCATCCCACAGAGGCATCCCACTACCAAGACATCCGCTAGGCAACAATCTTTCAAGACTATAAAAAAACAGACCTAACCCTTTCCCATTCTCTCTCTTTTGCTCCGAAATGTAGCAGGGTCAGAAAAATGGGCGGCTACGACTAATGTTTAACTTACTTATAAACATGGATCTCACGCACCACATATAGATTTCCGAATAGCAAAGCCTTAAATGTTTTTTTCTTTTTCAGCTATCACCGGTATCTTGTATTGTTGTTCTCTTATATATATATATATATATATATATATATATATATATATATATATATATATATATATATGGACACACATATATACATATATGTATGCATTTATATAAAATCCACATACGAGTTTAAAATTGTTCTTTATAAAAATCTTGGTTTGAATTCCATCGAAAGTTCTTAACCAAAACGTTCCATTACAAACATATAGAAATGCAATTCCTGCAATCCATTATCAAACATGGTTGTTCTTCAGTTATGGTGTGGTGATCACAATCTGATCATGTAACCCTCCGGTGTATCAATTCAGTAAATTTCCCAGTATTCACTGAATAATTTTTGGATAAATATTGGAGTAGAAAGGCTTTGAGAATATCGTTAAATCAATCCCCTAACATATTTTGGTCACATTTCGAACATGAACTAATGTCACTACCTAGAAATTCTCTATAAAATAAATCCGACTTTATATTTTCAGTTCACTTTGGCCAGATATTACACACATTTATTTTGTAAATTAGATGGCTGAACGAGTAAAATATTCATGCATTAGTCTATGTCTATATTGATCTACGTTTTTATATTTATTTACATCTATATTGTATCTAGTTTTATATATCTAAAATTATCAACTTTTTATTTATCTATGTCTGTATTTATCTCCATTTTGAAGAATCGAATCAACGTTAAAAGTTACTGCACAAAGAAATAGGTGATATTGTTCCTTTTAAGCGGCCAGAGTGCGATCATCTCATCAAAGTGGATAGTTGATAAATTTGGACGTTAAACTATAAACATAACACAAAAAAACGATGTTTCAAAAGAAATTGTCACCTTAAAGCTAAATTTTAATTAATAAGTTACAAGTTAATTTCAACATGTATTCGCTTCTACAAGCTATAATTAGCATGTATATCATTAATAAATTATCTATATTTCCTTAATTCTTTAAATAACTGTTGGGATATATTGCTTATGAATAATTGTTTGAATAATTGTTTGAATAATTGTTTGAATAATTGTTTGAATGACTGTTAGAATATGTTGCTTATGAACAAACTGTAAAATGTTTATGTCTGCTTGCAATGTTTTCTTTGTATCAGATTTAAAAAAAAAGTCCGATTCTATCTACTCTGCTATTTCTAGTATTTTTATAGTTTTTATAAATCTAATTCGCCCCTCTTCTGCATCTATCAGGATCTTAGTTACAAATTATTTAACGTGCAATCGATTTTTGTTGATAAATTTTTTTCTGAACAAATAACACTAGACTAACAAATTAGAAACACTTTTTTTCGTTAAGTCATAATTTTCTTAAAATAAAAACCACAACGAAGAAGTAAAAGAGATCAATGATTAGTTTTTATAGTTTTCATTTTTGGTGATTATCGCAGACGAATTTCTTTTAAATTTCAGGGAATGATGTGTTAATTCGATATTCATGATGAATTCGAAAAATTATTCTTTGTTTTTTATTGATTTCTTTTTTTAATTTTTGAATAAATGGGAATTGATTTTTAGTAAATTATTCAACTTTTATTTGAAAAAAAAAATAATTGAACAAAACGTAGAATAAGAATCAAGAATATTTTTTTTAAAGAGAGTCGAAATTATGCAAGCGTTTCTCACCTTTTGCCCATCACATTAAAGATAGAAAAAAGTCTACAAAAAGAAAACATTATGATAAATCAATACTTTTCAAATAATTATTTTCAATATTTGTTTTTCAAGAACCGTCTACATCACGAAGAACTGAAAATCTCCCGACCCGAACAAATTCCAAAAATCAGTTTACTCACTGAAATTCTGATTTTGGGTTGCGCGTTGAATTGGGATTTTGTTCAACATCTCTTCCAACACATTTCGTATAAAGTTAAAAGAAAAAAAAAGAAAAGAACAAAAATGATAGCATAAGAAAAAAATATTTAAAATAATCCTTTAATTATTCAGATTTTGTTCCCTTATTTAAATATATTATTTTTATGTTTTGTTTTAAATTTTGAATTTTTAAGAAATAATTTACATTGGACGCGGAAACATATTAAGAGACCCTATTTGTTTTTTAATTTTTACGATTTTTCTTATAGATTTTATGTTCTATTTATGTTTCAGTTCATTAAAACTCTTTCTTTCTCGCCTTTCGGGAAAAATTATCATTGTTTCGCAATCTCATCATTAATAACTTTTTAAAATTCATTCTCTCTTTCGAAAAGAAAAGGCATGATTCAATAAAATATTGTAATATAATATTCTTCATAAAGGTGAAAACTTAACGATGAGAAATTGCCAACCATTAAACATTTATTTTGTCACAGTTTTAAAATTTCATTTTTATGTTTTCTAATTTTTTTCGATTTTTAAAATATAAAGAAACAGATTCATCATAATTATTACCGTTCGTAGTAATCATTTTTAGTATTCCGCGCAATATATACACTATTTATCTTAGAATCATGTTCAACATTTTTTCAATGATTTTGTTTCAAATAGAACATTTGCCAAGAATTATACAGGCATTCCTTATTTATATCAGATTTTCTCTAAGAGGATTTTATTTTTCCGTTCTTTGTAAAATATTCTTTAAATCAGGTTGCTAATTATACAGAATACGAAAGAAATATTCCCCACATTTGAAAGTACCACCTGTTTGGTTCTATTGAACTTAGATAACTGGTAATGGTGTTTTCGTCTTGCTAATGTTTTAGCATTATTTTCAGATAACATTAGTTATCATCATGGCTTAGACAGCGTATATTTGCTGTTGAAAAGTTTTTCTAAGACTGGTGAATGTGTAATTGCAACACAAAGATCTTTTCGTGCCCATTTCATGTTACGTCGGAATAATGTTGTTCTGGATAGAAAATCGATACTGCAATGGACTGAAAATACCAAGGCCACAGGCTGAGCGCTTAAAAGAAAGCCACATGGAAGACTTCGAACTTCCGGTTGATGGAAAACTTTAATAATCCTCTACAAAAATGTATGGCCAATAGAAGCCATCATTTGTTGGATATCATTTTTAAAACAAATGAATATAACATATAACCCTTTGTTTAAAGAACGGTAAAATATTTTCGTTTAACAGCAGTTACTTTGTTACTTATCTGAACCTCTAAAATGTGTGAAGTATTTCTGCCGCACCTTGTATTATAGGTATTTTCTTGGACCTTCTTTATAAAGTATATGAGTATTCCGCACCAATGAAAGATTTTCAGATGGAGGGTGGATGGTAATTGACCCTAAACTGGGTGGTTTGTAAAGAAATATTGAACCTAAAAAAGAGAAGGATGATAAAAACAATTAAAAAAAGAAATACAAAAACGTCGAAATTTATCCAATTTTTGGATCTGGAAAAATGTTCAAATTTTGTTTAGATGTTTTGTTTTTATGTTCTTTTTTATAGGCTATGTGCAGGAAAGGAATGTTTCTTGAGTTTATGGCTTGTATGAATCGTGCATTCATCAATGAATGGAAGGAGCAGGAACAAAAGTAGGAGACATTCAGAATATATAAGTTTCAAAATCAATCACTTTCTATTCGACGACATGAATATGAAGACATTTTGAGAGGCTTACTTGATGAATATTATATTTCTGTGTTTGTAATAAGATGGCATGGCTTGTTATTTTTTTGTCATGTATAAGAGAGAGACAGAGAACCTCGGACAAATTACACACACACACACACATACAAATATATATAGATATTAGGTTATTCGGAAAATAATGTCCAGTTTTAGAGTAAACATTGAAATTATGTTCTAATATTATATTGTAATTGCTGCTCAAAAATGTATAACTCATTACAAATGATTAAAGTGTCCTCTTTCTTAATTTTTTATCAGTCTCTTTTATAATTTAACTGAAAATATTATTCACCACATCATCTTGAACATGAAAAAAGAAGAGATGCGTTTACATTGTTTTTTGCATAAGTTCAATCTTGGCCATAATATTTCTCAAAAACCGAAATTGTGCCAACAGAAGATTATGGTGAGTGTCTGTTGGTCCGCCATTGGCGTTATCCATTAGAGCTTTCTGGAATCTAATCAGATCATCACTACCGAATTTTAATGCCAGCAACTGGATGAAATGCATATAAAGTTAAGCTGTAACAGGAGGAAAAAGGGAAAAGAAACAGAAAATTAAAATAACATCAGATATATGAAATGCAATTACTGACGGAATCTGAACGGTTTGAAACTCCGGACGAATTTGGTGAAATGTAATTAACCTTGGAATTTCTCAAAGGTAGTCTGATACGGATAGTACTTGTTTGGGTTTCCGTACTGAAAACTGTTCCGAGAGGGATTAATTCTTAATACTAAAATGCAAAGACATAAGGTATCTCTTATTAAAAGTTGGAGAAAAAAATGGGACAATGAGTGTTCAAATGAATCGCTTATATAAACCGATGAAGCATTTGGCTTCGAGTCACTGATATTAGGTTGTTCGGAAAATATTATTCTTGCATTGATCTATTTAAACATTGCTTTAAATCAGTCAAAATAGGAACCCGGATCATGTATACATTTCTGTCATCGAGAGTTACAAGGTTATTTATGCCTTTAAGATAAAACTCTAATGGTTTAGACAACAGAAATCTTTCAATGCAATTTCTACATCTTCTTTGCAACTGAATGTGTTTTGGTTTTAAAAAATTGCCAAGATTCTTGAAACAAAAGTGTTTCTCAGTGGGTGAGAATTCAGGGTAATGTGAGGAATATGGCAAGTTTTGTCTCACAAGTTGGTAAGCTTCTGCAGTGTCACCCTGTCTACATATGGCCGGGCATTGTCATGAAGCAGATTTGGAACTCGTCAATTAACCAATTTCCGTTGCATTTTGTTTTATGAAGCCCGTTCACTGAATCAACTATGATACTATGATCAGGTCGCTTCCGGCCATTGAATCGAACGTAAACATACGCCAATAACATACGCTCTTTGAGATGAGTCTGTTTTTCGACACTCCGCCCCGCGGATGGAGTTATTAACTTCCTTCGGGCAGCATGATAACTTGTTTTCTTGTGTGATTCTCAAGTCAGGCCCTTGAATGTCGAAGCTAGGCGGAAGATCTTTTCAATGATGAACAACGACATCAGAAAATCTGACAATTTATTGACGTCTACTCATCTAGGTAAGAAAATATTGATTTGAGAATTTCTGTGTTTGTTTTTCGAATGGGTCAATTTTTCCCATTTTAGCTGCTATTGATAACTTAGATCAATCACCGAGTTTGCAACAGTGATCTTCCTGTGTTCCGTCCACTGGATGCGTGTGTACTTCGAGCAGCAGGGATTTTCATAACACATCGTACATAGTATGTCGACTAAGTGTGAAACGAAATTGCTATTCTACGTTTCGATCTTTTGTACTTGAGATTATTCACAGGTACATACTGATACACATACATATAGACAGACATATAAGTAGGTAGATGAATGGATAGATAGGCAGGGCTTCTAGAGATCTTTAGAAAATGTAACCTATGTTATTGAGTGTGAGATTGGCAAGATCGCTTACCATTGAACGTAATCGGCGAAGTTCACCGAGATTTCAAAGAATTCTATCTTTTCTGGAGAGATTATTGCGTAAAAAAGACGTCAACAGTTAAAAAAAGAAATAAGAAAAATTAAATTGACGTTTTAAGAAATTCTATTTTTTGTGAGTGATGGTATTTTTATTATTTATTTTATCAAAGAAATCTTAATTTTTGCTAAAATTTCCAATTGCGAAAGAAGTAAAAGAAACTGAAAGCGTCGAGAAAAATAGCAGGAATAATTGTTAGAATTATATGTCGTAAAAGGCGGATGCTGCGAAACAGTAGTCTCCCTTTTTCTAACCAAGATATTTTTTGCTATTCTACAATAGCAGATTCACCTTTGCATTGATTTCTTTTACGATCTCTTTTCACAGTGTAAATAAAAAGATAATATGGCGTTAAGTGGAGATCAAATGCTTTAAATCCCGATCAATATAGCAGGAAAGCATAATAATTTTCATGTTGTTGTTGAAATTTTAGGTTTTAGTTCTCGACTTTAAGGTGCCTTGTCACATGAACATATAATTTCTCCGACTTTCAAGTTTTTCTCTATGCCATAATATGCCAGCGAATTTTGATGCAATTGTTTACGCAGTTTCATCCTGACTTTTCTTAACACGCCGATTGTGTGAGTTTGAATTGAAGTAGAAGATGCGAAATTCGAAGAATATACGGATAAAATCTAACATTCACACATATGCTCTCGATAGTTACAGACATGCTTATGAATAGACATTTACGTCAACATTTCCGATATATTAGATTACTACAGTTCCAAAGGAATGAATTAAATATGAACATTTGGAAGATAGAATAGAATTGCTTGACTAACACACACACACACACACACACACACACACACACACACACACACGAATCTATTTATATACGAGATTCATTCCAAATGTTTTCAGATTTTTCAGGGGAGACATTTATTAATTTCAAAGAACAAGAAAACTCTAATTTTCTTCAAAGTATGATCTAACTTCAATGCACTTTTTATTGCGCTCCAGCCACTTCGTGAAGTCCACGTGGAAGTCATTGAAAGTGAAGGTGTCCAGGACCATTGTCACTGCTTGTTTCATCTTCTCATTGTCTTCCAAACGACTGCTGCTGAGGTTCTCTTTTAACGAGGAGCAACCAAATATCAAAGGAAGCAAGATCTGGACCGTAGGAAGTGTGAGGGACAGTTTTGATGCCCATCAACCATATTTAGACTGTCACCAACATGTCTTTCCTTCTGTTCGTCGTCGAGCACTATAGGCGGAAGGATTATTGCACAAATTTTGTGCATGTTCTGATCTCCATGAATTATTCTATGAACAGTTGCCACACCAAATTCAAGCTGTATGCTTATTGAAATATTTACGCATGATCAGTTGTTTGCTCACAAGTAAGAAATCCTAAGAATTTATTCTTTACTCTTAAAAAGGAAAGAAGAAAATTTCTTTAAAAGTATTGTTTACCATGGAGTTATATAAAATTATATTAAAGAAATTATTAAATCGACAAGTAGGGTTTTTATCAAAGTATTTTCCCAAACAAATCCGCTAATTCAAATTTCATAGATTCCTTTATGAAATTTAACGAAACGTAAAGTTTGTAAATCTCAACAAAAATGCTAGCGATAACTTCAACAATTCTAAATACTGTGATGAATCCAACATGCGCCAGCATGTTGCAAAAATTTTAATTATTCAACATGACAATAATCTAGGAGATTTATATCTGCCTCTCATAAAGCAAAGTCTCAAAACGTCTGGAATGCACCACGTATGTGCATATATATATATATATATATATATATATATATATATATGTGTGTGTGTGTGTGTGTGTATATATATATATATATATATATATATATATATATATATATATATATATATATATATATATCCATAAGCACAGGTATCCTCATTTTGTTCTTATGGTTATAACGTTTCTGCCGTTGTATTCTTCTGACTTCTTCATGTTTCTGTTGTATTAAAGAGTATAACAAGTAAGATGAGTACACAAATTTAAATGAATCAGTGGATAAAAGGAAAACTCCATAATTAGTTCTAAAACCGTAAGTTCTATGCTAATAGTTTCTTCTAATGCACTTCTCGCTTGTGGAACTGTCTTCCGGCTCCTTGCAACTTTGATCTTCAAAACTTTAAATGCAATATCAATCGTTATATTCTGTCTTCTTAATTCCTCCTTTTTTACTATTCTCTCTTTAATAATGTTTTTATCATATTCCCCAACACTCAGTTATCCACATCTCACCTGCGCTTTATTGTCTTGCTTGAGGTGAAATGATTAAAAAGCAACAAAAAAACAAAAAAAAACAAAACAAAAACAAAACAAAACAAAAGAAAGAAAACAAAATGAGAAATGTTCAAAAAATTAGTGTGCACTGCGTCTCAAATTATGAGACATTTTTAATTTTTCCTAATTTAAAACAAATTAATGAAAGCATTCCCAGAAATATTTTCATTGCCCTTGTGCAGGATATTTCATATATGTATATTTATAAGTTTTACAGAATATTCTAAATGTCAGATTATTAGATTAAATTACCAGAAAAATGATATATTAATTAAAAAAATGTAAATGCCAAATCTGTGTATAGTCTACGAAGACAAAATTCGAAAACTGTCATTGCAATTACGGCAATACCGTAAAGATATGTGAAGTGCGTGCTTCATGTTTTAAAAATCGTTCATACATTGATTTTGTGAGTGGTTGAATTTCTTCACAAGAAACAGACGACACAGCATCCAGAATAGCATTCAAAAGTTCATCATTGCCAGTAAATTGGCATCCGCCATTGTTAACTTTCCTCCTCAAAATGTTCCACAAATTCTCAATCGGGTTAAGGTCAGATAAACAAGCCAGTCACTTCAAACGAGTGTCTTCGAAACCCATTTATTTAGATATTCATTAGAATTCTTCTGACAGTGTTTTGTCGTACATAAAAATAATCTTCCTTCTGAAAGAATTTGACTTCTTTTTCAACCATGGTTCTACGTTTGCCTTAGAGAAAAACAAAAACAAAAACAATATATCTGAGATATTGCTTTAACAGCAGTTTTAACTCCATACACTCACGAACTCATTGCCCAGAATCCCACCATAAAACATTAAAATACCTCCGCCTTGTTGAGGATGATTCCTGTCAGAAGCTAGTCAGCGTTTGTTCCAACATTACAATCGTCGGTGAAGAAGAAAATGTTTGATGAATTTATTCTGTTTTTCATTTCGTACGATTATCATTGTGAATATTTTTAAAAAGAGGCAGACGGTCATTCTCACATGTTTTGCCACATGACTTAGGAATGGACATCTTGATTGTTATAAGTTTGACAAAGAACATCAATCTTGAGACGGGACACAAATGGAGGAGATCAAATTCTTAACTTGCTCTTATCAGATCTGCATTGGAATCGTCCAGGATCTTCAAAAATCAGATTTCGGTGTAACCTACAAATAATTTTCGTAATTTCAATTTTTTTTTACTTTTATTAGGTTGGTGCAAAAATAATGTCGTTTTCTCACTATGTGAGAAAACGACATTATTTTTGCACCAACCTAATACAAGCTGTGAAGTAATTACATATTTTACTATATAAAATCAAACTTGAGACACAAGCATTCAAACTTGTAACGTAGCTAATAACGTGTGTGTGTGTAAATATAAGCAGTACTGGCAGTTCATTATCGTATAACAATAGTAAAAGGTGCTTAAGTCATTGAGTAAGACATTTTTGGATGGGAGAATTTTTTTTTTAAATTAAAGATAAAACCCCGTGAAAATGTTGGTTGGAGGCAACAGAATACCAGTGTGCTGTGAAGTTAAAATAAGTCTTATGGCTAATTTATTTCCGTTTCTAATAATGTGTTGGCAAAAATTGCGTACAAATATTTGAACTTTAAACAGAAAAGAAACTAATGTTCGTACAATACCCGGCACGTTTTGTCCGATTTATGTTCATTTATATTTTCTTGCTATTTAAAAATATTTTGATTCTGTAAATTTTCCTTTAATTATTTCTTGTTTTATCGAATGATGAAGAAATATGGAAGTTAAAATAATAAAAACTACTTCCTCGTTTGTCCGACTTTCAATCGTGCATCAAAGATAGACATTACCGTATATTTATATCAGTATACAAGTTTAAGAAAATTGTTTGAAGAAAAGTGAAATACTTATTGTGATCAATTTTGATGGGCCAACATTTGTTTAGCAGGGAGAATGTGGCAAAGATATATACATGTTATATATCATATATGCTCTTACACACATACTTCTTTATTACATAAATGCATAGAAATTAAGCTCCTTCTCTCTATATATATATAATACACACACACAAACAAATATATATATATATATATATATATATATATATATATATATATATCATTATTAACTTTGCTATTCTATGCCTTTCTATCAGGACTAGTATACTTATTTTGATTGTTATGCTCTCGATTACTTCTTTCTTTAGAATCTCTGGAAGTACTCAGTAGATTTATTGTAATTATGAAGCGAACATTTTATTTAAATTTACAGAGATAGATTGTTCTTATTCGTGTTTCTGTGTATCAGTTAATACTACTCTAATTCGCTTATGGGGCAATTGTTTTTTGCTCTAATTGAACTAGAATAACTGAAATTTCAGTACTACTCAACTCAAGGATCGAAATCACAGCTTTATATATTTCAACAGGTGATTTAATCAACTAGGTCAGGTCTTTCTTGACAAGGCATAAAATAATGGTAATACCTAATCTCACAATTTACAACGTAAGTTATTAGTTGTTGTGCAACTTAGGTTTAGGGTAACAGGTTTAGGGTAACATAGGTTTAGGGTAACAGGTTTAGGGTAACAGGTTTGGGGTAACATAATGAATTATTTTTGTGACAAAACTAGAGAATTGGGAAATTAATTTGAGTGGAATATTCTGGTGACGTAGAAATATTCGTTATGTTAAACTTGATAATTAAAACTCTATAGTTGTTCAGTAGTGAAAATAATGATATTTTTAGTTTAATATTAAAGACGTTTTGAACATATACATGAAAATTCAATGATATTTTTAGTTTAATATGAAAGACGTTTTGAACATATACATGAAAATTCAGAGTAACAGAAAGATGTAACTACAACATTTCTTAAATACCTTCTTCATTTTGATGCACACGCACACACCCACATGTATATATATAATATAACGGCATATATTTTTATATATCAAGAACAATAGTGGGGAAAAATGTATGACAAAGTGTAAATTTTTTCTTGAGACGCGTTTCGTCCTTTAGGACTTCATCGGACTAAATTTGTTATGTTGGTGTGACCACACCATATATATATATATATATATATCTATATATCTATCTCTCTCTCTCTCTATATATATATATATATATATATATATATATATATATATATATATTATAAAGAAACAATTTATAGAAAGAATTAAATAGCAATGTTAATGTGATTAATGGTGAAATCACTTCGTTAACAAGACTTAATGAGACATTAACTTAATATCAATTCCTTGAATAAGAAAATCCTTATATTCGAGTTGTTGTCAGATGGAAGACACATACGAAGTTGTTTCGACAATTTCAAATTGTTATCTTCAGGGCGCAATTTTTCCATACACAGACAAAATATAGGTAGACTGAAAGCTGTGTTTTTTCTTTTTTTAAAATCATGCTATTTATTGACAGTCAAATATGTTTTGGAGCGTGCGATTTAATTCTTTGTATAAATTGTTTCTTTATGATATAAAATGTAAGCTTCCACTCTAATATATATATATATATATATATATATATATATATATATATATATATATGTGTGTGTGTGTGTGTGTATACACACACATATATATCCACACAAAGACACACGCATATATATGTGTATAAGGTATATGTAAACAGAATTCTTCCAGAAATATATATATATATATATATATATATATATATATATATATGGAGAGAAAGAGGTAAAAGAAACACAAATCTGTTCTAGAAAGTCGTGATAGCGTTAAAATTTAAATTTTTTCTTGCAAAATCATTCACTCTTACTGTTTATTTCTTAAGTTAGTCGTTAGTAGATTTCTTCAAACCGTTTTTGGTCAGCTTAGACATCAAATTTTTATGGAAAATTCGTAAAACCAATTATGACAATAATCTGAGACAAATTGTCTTAGTTGTATCATTCTCTCCTTCAGAAGCAATTTACGTAAATAACGTAAACTTGCGCACGTGCACACATACACACACAGACACAAACGCACAAACACGCACACACACATCAGTGCGGAAATACACATTTGTATATAAGATTTGCATATATGTATATCGATATCAATTTATAAGAGTTACACATTTATTTGTGCATATAAATTTTCTTTGTGCATGTTTATATCTTGTATACCATACATCCAATTACCTTTTTCTTGAAGTATACAAAAAGCGTGTGTGCGTGTGTATGTGCGTATAATGTACGCACATACACACGCACACACGCTTTTATCCGTATATTTTTACATATGCGAGCGTTATGCATATCCATATATATATATATATATATATATATATATATATATATATATATATATATATATATATATATATATAATTGAAAGAAATCGGTTAAATTCTAAAACTTCTATGGTTTAGTATATAAAATACATAAATTAATTGCTAAATAAAATAATATAAATAACATAATAAAAAATTCACTACGAACAACATTTACTTACTTTCGTTTATTAGACATTAAATTACTTCACTTATCATCGTCCTTCGTATTTACCTTGATTTAGTTACCCCGATGTATTTTATGAGCGTTCTTCAATTTAAAAATTAAAAAAAATAACGACACTCTTCTGTATATATATATATATATATATGTATATATGTATATACTGGAATCCTTTTCGACGTATGAGAGTCAAGCAGCGCAGTTCTTAGAACCAGACTACCCGCACATATCATTTGATTGTATTGGTGAAGGCTTGTGTCGAAGCATCCACACTTTTTGAAATAGCCGAACACAGAGAACTGGTGCATAGTGTGCTACAATGTCCCCAAATGACTCTCCGTAAACGACCCTTTGTCATCCAAAGCTATAGGACCCAATATGTCCTGCTATTTACCAATAGCTGGGTAAGAAGAGATGGATTATTTGCGATTATTGCAAGCGAATATAATGAAATCAAACGGAATTCGACCTCGACACTCCGGTCTCATTCTTATACGCTATCCATTACTCTGTGTGCCCATATATATATATATATATTCACTGAGATAGTTGTGATTTCATCATGATTGGCAAACTCATCTTGCAAGATTAAACACTTTAAAATTGCGTCTTAAAATCACTTTACAGTTGCGACGTATATATATATATATATATATATATATATATATATATATATATATATATATATATATATAGCATAATGAGAAGCTTCGTATACTTTCTTAATATGTATATATAGAAAAAGTTGCAAATTAAAAAATGTTTTTTATGAAAGTATTTATTTATTTATATATATATTTGATATTTCAGATTGACCTCAATCTTTCTTCAGAAATAACTGTTTGTTTACAAGTAGCGTCCGTCGCGAGATGCGGACGTCACGTGATATGGAACGCCACTGTGTTCGAATATTCTTAACGTAAATCTAACTGTAATAATATTTTAGATGTTGTGTAAAAAAATAAAAAAAATTAACTATATCCAAAAAAATGTTTAACTATTGAAATATTTAGAAAGATTTAAAATACTCAAGTCTTTATTTAACCCTAGTTCATATGTATTTAATTTTAAAATCCAGTATTTTTCTTTTTTTTTTCTGCGTGTGTATGTGGAACTGAAATCAGAATCTATCAATAAACATTTACAGTTTTCTAATGAGTGTCCTGATTGATTAAAGTATTCAGCTATGGGGGAATAAGGATTGTTTTGACGTATGTTTTGTTTATGATTGTTGAAGCGAAATCTAAAATTATTTCCAGATTCACCAATATATCCACTATTAGGACATAAGGTGCAGAATAAATAGTAGATTATGTTATGGCTATCACAGGTGAGGTGAGGTGGATGTATCTTGATATTGGTGTTGGGTACAGAAAATACATTATCTATTATTAAGTGTTTGCAAACTAGGCAACTGTACCCAACACCAATATCAAGATACACCCACCTCACCTCACCTGTGATAGCCATAACATAATCTGCTATTTATTCTGATACAATGTGAAATGGTTGCTGTGTAGAAGATAAGTCACAAAACGACCTTTACCTTTAACAAGACGGGAAGGCGAGGTATAGGAAGCTCCAGCTCAGATATGGCATCAATAATCCATTTTTACTCTAATCTCTCTTCTGCAAAAATAAAGCATAGCAAAAAGAGTTTGTTAATTTCTGAATCGGTCTAATGAATCGACCATTTATCTATGTTGAATCGTATATATGAGTTCCACTTGAGGTCTAGAGTGAACGAGTCTCAACACACGTTCGAAGCAAGAAGCTTTTTTGAAAAGTCGTTCAAGTCGGAGTCTGATCGTTGATGATGAAACATCACAAGGCAGTTTTTCCCATTGAACCAATCAGAAATAACTTGATAAATATATTTTGAGAGAGGTTGATAGAAAAAGTCATGTCCATAGAGAAACAGATGAAAAAAGAGAATTTGCGTCATTTAGAAAATAAGATTTATTAGAAACCATTTAAGTGCAGAGAAAAACTGAACAAAAATACGCAGAATCGTAAAAGTTTCTTAGTACCAGAATTGGATATCTGAAGAAATTGGAACCCCATTTCCTGGAAGACATCTGAGCAGTGGGTAAATATTAATTTTTTTAAACGAAGGCATATTAATATATGTCTTCGTTTATGGTCCTGATAAAAACAAACTATCGATACCACACAGTGAAATGTAGAATTAAACAGCGATTTTCGGCACTTCTAGAAGATAAAATATACGTACTTACAAACTGACGCATATATATATATATATATATATATATATATATATATATATATATATATATATTAGATAATGTATCTGTAAAGTAGCAAAATGAATAAAAAGTCAAGAGGAAGGTATATTCTTTATATACGTGTTTCGTTCTCTGAGGGACAAAATATAATTTATGATTTATTCCACGTATTTATTTACAAACGTGAGGATCTCATTGGTTTATCATGTGATTGAAAGGTCAGTCAAAACATTTGGACAAAATGTTATAAGTCTTTTTACAAGACTTCGAATTATGACATATTGTGTGGTTCACCCACATGATGAAGATTCATGAACCCTCTGAAATTTAAAAGCGTTGATAAGGCAATGATATCCTCGCCTATGTTTATAAAAAAAAAGTGCAACAAAATAAATTCTACATTGTCCTGATAAAGTCCCTCGGAGGATGAAACGCGTCTGCTAAGAATAGTTTTTCCTCTTGTCATTTTATTCACACACACACACACACACACGCACACACACATATATATATATATATATATATATATATATATATATATATATATATATATATACATATTCGGTATTTTTCAGCTCGAGTCGTTATATTTCGTCAGTCCAGTCTTTGAATAAGAATCAAGTCTCATGAATCAAAATATCTCTTTCAAACAGTGTTACCAAATTAACATACTAGTTGCAAATTGGTTTCAATTTGAACGTCCAGCGTGTTTAAATTTTGAATTGACTTTCTTCTCATTAGTAGCCTAATTTAGTTTAGATTATTTTAAATTTTTTCCCCCAATTTTAAGTAATTAAATTCAAAACTTGGCAAAATAGGCAATTCAAAAGTAGCCGCAACTGACAGTTCTGTTTAAAACTTGTGATTGTACAAAGAAAGTACATCATTGCCTGGACCATTAGAAAGAAGTGATGGGGTAGGAAATTGAAAAATATGTCGTTGCATAGTGACATCTGCTTACAATTTTCCGTATTTTATCATGTTGAGTAATGAAGCCAAATGAAAGCAACTTAATCAAATCAACACTGAGAAAAAACGAAGCGTATAATTGACATTGTGTTTTGAATTAGCAGATCGGAGGAATTGCATGAACACATTATGCGAAAATTTTTAACTTGCATAATATATAATATTCTTGAATTGTTCGGTTCATTGAATAAAAGGAACTCACTGGGATTAATGATGTCATTTGTATTTGCAGCATGTCTTCGTACACTTTTAAATACAAATTATTAGACAATTGGCAATACGTAGATGGATTAATAAATATGTCACCTGACAAGTATTTATTTGAATTATTTACCGTAATTTATCATCTTGGCTGCAGACATACTGATTTACACCCCCTGTCATATTTATATGCATACTCAAACATATATGTTTATACAATATTATATATCATAAAGCCTATAATCAAATGTATTTGTTTTTTAAAAATGCCATCTCCTTTTAGAACTTGAGCGATCATGGTTCTCCACAGATTCCTTTTTTTTTAATTCTCTGTGAATTGCTATAGGAAAAGTAAGGATGAGATCTCGGTTTTCTTCCTCATAATTTTGAATTCAGTATTGGTTTTCTCCTAAACTGATTGCCCTCCAAAGCTAGTGGGGATATCTACATAGATATTTAACCCATAGTATGGTGATGAAGAAGAAATGTTTCGCGCTTTCTCCAAGAGTTTCAGTGAGAAGTTAAAGTATAAAAGTTAGTTCATATAATTACGAATTTGTCGGCACGTATGAAACTGATTTTAAGTTTCAATTGTAAAGTGTTTAATCTTGCAAGATGAGTTTGCCAATTCTGACGCCATCATAAACTCTCACAGTGTATTGAAACAGGCGAATGTTTGCAATAAAAAACATTCTAAAAAGTTCTGCTCTTTAGATTTTAATTTCAGCATAGATCAATACAAGTATTCGTAATCATTTTCAGTATTTTATTTTATTTCATTAAACTAGGATTAAGAATTGTCTAGTAGATTTTTATAGAGCTTAAATCATTCATCTGTGAGAATTTTTAATAAGTGGCCGGCTACATATTTTTATTAATTTTTATTGAATTAAATTTTATATTTAATTTATTTAGAAAGAAGCTATAAATTACATTTACCATTAGATTTACTGTTCGGAATGTCATGCTTTAATATAATAATCGATATTCCCCTTGTATATTTGTTTTACAAAAGGAAAAAGTAGTACATAATTATCGAATCACTGAAGGTGTTTGCTATATTTCCACACAGGCAAATATAAGCAATACAAATGGGTTTTCTGTATTCTTTTTTAAAAGATGCCTAAAATATTAATTTATTCGGATACCAATCTGTGGCTTCCCTGGAATATGAATGAGTGAAACTTTGGCTTTTTTTTATTCTCAAATAACAACTGCTACCTTCTTTTCTACCAGACGTTTTTGTTCGAGAAAGAAACAGGTAGACCGAGAGATATGATAACAGGCGCAGCCACCCTTCCCTCTGCACGCACGACGCGCGTGCGCGCGCACACACACACACATACACACAGACACACATACACACACACACACATATTAGTAAATATACATAATATCCAACGTCGATGGCACGACTCTGAATTTCATGCAAACCTGCAATATATATATATATATATACATATATATAGAGAGAGATTGATTGATATATAATATATATATATACATATATATATATATATATATATATATATATATATATAGAGAGAGAGAGAGAGAGAGAGAGAGAGATTGATTGATATATGATATATATATATACATACATACATACATATATATATATATATAGAGAGAGAGAGAGATTGATTGATATATAATATATATATATACATACATACATACATACATACATACATATATATATATATATAGAGAGAGAGATAGATTGATTGATATATAATATATATATATATACATACATACATACATACATACATACATACATACACATATATATATATATATATAGAGAGAGAGAGAGATTGATTGATATATAATATATATATATACATACATACATACATATATATATTCATCTGTTTGATAATTTACTAATTATAATATTCACCGGTTAAAGTCAACTGACTAGTAAATGTTAGACATGTCATTTATTCATTTGGAAAATAGATAGAAATTATTTTCTGTTTTCTTTTTTTTCCCTTAATCAATTCAAACTGGCGATTCTCGGAACAGCAAATTGACCTGTATTTTTTAAAACGAGTTCATCCTAAGCAAGGCAGTTAAGTCACTAAGATATAAGGCCTTACAGAGTGTGGATGAAAACAAAAACATTAATAAGGAGCCAGAACAATAGAAGGGTAATCTGGAAGACAGTAGATAACGATTGACATTGCATTTAAATTTTTGAGGATCAAAGTTGGCTGGAAGGGAATTCCACAAACGAAAAGTGCGAGAAAAGAAACTGTTAGCATAGAACTTACGGTTTTATTTTACGATTTTAACTGTAAAATGATGAGACCTAGCTGCCAATCTAGTACTGCACTTAAAATTCATAAAGTCAAGGTACCATAGTGAAGAGCGCATCCGGACAATTACCATGAAAATATTTATCAGAGTAGACACAAGAATTTCCACTATATATCATAGACATTGCATTTAAAATTGTTTTATTGCAAATTTGGCATTAAAAATATAACCATTGTCATTAGTAAGCGGTTCACGTGTCTTTAATATCTACTTGTCCTCCTTTGCATGCAACTATAATAAGATATTATTTTAGATGCGGCTGAACCGTTTGTAGCGTACCACATCTTAACACAAGTGTTTTAAGTCTACTTATTCTCTGTGTTCAGTCGATTTAATGGAAATTTGAAATTCCCAAGTCATGTAGATATTGATTATATTTCTACCAACAGAATAGCCTGAAAACCTCATGAATTTTAAAATTTTTACTAACCTCCACCTCCAAATATTTTTTAAAATAATAAAAAAAGAACAAAATTAAACACTGATGTTTTGTTTGTTGCAGTCAAATGTAAATTAGTTGTTTGTCGTCGTTTTAGATTTACGAAAAACATCGGCTAACGGCAAAATATGACCATCGATCATTCGCATCTTTACCCTTCATTGATCAGAAACCTTAAAGAGAGTGCCAGAGGCCCTGTCTGTCATTTTGTAGAACAGTGTTAGTTTTCTCAGATCGAAGTTGCCGTTTCTCTTTTAAAATTCTTGTAGCCTATATGGCGACATTCCAAAATTTTGGAAGGTAATTTTTATTCAGGTTTTATGATTCTATACTGATTTTCCTTTACCCAAAACTTAAGATTTAAAAAAAAAAGAAAAGAAAAAAAATGAAAATTTTCATTTCCTAATTTAATTTTATATCTTTGACATATTTTTGTATATTTTTTACTTGTAAAGTCTTTATGGTTGGTTTTTAAACAACTCGCGATATTTCGTTTAATATTAGGAAAGTGTTATCATCCTGTATTTTTTCAATGTGGTACTATAAGATTCCGCCAAATAAATCTTTTCTTTCAATAAAATTAATGCTTTGTGGAAGGCTTATGTTGTTATGTCTCTTTCTATACTCATCATAATCATCATTATTATTTAGAGACTATTTGTTCTCTAAGTTTTAACGACAGCAGTAACCGCTAGATTTTATTGACGTTTAAGTGACAACAAATCTCCTCAGTTCTACATCATTTTTCTCGGTATTTTAGTTAATTTTAGTAATGTTATCGCTTAAATAATTTCAATCCTTCCTCGAATTTTTAATTTATCCAGCAAAAGCTCGAAACTGATCCAAATGCATAGATAATAATTGTTCCAACGGTTACCTTAATGTGACACAAATTTTTAAAATCTCTAGAAATTCTCTGTCTTTCATGTAATTGTGTTTTTTAACTGTAGCGTGGGCATAGTTAAGTTTTTCTTGTTTTATTAGGTCGGTGCA
Organism: Acanthosepion lycidas; assembly: GCA_963932145.1. Lineage (NCBI taxonomy): Eukaryota > Metazoa > Mollusca > Cephalopoda > Sepiida > Sepiidae > Acanthosepion > Acanthosepion lycidas. The sequence goes on from OZ010604.1 coordinate 35,954,990, forward strand.
AAAATAATGTCGTTTTCTCACATACGTTACTTTTATATATGATTTCTGAATTAATTCATTGATATATATAGCCATGTTATATATCATTTTGAATCGCGTTTTTCGCTCTATCGAATCGTGTTATTCGTTACCGTTCTCAATCTCTTCATTTATTTTTTTGCAGGCTTTTCGACAGCATGGACAAAATTCAGATCCGCACGATTTTCTTGTTCCAGTTCAAACTAGGCCGAAAAGCTGCCGAGACAGCTCGTGATATCAATGATGCGTTTGGCCCAGGAACCACTAACGAACGTGTGGCACAACGGTGGTTCAAGAAATTTCGCAATGGTGACGAGAGCCTCGAAGATGAAGACGGTCGCGGCCGGCCGACTGCGGTTGATAACGAACATTTGAAAGCCTTAATTGAAGCCGATCCTCGCAAAACCATACGAGAAGTTGCTGTTGAACTCGAGGTCGACCACTCAACAGTCGTTCGCCATTTAAAGCAAATAGAGAAGTCAAAAAAGTTGGATAAATGGGTGAACGATAATAATAAAAAAAATCAAAAAACGACATTATTTTTTCACCAACCTAATATTTTATATAATCTTTTTAACTATGAATAGATAGGGGTCCTAATTCCGCAGTTACTTTTCCGATATCTTTTTTGTTCCCCTGATACAATTAACTGGATATTTGTAAGTTGTCCTATAAGTATATTTCATAACTTAGGTAGACATATATAAGCCGATAATTACTTACATTTTTCTTTTTTAGATGTTTTTCTTTTCAAATTCGTTACCTACTTCCTTATTCTAGCTTCCACAAGACAGTAGTACCGTTGCTGAGCCAGTCTTTCTTGTATAGAAACATTTTCCGACATCCCAACATCATCCACTTCCAGTTGTTTGAGTTCTTTGTGTTTCTGCTACACTCACTTATCCGTCTTCGATTCCATGAACTTCGTTTTTCAAGTGTTTATTCTGCCTTTCTATTCTATTTTTTCCCTTAATCCCAACAGCTTGCTGCAGAAAAGCTTTTTTTTCAGTTGCATCCAATTCTGGTTTTCAATTCTTTATCTATTCCCTATTCTGTCATATTTATTATTCTAGAACATGTTATAATATATACATTGCTGAATTCAGTGTCAATGTCTATTAAATAGACGTTCATTAGCTAAGAATTTTTCTTCTTCTGTTATATCTGCTTATCTTTGTATTGTTTAACATTTGTTGATTCATCATGTGATTGGTTCTAATTTTTTATTGTGATTTTTAATAAATCACAATTTTTACGCTGCTCTCATCGCATTTCCAATCTTACTTTTCTATCTTTGCAATTCTGATTCTTTTTTTTACCAAATGTTTGATATGCTTTAATTTGATGATAATTTTTGTATATTGCAATAGTATATTAAGTTCTTTCGTTTCAATGTTTAATTTCTTGTCATCCATATTTTTCGTTGAGTGAATTGTCTGTTTTTTAGACATTGTTAATTCCTTTCTTTTCTTCCTTAGGTATGTTTCATGTTTCTATCAAATTCATCATAAATTTTTGTTTCTGCAAATATGGTTTGTGTTGAAACGTTCGATTCTTCATTTCGTAGATTCTTTTTTCTTTGCAAACATACTTGCTTATCTCCCTGGTTAGGGATGGGTAGAAAGTAAAATCGGTGAGCTGAGTTCAAATTTCAGTCTAGTCTTCCGCATATTCACTTCCCCCGTCCCTTAAACAGCAGTGTAGACTGGCCTCTCTAGCCTTGGTTAGTAACCAGTCGAACAAGAGGGAAACTGCGAATTGAAACGACTCTACTATCATTTCCAAGAAGTCATGACAGTTCACAGATATGAAAATGAAGCGATGGAGAGCTGTAAGTCTGAAAATCAACCTTTAAAAGTCCTAGTTTTTTATAAGAAAAGTTCCTTATTTATAACATTTTCTTCTGTATCCTATAACATAATGTTTCTTAACATTTCTTGTGGTCCATTTTTGGTTTCAAAAAATTTCAGGCCCACATAAGCATAAATAGAAATTCTATGTAACTGGAATATATTTTATTTACAAAAGCAAAATCTGGTAGAAAATGTAAATTCTGACTAAGGATTATTTTGCTCCTGGAGTCTATCAACTTGTCAAGTTGAACTTCTCAACCAGTCTAAAGTAGTTTGTGTTTTCATTATTTTACGCCAGTGAAAAAAGTAAAGAATTCCAAGGCTCACCTAATTTCGTTGGGGCAACTTCAGGTCCATTTTAAAAATTTATTGGTCCCAATTGTGAGCTTAAAGACCTATGTTGAGAATCACTGCTATAATATCTCCATTGATCCCGTTTATTAAATTTCTTCTATTTAGCGAAAAAGAAATAATAAAAATGTAAACAAATTGAGACACAAATGTGCTTACACAATATTGTTCAGACACAAAAGCTGAAGAATTTTCAAAGAAATTCTCAGTTTTTCTTTTTCATTTAAAGCTTTATGATATTTTTTGGTAAAGTAAAATTTCCCAGCATTTGCAATCGATTTGGATTCCAATAGCGGACAATATATTTGCGCTTGCATTCCAACGAAGAAGGTAGAAGGATTTGTTTTCATTTTTCAGTTAATTTAAACAAAGCAAGACAAAATTTATTGTTGTGTATAGAAAGATGACGAAAACCACACAGTAAAGTCTTCCATTGCTGTCGAAACCAAATACTTGAGAAAGAGACAGAGACACTTGCCTTTATTTGTGTACGTATAAAATCTATAAATATATTTAAATATATAGTCCGTTCACGTTTATATATCACTGTCAGAATGAATTTATCATTCGTGACAAATGTTTTCTCTTTCAGTTAAGATGCGCAAAGAGTAACATGTTTTCATAGCGGCGAACTCAAACGCTTTACGTACATTTAATCCCAATGACCAATTTAGTCGAAATGGACTTCAAATGTACCTCAGCCATATTTAAGTTTTGCCTTTGGCCCAACGACACGTCCCAAGGCAACAAATATTTTACTGTGACGGATTGGATGAAATTCATTGTGCCGAGATAAAAGTATTCGTGTCTATTTGCATGGAAAGTGGGGCTGAGCATCAATGGTAGATGAACTGATTGCATTTGGAGTCAGTGAAGGTGAGTGGTGGAAGAAAGGGATGGACGGTAAAGTATGACGTCGTCATTTGGGTTTGAATCTGACAACTGCTGACAGTTAAATCGACGTTAGATTTAAAAGCAAAAGGCTGGTGGAAAGTTAGAGGAAGAAGAGGGTCTCTCTTTGCTGTTCGAAATTCGAACATCGATAGCTTCGGTTCTGGACTAACCAGTCATCCATCCGCGCCCGTCTTACCCATTTTGCTGAGAGCAACTGTCACAGGAGAGTCCGTTAAAATGAATCAGACGTCGACTTTATAATCAATTTATTGAGTTCGATTCACGGGTGGAACGAAATCAAATAATTTCAAAGTATCGAACTGATTTGGGTTAGAGCTGAATGGCTGAAAAATAAGAGTAGCTTTTGTTCATTTACCAAATTTTATATGTACGCAAACTAACATTTCCAAATAGGCATTGTTGATGAAAGGGCGTACTTATAATCAAGTGATATTTATGGTTTTGGTTTGGTTTGGTTTGTTTTACGATATATCAACTCCTAATGGACCATTTTAATGCCGAAATTTAATTTTCATGGGAGCATTAGTAATTTCTTTTACAAAGATATATTGCTGGCAATTTTTTTTTTCAAAAATGTTTTATTGGCCTTTTTTTTTTTTACAAAAATGTTAGCTAGTAATATATATATATTCTTTAAAAAATGTACTGATGGTAATTTTTATTATAAAAATGTATTTTTATACTTTCATATTGTTTTGATTCCAGTTTGGGGGTTAACTATTTGCCCATAGTTGGGACCCCAATAGGCGCTACCATCTGGGGCCTGGGTGGATCTGGGAAGCAGCAATTATGAGGTCGTTCCACGCTCCTCAAAGCCTCCCGATCAAAAGCCTTTTTGCCGAATGCACAGGCTGTTTCAAAAGTCGCATTACCATTCATAATCTTTTAATTTTTATATTTACCAAATATAAATATGTTTTCGTATGTGATAATATGTTATTAAGAAATTTAATTGGTCGAATTATGGAAGACAATATCATGAAAAATTTCTCTGGTTGTTATTTCACAAGCGTATATTTTTCTGCCAATTGCCGCGTGACTTTTGGAACAACTTGTAGTTTATCGTCATAACTAGGATGCGTGATATTTATGGATTTCACAAATAAATTCAGATATTGACGAATAGAAATTTTTCACTGTAAAAGGTTTGGAAGAAAATATCTATTCTTTTAAATTGTATTATTTTGAATAAGATACAGATTTAGTAGATGGATTAAATGTCGGGATGATTCTATATAAGATTGATCGCCTTTTAGGTAAGTTCAGATATAGTAATAAAATTTACATAACTATAACATTGTAGCGAGCTGTTGAATGTTGAGATAGGAGGAAGACGATTAGCTGAAATAAATTATAAAATATTATTTCGTCAGAACTATAAGAATTAGATACTTAGAATGTGGATCGTGAAAATCCGGGAAAAGGGAAAGATAATCTGTCGACAACTTTAAATTATTTTCTTAAGACGTAGAATAACACACACACACACATACACGGCTATATATGTACGCAAAATTGTAATGATATATGTTTAGATTTTCCTAATTGTACCCATATGTATGCAATCCCATTGGAAATGATAATGTTACTTACCTTTGGAACTCACCGCCGAAAAAAGAAAGAAAGGAATAAGGAGAGAGTAAATGGAGGCAAAATGATGAAATGATGAAAGGATAAAATAAATATGGCGTTTGATATATGCACACATACACACGCGTGCACATACACACACACACACACATACAAAGAGGAAAATATCACCGCAACGCCAATAATAAGCGCATCCCAATTAAGAAATAAAGTAATTACATCAAAAGAAGTATTTAGATTACGAAAAACAGTAGTCAATTGCTGAAACTTCCTGACGAGTGAACTGAAAAAAAAAAAAGTAAAAAAATGAAGAAAAATTTCGTTTACAAAACTCTTGAGTCGAGGTACTGAATATAACATCAATCAGGCAATCGACAAATTTTATTTATTTAATCATCATATAAATGATTATGATAATTGCCACTTCTTTACAGAAGACGAACATTTCTTATTACTTTTAAAATGATGATTTGTTTGATCAGTAAGTATAAAAGGATATTTAAATGATAAAAAAGGAAAAAGGATGAAATATGGTAAAAAAAAAAAAACACTTGCATTTGCAAACAGTTTGTAAAAGCCTATTCTAAATTTTTAAGTGGTAAAACACTTACAGTTAAAAGAAGATTAAAAAGGTTATAAAAGAAGGAAAGCTAGTAAAATGTTAAAAGGAATAACACCCAATTAAGCAAGCTTTAAAACAAAATACAGCCATTTCACATTTATAATAGTAACTGCAACTTACAGTACATTGCCATATTCATGTGCACGCAAATGGCATTTTAACCCTACTGCACTCTTACAAGTTTTCTTACATAAATAACAAATGAATAGTGTAATGAAAGTTTTGAAGGTTATTTTGTCTTAATGGAATCTATTAGTTTTGCCTCTTCAGACCAGCTAATGATTTGCAGATTTTGTCGCAAATCAACATCTTCAACAAGTTTCTGCCAGTTAGACTTATCCCTTTTCCCAATTATTTGTACTTATCCCAAGATATTTAAGGTTATTTTAATAACATCTTTGAAGCGCTTTTTTTTTGGTTTGTGTGGAGGACGTATGCAGCTTGTCAATTCACTATAGAACAACTGTTTTGGGAGTCGATCATTCTTCATACTTATGATGTGACCAGCCCAGCGTATCTGGTTACGTGTTAGCATTTTTCCAGTACTAAACGTATTTGCCTTTTCTAAAATTTCTGTGTCCAGCATAAAAGATATCCACTTAATGCCTAGAATCCTCCGAAGGCACTTTTGATGGAAATATTCCAAAGTTTGGATGTGTCGTCGGTAAGTGGTCCATGTCTCTGAGGAGTAAAGTAGAGCTGTTAAAATGTGCGTCACATACAAATTTATCTTAGTTTTGACTGAAATAGCTCTATCTGACCATACGCGAGATTCTAACATTCCAAAGGCTTTACTTGCTTTTTGTACACGATGACTTATTTCGGCATCAAGTGAGCCATCTTTTGAAAGAACACTGCCGAGATAAAAAAAAGTATCAACAACTTCTAATTTATGTCCATTAACAAAAATATCTAGTTCACTATAAAGCTGAGAGGGTGGCGGTGTATACATGACCTTTGTTTTCCTTAAGCTTATAGTAAGACTAAAGGACGAACATGCCTTAGGTCCATGACAGCTTGCATAGCTTCCTTACTGTGAGACACCAGATCAACCATCATCTGCATAGAATAGCTCTCTGACTACAACATGAAAACATTTAGATTTTGTATTAAATCTCCGGAGATCAAAAAATCTTTCCAAATGTCCTAAAGCGCAGGTATATAGCTACATCACAATTCTGAAAAGTATACGAAAGTGTCATGGCAACATAGATGGCGAACAAAGTAGGAGAAGGAATATCTACTTGCTTTACATCATTATCAATTGCAAAAGGTTCCGATAGAATGCCGTTGAAATTTAAACTACCCTTCATGTTCCGATATAAATCACGAAACATTCGGACAAAGTCAGAAGGACATCTTAATTTGCCAAGAATGGTCGAAAGAGCCACGCTATTCACAGTGTCGAATGTCCTGGTGAGGTCAACGAAAACCTGATAGAGAGAAATCTGATGTTCTATGCATTTTTCCTGCAATTGACGTGCTGAGACAATCATATACATGGTGACACGACCTGTTCAGAATCCACTTTGACTTTCAGAGATTATCAAAGGAGATATGTACTTTAGAAGACGGTTCAACAGCAGCTTTACAAATAGTTTACCAACAGCTTCTAGCAAACTGATCTCTCTATAATCACTACATACAGATTTACAGTCCTTACCTTTATAAAGAGATATAATGATTGCATCAATCAAGTATTAATGAACAGGTCCACCCAACCACACATCTACAATAAGGTTATGAATAACACCATAAAGATGAGCAAACCCACAATGCAACACTTCTACGTCTATGCTGTCCAGACTAGGTCATTTTCCAGTATTAATTTATTTTAACGCCTTTTGAAATTCATCTAGAGATGGGAGGCCTAACATCTCTTCAATAAAATCATTCTGTGGGAGATTGTTAATAACAGAGACATCAACAATGGATGGGTTGTAGAAGTCAATAAAATATTCATTCCACCGTTTCATATCTTCCGGATTTTTAAAAATACTATTTCCATCTTTCGATTTCAAAAGCTCCAGAGATAAAGATTTGGGACTAAACACCTTTCTTATCAAGTAATATAATGATTTCGGGTCCTTCTAATCGAAAGCCGTTTGAATTTGGCCAGAAAGTTTAGACCACCATTCATTCTTTATTTCACGAAGATTACGTTGCAAAACAGATTTCGCATTTTTAAAAGATTGCAACAGGGATGGCTTATTTTTGTCAGAAGCACTAAGATGACCTCTGGTGAGCTTCATTTCACCTTTTAGCAGTTCATTAATTACTGCATCACATTTGTCAAACCAATATTGATGTTTGTGTTTCCCCAATCCTAATATTTGGGAACTGGTATTATAAACTGTATAAAATTGAATCCATGTACAATCAAATATAGAAATCTCAAAAGCATTCTGTAAATCTTCACACAAATTTGGAGCAAATAACATTTATAAGGTTTTGTACAGATACCCCATTTAGTATTATTTTTCTCCGAATGCATAATTTTAATTTTCCTCTAATCATCATATGATCACTATCACACTCAGCTCTACACATTACTCTGACGTTACAAACGTCCTGCAGGTGACGTTTACGACACATAACATAGTCAAGAATATGACCATGTTTTGAGCAAGGATGTATCCGAGTGACTTCATGAACTAGTTTTTGCTGAAAGAAAGTATTGCCAATTGCAAGTTCAAATTCAGCACATAACTGAAGAAGACGAAGACCGTTACTGTTCCTTTTATCAAGTTCATATTTGCCAATAGCATTCCAGATGTTACAATCTTTACCTATCCTGGCATTAAATTCACCAAGCAAGACAATCTTATCGGCCCTCAGAATTTTTGTCAACGCAGTTCTGAGATCTTGGTAGAAAGCCATCACATTTTCACTTTCAGTATTTGTTAGAGATGCCGATCATAAAACGCTTATGAGACAAAGAAAACCTTAACGCTATGATACGGTCACTAAATCTTGAGGCTGCTCCAGGTCCTTTGTCAAATCAGATATGATAGCAAATGCAACACCTGCTTCACGTTTTATACCCTCAGCTTTTCCTTTTCAGAAGAACGTGTATCCAACACTTTTTTCAATCAGATGGTCTTCCTCACTTAAGCGGATTTCAGAAAGAGCAACAATATCCATTTGATAACAAGCTCTTTAGCAACAAGAACACTGCGCCTTTCAAGTCGATTTAAATTGTGACGATCAAGAAGTGTTCTTACATTACTTCAGAAAATTTTTTTTACAGTTTTTTGAAAAATATTTTCGAGAGTGTGAACTTTTTGTATTTGCCCTGCACGAATGAACGACCTCAGCGTCAGGAAACTGACCAGTAAAAAGAATGAACAGACAATTTTTAGGTCAGCCATTTTCTAGACCTCTCCCCGGAACGGATGTGCAGGTGCTATTATTGGTAGTATTTATTGACATGCGCGTATAAAAGAACGTTAAATTTATGAATATGCCCGTATGTAAAAATGGCCCCAAAGAGAGACTTAAATGAAAAAGAATAACAGTTAAGATATAACATAATAAACAATTAAACTAGATGACAAATATTATACGCTAATTATCTTTGTTATAATCTTGAAAATATTGTATTATGCTTCTTATCTTATTCAGTATGTGGAAAAATTTTCATAAAAAAACAAAAAACAAACAAACAAAACCCAAACCCTTTGGACCTACTTAAAATAAAATCTCCCCTTCTCATATTTCTCCTGTAATTAAATTATTTCCGAATTTTGTCGTTTATGCAAAAAGCATTAAAGCCTAACTTAAAGTATTTGAGTATTACTCATATTAACTGTGACTTGGATAAATTCATATTTGGATTGATTTCACAGAAACAGACAGAGAGAATTTAGCAACTAGAGGCACTAAAAGAAAGCAATAAAACCTTTTGTGAATATGTCTGAAATTAGAAAAAAATTATAGAAGATTTTGCAGTCAGTTGGAAGTGATTTGATGAAGCAAGAATCCTTTGCAAATGAGAACAGTCGTTTAGAAAGAAAGTAACCATGAGAAGTGACAAAAATATACAATTCTAGAGATTGTTCTAATAGCCACATCTAATGCCGGGTCATGTTCTCATGAGAAATCTTGTTCCATAATAAATAAATGACCAAGTATTTTACACCAATGTTACTTTTCATTACCATCTTTGAACATAATTCCTTATTCTTCCCTGTCGTGTAGAACAGATTTATATAAATCAAATTTATGAACTCATTTTGAGGTTATATATATATTTTGATAAAAACATCAAATTAGGAGTTGACTTCGATTCTGTGTAGTAGAAAAGGAAAACTTATCTTAGCCAATGCGTTTCATGCTCTCAGGGATTTTATCAAGGAAAATGAAAGGATTTTATTTCGTAAAAAAGTGTTTATATCCAAGAGCAAAAATGTTAATGATTTTCAAATTTTTTAGCTTTGAGAACACTCATAAATATTCATCTGTTTAGCCGAAAAATATAGGAAAGTTATGGAGGACCTCAAATGACACATTCAATGTCTAAACGACGAAGGAGAGTAAATGATGTTCATGGATTTTAAAAAAAATGTAAACTAGTATTTATATTATTTTAGTTTCGGGTTAAATTATGTGTTATATATTTTAAATAACATAAGGGTTTTTTAATTTTTAACATTTTTATAGGCATGCATATTGTCTTGGATGCACGGTGGAGATAACGGCTTGGATTGAGGAATCGGAGAGCCGAGTTCAAATTCCGGTCGAATCCATGTATTAATTCTCTTCTTTCATATGGGTAAATAGCAGGACAGAGTGGGTTCTATAGCCTTGGATGGCAACTCGTCTAAGAGAAGGACAACTCTGAATTCAAAACCTGCGGATAGTCGTTTTGGGGATCTTGTGGCATGTAGTGCACGGGGTCACTGTATTCGACCCTTCAAAAAATGTGGTTGGTTCTGCACAAAGCCTTCACCACTATAATCAAATCATATGTGCTTGTGCCTGGGCTTTCGGTTCCTGCTTGACCCTCATACGTCGAATACGACTGGAGAGTCCACCAAAAGTAATAAATCTCATTATATCTGACGGAGCACGTCGAATGCCTGCATGCTTTTTTAATTGCCTTTCAAACCATCGGAACTATTTAATGCCATCGTTTGTTTAATGGGGGTAATTTCAGTGTTAGTTCGAAGGTTGAGTTGATTTTGTTCTAATGTAGCATCCAACTTCCTGTGGTATTTGATATAGTTATATACCCGAGAATACACGCATGACTTTCTTTTACGCATACAAACACAGTTTACCAGTATTAACGTCGGCAATGTTTAGTTTCTTTACCACAAAATTTAGCCACACAATAACGAACAATTACATATAAAAACGCATTGAAGTTTTTACAGCTGTAGAATGTATTCCTTATCTGAATCTATATTAGTTTGTTTATATTAAGCTATCTGAAAACATGGAATCTTTTGCCAGAGTTTTAATATTTCTCTACCAGTAATTGGTGTCCAACCTCAATGTATCCGACAGTTTCTTTTGATTTAGCGGTTAGAGTTTTACTTTTTATTTCTTCTGTCATTCGGTCTTAAATTCAGTCAGGCACGTCGCTAATTCTTTTTCTTTCTTGTCGTCGTCTCTTTTCTTCATTGTTACTCTCCTTTTTCTTTTATTAATTATAACAACAGACACACAAAATCTTTAAAAAATAGGTTTACTCGTTAAAGTATAGCTCAGCGGGAATCTATCGAGTATTTGACAAATTCAGTTACATCAGTTGTTTTCTCTTGTTTCTGTAGCTTCGCATATAATAATCACTGCCACCTCATTTCCGATTACACCCCGTCTATTAGAGTGGGGGTAGCTAATCTCTGTTGTACATGCCTGCTCAGGCGCAGTTATGCTTTTTAATACCCCCCCCCAAGAACCAACCCTGTGGTTTATACGGAGATTATGCTGAGCAGATTTTAGTTACAGTTTCTGGGATAGATTGCATAGTATGGTGTGATTTATTGTAAACAATGCATGCAGGGGGGTAAACACTCGCTCACGATGACTTGTAACTTCATGCTAGCACATCTTTCGACCGCTTCTGAACAGTTTCAGCTAATTTCACTCAGTTTCACTAGTCTTCAGGTAATTTTTTTTAAACCAATTTTTAAATTCGACATTATTTTTTATTAATTAATACGTTATTATTAGTGGGTACACGTGTCTGAGTTGCTATCCATTTCTTTTCTTAATCAGTGAAATTAATACCAACTGGCCTGAGATTGAGAAATCCTACTAATTAAAAATTGTACCTCTCGATAGGAATCGAATCTGTATCCATTTTTCCATCAGGTAAATCACTCCAATAGCTTGAAGTTACCAATTTGGTCACGATAGACCCCTTCGATTCTTGTTGGGAGGCCCAATTTTTTTAGTAGGACTACTCATTCTAGGCTGGTCGATATTAATTTCACTATGAAAAAAAATTAAAATACAGGAATAGCAACTTAAATAATTGTAACCACTAAAAATAACGTTCACAATACTTATATAGGATGTTCCAATAACTTGGACCGATTTTAAATGTAGATTAAGTTTAAGCGTCTAATGTTTTTCTCTTTTTCTTTCAGATTTAACAACTTAAATCTTTGGCAATTTCAACCATGGAAAGATTAACAATCAAACAATGTGTTAAGGTTAACGAAGCCTAATATGAAAATGGAAGTTCAAATTTGTAAACATACAGCCCAATGATTCCGCTAGCAAAAAAAAAACAAAAAAAACAAAATCAAAAAAACAAACAAACAAACAAACAGTGACCTTTTGTCGATGCAGTGGCTTTTCAACAATTTTTCTTGTATTTTCATCAACTCAAATGTGACAATTCTGCTAATTAATGAATCCACCAAGATGAAAATGAGCTTCATCACTAAAGAGGATGTTTTGCGAAAAAAATTCATCGGATTGTCTCTGCTCATGCACCCGACTGACGAATGTACGGCGCTCCAAATGGTCAGCAGTTTTCAGTTCTTCTGTTAATTAAATTTTGTAAGCGTGTAGAGACAAATCTTTTGTAAAAATTCGATGTAACGTTGTTGCGGAGAGATTCAATTCATGCGCGCGATGACGATTAGAGGTGTCTGGATTTTCGGCCACATTCTTGTGCACTGCAGCAATGTTTTCAGCTGAACGGCGTAAACGAGCACGCAATGGCGTCTTCGCATCTACCACCAACCCAGTTTGTTTGAATTTACGAACATTTTTCCAATTGCACTCTTGGTTGATCGATTATGTTGACTAAAAAAAAATCGCGAAATGCGTGAAATGCATTTTTGTTTGAAAGACCATTTTCGTAACAGGCTTCGATAACTTTAACACGTTGTTTGATTGTTAATCATTTCATGGTTGTAATTTCCAAAGACTTAAGTGATTATATCTGAAAGAAAAAGAAAAAAAAATCATTAGAGGCTTAAACTTAATTCATATTTAAAATCGGTCCAAGTTATTATATATATATATATATATATATATATATATATATATATATATATATATATATATATATATATATATGTGTGTGTGTGTGTGTGTGTGTATGTATATATGTATTAGGTTGGGGCAAAAATAATGACGCAATAATGTCGTTTTTTGACGTATTTTTTAACGTCAAAAAACGACATTATTACGTCATTATTTTTGCACCAACCTAATATGTATATAAGCTTCAGTTTGAGGTTTACAGAAAATCTAATAGCAAAAATGATCTTATCAATATTTACTCCCACCAATGTAGGAAAATCAAATCCGGAATAACTATAGAATTCTCTTTACGAACACTAAGAATCTATAGCACTATAGCACACAATATTTACATAAAAGGAGAAAATGTACATAGAATACACTTTCAAACCCTCCAATATTATTATTATTATTTTGTCCACAATGCTAAGAGAGAGGCATACAAAATATACAAGTTCATAAAAGATAACAGAATTATCAGAAACAACAATAACAATGACTATAAACTAGATGAAACCAGACACGTTATACTCTCTACTAACTTTGTAACAGTCACTACGAAAAACAATTTATCCAATCTGAAAAAAAACAAAAAAAAAAACATCAAAATAATTACAACCACACCCAAGACTATTATGGATATGATCAGAAACAAACATACCCATAGCAATAATAATTATGAAGCAGGTATATATAAAATAAATTACCAGAACTCTTCTTCACAATACATTAGGCAAACCAGCTGAAATTAAAAAATGTATCTTTGAACCACAAAATGATCTTATTCACAACAATTTAGGCTTTAGTTATACATAGAAATAAATTCAACCATAACTTTGATCTAAAGAATGTCACATGTACTAAAAAAGAAAGGAATTTACTTCCTGAGAGTGCCGCTATTAAATATTACCAAAACATAAATTTGCGCCCCGGATATTTTCAGATATCTCCATTCCTGAAAGAATTATTACTTTCCGAAGCCAATATATATGACTATAGAAATGTTAAAATTTTAAAAGAAAACAGTTAAATTCTAACCGCATATTATTTAAAATATATAACACAAATTAACCCAAAATTAAAGTAATTTAAATACTAATTTACATTTACAAATTCAAGAAAATCATTTACTCAGTTTCGTCCATTAGACATTGAACTGTGTGATTTGGCGTCCACCATAACTTTCCTAGATTTTTTGGCTAAACGCATGAATATTTATGAGTGTTCGTAAAGTTAAAAACATTTGAAAAATCATTAACATTTTGCTCTTAGATATAAATACTTTTTACGAAATTAAATACTTGCATGTATCTTGATAAAGTCCCTCAGAGGACGAAACGCGTCGGCTAAGATGAGTTATGCTTTATTCACATTCTGGAAAACTTCCACTTTAACATGTTTTGTAGATAAGTCGGCGTTACCAGAAAAATTTTATTTCACAAGATCAGTACATTAATATATTTGTTACGGGATTCACCTGTTTGTTTGTGAGGTGTATGGGCGATCTGTAGTAAATATTTATGGTCTCCTGGAATATTTGTCCCTCAAAATGTATTGGCTGACTCATGTGAGTCTGGATAAAATGAAAAAAAAAACAAAAAACAAAAAAACACACACACACACACACACACACAAAATAATGAATTTAAAACAAACGTCAATGATATACGAAATTATTTGCATTTGTACACAGTTGTAATGAAAGGAAAATACATTGAAATTAGCTATAAGAAAAGGCTTGCTTGTGTGTGTGTGTAAAATAAATGTGTGTGATAAATCCAGTTGGAGATTTGCGTGTGTGAGTGAGTTCAAAAGTCAACAGAGGACCAAGAAAGAGAATGCACTCTGTCGGAAGTGTTCTTTCTCTACGTTTGACTAAATCTGGAAGAAAGAGTTAAAAATATTTATATAGAGAGAGAGACAGAATATGCTTGCCTTTCTTTGACTTAACGAGCACATTCTAATGAGTGTTTCTAGCAAAGCCAAGTGGGGTAACTCACATATCTATAGGCCAATGATGAAAGCATTATTCATTTTACACAAATATTACGTTTACGTCATTACCTTGTTCCGTGTCGATGTACCTAACTCTGGGTAAATATTAATTACATAAACTAAACATTATACAGTAAAAAAATGTGTTTGGATGCTTGTGTATAGATGTAAGAGAGATGTTAATTGATTGTGTCTTCCTTTTCATGGCCTATAATTATGTTCATGTACTTCCAAATAAGATTTTATTATCATTTTGGAATTCCAAATATTAGTGGATATTGAAACTCTTTAAAGCTTAAAGACATATTAATAATTGCCTTTTCGTAGCAGAAACTTCAAACTCTCTAAGGTAATTCCCAAACCTGATCACCCTTTGTCACCCTACATTGTACACTAGACAAAGCAAAATAGTAACATTTTATACCGAGTAACTTTGTATCAATATTACACTTACAGAATTATATCTTGAAGAAGACCACGTTTCTCCCTTTTGGGAGTAATGGACTTTCATATAAAAGCGATCGGATCATATAAACAAGGTAAGTTTATATACAAAGCTGGATTGAATAGGTTCTTTCATAAATCGGATCTTCTAATAAGCCGGGTTAGATTAGATTTAGTTAAAGAGAGACAGAAGGAATGATTATATTTGTCGAGATTTCTATGTTATTCAGCCCTCTTGTGGTCAGTAAGAAGAAGCAAAGTCATTAGTAAGTGTAAGACAGGATATAAATGTAGAACGATTCGGCTGAGTAGTGGAATGCGTATGGTTGGACCTTTTGCTGAAGTTACAAGAAAAATATTGATCGAGTTTCTTTGAAATAAGTTTTAATTTGTTATTTTCGACCTCTTCCGTATTTTCTATCATTCCTTAATGTATCTACTTCTTCATATCTATCTATCTATCTATCTATCTATCTATCTATCTATCTATCTATCTATCTATCTATCTATCTATACCAATACCTTTCTATTTTCGTCGTATATTTCAGAAAAAGACTTTACAAATCTGAAAGTAAATCTTGTTTAATGACAAATATCATCACCAGGAGGCGCCACCGTCTACATATGATACGTAATAGAGAGCTCTTACAGTATCGGCTAATATAGTCGCTTGCTGATGGCACGGATTAACTCAGATGACCGTTTAAGGTGACTAGTGGAATGTCTTATCGATCGATGTGGACTTGTGGATCAGGTTAAGAATAAGAGAAAATTGATATCATATCGATCGATTTTATAGCATTTCTCTCAGTCTTCTACAGATTATGAGGCTGAAGTCTGCATGCATTTTTCTTGAAGTAATATACGTACACTTGTATTATTGGAATTCTATTTTCATTCTGTTAGATTTTATTATGCAATCAAATTGCTATTTGCCAACTGATAATCGTTACATCATCAGAATATGCTAATATTTATGATAATTATACTATGTCAATTTCAATTCATAATATCAATCCCGGTGATACGTATTCATAAAAACCTGATTTGGAGTTGTGATATTTTATTATGCAACTCGTGAGCTACTCGTCATATTTATACCATTTTCATTTTTTGTAATGTTGTCCTCATCTTTATTGTGATATTCACGACGTTTTGGCCGTTATACTCTCCGGCCTTCTTCAGGTGATATACGTTGGAATTTCGAACCGAATCGTTTATTTAGTCCACCGGTATAGATTTTTCTAGTTCCACGCCTTCGAACCGAAATTAGATTGTTCTAGTTCCACACCTTTTCTGGATCTGTCAGTTTCAATTATCACCGAGTTTTGTTCACTTCTGCTGCGGCCTGATATTGAACTCACAACACTTTGGGTCAATTCACTCGATTAATTTAACCAATGCTTTTATCCACTGGGCAATGTGTCCTTGAGTAAATACTTCAATCTGAGAAATATAGACAGATGAGCTGGTATGTAAATATATATCAATAAATTAATAAGAGTGCAAGATAATTCTATCGAATTATCTCTCGACCAAAGTTTCGCGGAACATCGTTCAGCAGGGTCAGAGGGACCGGTATATATATATATATATATATATATATATATATATATATATATATATATATATATATATATATATATATATATATATATATAAAAAGCTCAAACACTAATATCCCATGGTTATAATTTATTATATTGGAATTGTAATCACGTTCCAATTCATCAGACCTACAAATTCAAAAGGAAATCGGAAAATATAACTCCGGGAATAAAAAAAAAACAAAATTCTAGTGAGAGTGTATGTGTGGGAATGGGAAACAAGTTTGAAAGTGAAATGTATGAAAGCTCTAAAGAGAGGGTGTAACAGAAGAAAGAAGAACAGGGAGGCCTAAAGATGAAGGTGGGGATAAAAATTTAAAAGAGATAAGTTTTAAAGAGAGGCGTTAAATAACAGTTTTAATGAGTGAGATAAAGGTAAATGTGAATTATTTTTCGATGGATAATTCGCTACCGATTCACTGACCTAAACTGAAATTAAAACAGACACCGGAAACGTGTCTATACATTTGTGGTGACACGACGTACACTATGATCTAAACTTAAAATCCAGAAGATGGGGAGAGAGGAAAAAAAGTGGGAGGGGGGGGCTTAAATTAAAAACGAAGGGCATTTATAAGAGAACCGATGTGTAATCAAGAAAATTTGAGAAAACAATTAATATCACCTATAGGTTACAAATCTAACACAAACATATAAAAATTAACGAATATTTAATTTAGTAAGGACCTACTATTTATATGCCAAAAAACACATACGTAGATACAGACATACGCAACGACATATCTATATCTATTCACACATACATACATATATGTGTGCACATATATATATAAATACACATACACTCATGCATACATATACACATACTCGCATATACACATAGACATACGCATATGAACATATAAGCATATATACATAAAACCGTACACACATCCATACATATACACACTAATCTAAACAAATATACAACGTATCTATTTATCTGTTTATAAATGCATATCACACACACACACACACACACACACATATATATATATATATATATATACATATCTATACACAATCGCACACACACACACACACACACACACACACACACATATATATATATATATATATATATATGTATATATATATATATAAATTTTAACCCACCGTATTGCAGGCTTCCCAACATTGATATAGAAAGTTTCTTCCAAAGGTTAATAGACAAACGCTTTCATAGTCAACATCCACTATATAAAATTTTCAATAGGAAGACACTGAAAATTAGTTATTCATGTGGAAGTAATATGGGGAAAATTATATCTTCCCACAATTGTAAAATACTTAAGAACTACCATAGTAGTGAAACTCGATCGAGGAGCCCCACCTTGTAGGGATAGAGCTAATTGTCCAATTGGGGCGAAATATATGTATGAGAATGTAATATATGAAACAACAATCTTCCCCGGAGAAAATATCAGCCAGAAACAAAGATACATAGGTATATCCGCTGGTTATTGGAAGCAACGTCTATAAAACCATAGACGCTCTTTTAAATATTGATACCTTAAAAATCAAACTTCCTTATCCAAACATTACCGGGATCTTGTGGATAAGGGACTAATACCGCATTTCGAATGGAGATTCTTATCAAGAGCGAGAACCCCTAATAACTTCCGGTGTGATCTATGCAATGCGGAAAAAAAAAATTATTATTAAAGATAAAAATCCAAATCAGTTGCTGAATCGTATATTTTATATATATATATATATATATATATATATATATATATATATATATATATATATATATATATGTGTGTGTGTGTGTGTGTGTGTGTGTTTGTGAAAATATATAGAAAATAGGAAAGAACTCGTTAGGTAAATAATCCAAAGTTCTTTAGTATTTTTGTTATTATTTTTAAAAAACAATGCTCGATACAAAAGTAGAGCCTAAATAAAATTATTTATTTAAAATATGATTCCATAATACATAAGAGTTCTCATGTTTCAAAACAAGAGCCGAAAACTTCAATATATTATTTGAATTAAATTGAATTAAAGTACCAAGCTCTGTTCCATCTTCAAGCGAATTTTTTTTTGAATAACTAATTCTTGAAATTTACGCGTTTTATAAGCATATTCATTATTAAAATTAAAATTACTATGGTAACGGCTAGAGCAATTATTTAAAAAATATATACGCCCTAAGTCAAACCACCCTCCATCCATAATTAAGCATATACCCTCATCAATAGAGAATAGAATCAGCATTAACTCCGCTAATAAAGAAATATTCCAACAACACAGTAATTTTTATAACGCAGCTCTAAAAAATAGTGGATACAAAAATGCTAACATCAATTATAGAAACAATTGTACTAACCAGAAGAAAAACAGGAAAAGAAAAATTATTTGGTATACCCCTCTGTTCAACCAAATGGTTAGTATTAAGCTAGGACATAAATTCCCAGCTTTAATTGAAAAGCACTTTCCTACAAATAGTAGACTTAGTAAAATATTTAATAAAAACACCATAAAATTAAGTTACAGTTGCACTGAAAATATAGAAAGTATAATAAAAAACACAATAATAAAATCCTGAATAAACCCCCATGCCAGAATAGTATTAATAAAAACCCTACACTTAAATTAGACAAAAATAGTGAAAAATTATGTGATTGTAGAAACCCAGAAGACTGTCCACTGGAAAATATATGGAGCGTAAAATCTGTGGTATACCAATGTACTATCTCATCCATTGAAAGTCCTAATACTAATATGATATACATTGGGTCTACGAAGAATGAATTTAAAACCAGGTGGAGGCAGCATAAGTGCTCCTTCAACAATATTAATAAAAGAAATCAGACATCTCTATCTAAATATTTTTGTCATTTGAAGGAAATGAATAAAACCCCAAAAGTAAAATGGAAAATTATAAACAAAACTAGAACTTGTAAAACTTGGGATGACCCATGCCCTTTATGCCTACATGAAAAACTACACATTATTAAGTTTCTAAATAATGAAAATTTATTAAACAATAAACATGAGTTAACGGTTTTTTGTCGACATCATCAAATTTTCGCATTGAATAATTAGCACAAAAAACAAACAAACAATTAAATAATAAATACAAATTTTAAATTCCATAGTCTAAATAAAAAGTTCAAATACCCAATCCAATAAAAAAAACAACCCTTTATGAAGTCGTCAAAAAAACAAATGTTAGCGAATTAAGACAGTTTTTTTTTATATACACAAAACCCTTTCAGAAAAAAAAATGGTATAAATCTCAATAGATACTTAACCAGACGAGACTGAATTTAGACACCCCAACCTTGACTTGACCTCTTTGAATGTAACTAAGATATTGATACAAATTATTAACCCTTACGCCAACACCTATTTTTTAAATACTTGCTCTAGCCGTTACCATAGTAATTTTAATTTTAATAATGAATATGCTTATAAAACGCGTAAATTTCAAGAATTAGTTATTCAAAAAAAAAAAAAAAGAAAAAAATCGCCTGAAGATGGAACAGAGCTTGGTACTTTAATTCAATTTAATTCAAATAATTATATTGAAGTTTTCGGCTCTTGTTTTGAAACATGAGAACTCTTGTAGCGATGGAATCATATTTTTAAATAAATAATTATATATGTATATTGATCACTAATATCTATCTATCTATCTATCTATCTATCTATATACATACATATATATATACTTATATATATATATATATATATATATATATATATATATATATATATATATATATATGTGTGTGTGTGTGAAAAGTGTGTGTATATAAATATAAATAAATATATATATATGTATAATTATTTATATATTATATGCGCGGCACTTATTAGAAAGCGCTCAATATCAGAGATAGAGCTAACATATATGGTTGGATAGATGTGACCTTGTGACCCTGGGTTTCACGCTTTAGCGATCGTCAGACAAACTGATTAATTTTTAAACAATTTTGGTTTTATGTAGATTTCGTGTATTGGTGTTATTGTGGAAGTGGTGGGGGAAACTTCGTCGTTTTTTCATGGTACTGACGCAAACATCGATGTATGCAGACACATATACATACTTGGTCGTCCGTCGGGACTCATACATATATAAACATATGTGGGAAATTTCGGATATGACATATGTATGTATACGGGTGGTGTTGTGTCTATACATACGCATTTGTATGTTGAAATTTAAAGATTGGAAGTGTGGCGGAAATGTTTCGTGAATGTCTCGTGAATGTATACATGTCATATATATATATTTTTTTTCCGCTGAATAATATTTCCTCGCATGTATGTATATACGTGTGGTGGGGTTTGTGTGAAATTATGATGGTAAAAATTATTATTATTTATATTTATTTTTAAATTTTGAAAAAAATAGCGGTTTATTTGTTATATTTAAAGCTGGTTATTTGTGTATATGTAACAGGTAGAAATTTGTAATCCTTATTGGTTATTTATATGGTGATGTTTAATATTTAATATGCTGGGTGAGAGGGTAGTTTGATTTAATAACCGGTTTATATATATAAGTATATTGATCACTAATATTATCTATCTATCTATCTATCTATCTATCTATCTATCTATCTATATACATACTTATATATATATATATATATATATATGTATATTGATCACTAATATTATCTATCTATCTATCTATCTATCTATCTATCTATATATATATATATATATACTTATATATATATATGTATATATGTATATATATATATATATATATATATATATATATATATATATATATATATATATATATATGAAAATTAATATATTAAATGAATTTGTTTTAATTCCTGATTGCAATTAGTGGTTAGAAAATATAACCTTAAAACAGATACAAGAGGTTTGAGTGATGAGAACAGATTTGTTAATTGCAGAAAAAATTAACAGATTTCAAAGAACAATAAAAATGTTGAAAACATATACAAGATAAGAAAAATAATTTCAATAAAATTAAAATTTATCTCAGAAAATTAAAAGAAAAGAATTTGAAGAAGTTTGTATTACACATTTAAATAGAGACAAAAGATTAAGAAAAGAAAACAGCAAAAAAAAAAAAAAAGCAACGAAAATAATAAAAACACACACGCACCCACACAAACAAATAACATAAATCTTTTTTTTACTTATATATCAATATATACAAATGGACGGTTATTTTGACTAAAACATAAAATCATATAGACATGAATTTATTATTTGAAATTACGCAAGTAGTGAGTTCTTTAAATTGTAACATAAAAGAGCAAACAATGTCATTTAAAATAACTGAATGTCATTTAATATTTGAAAGAATTTTTCTGGCTGAATAACAGAACACAAATGAAGATGAACATTACTGAACGTACTTACAATATGTACAACAATATATGTCTTATGGCAAACATGTTATCATTATTTCCAATATATTCGATTATAAAGAGTATGTATATATCGTTAAATTATCTTCTTCCACGCCTTCATGAGTGTGCAGCATTAGAAAACAATGCATGTACACACACAGGTATATTGCAATAGCTAATTGCTATTTATGTATATGCCATCACAATACAATCATTTTTTTTTATTTTAGAGATGACACTGTCCATATTTTCACTGGCTATAGATAATTTCATATATTTTGAAAGACTTCTCAACTTACCTTTTTACACTAATTTTTACAAAGTAAAATGCTGTTCGAGACTGCAATAAGGATTTTAATAATTATTTTTAATTAATTTGTTTTGATGAAAAACGTAAACAACATTTCAATGTGTATGTGCGTTAAACAAACTTCTTAACCACAATTTAGAGTTCTCTAAATGTTAACAGTGTTTACCCAAAACTTATTTTGATTTTTGTCTCTTGTTGTTTTCTAACGTGTAAATTATATGCTCGACTAGTAAAACAGTTGGCCAAGACAAAATCTGCTCATTTTCTGTTTTAATCATAAATCTTTTCCCCGATCGGTGATTTTATCTGGAAATTTAATTATGTTTCCCTCTTCGGAAAACCGTTACGATTTTTTAATTATTCCGCCAATATATTCTTTCTTTTATTTTCGATTTTATTTGAAATCTTTCTCGAGTTTATAGTCAACAGCCATTAACCTAACGAAAGATATAATTGTCAAAAACTGTATGGCAACAATTCTCTATATATTGTCTGATGATGTTTTCATAATACATTCTCGCTATGAGCATCTAATATATAACAGAATTTTAATTTATCATTTAAATGAATGTTTATCTTCTTTTGCTTCTTCTGTTATCAATCCTAAAGTAATAAAATAATTTTAGTATTAGTAATACTAATAAGAATAGATTTCTATAAGGAAATAGTAATAAAAATAAATAAAATTTCTATAAGGAAATAGTAATAAAAAGGAAGGAAAAATGCGCACACACACAAATATATATATATATATATATATATGCAAATTGATTAATTTCCAGAAAGAGTTTCAATCTCTTGTCCGGTTCAATATAATAATTTTGACATCTCCCAATATCAACAAAAATCTTGAATACCTATAATAGAGTAACGGCATTTTTTCCCTCAAGTCGACAGTATATATAAAAGTCTTAATCAATCTCAGCAGACTTGCAATTTCGATAAAAATCGACATTAACCTTGAAAAACTTGCTTGTCATCATCATCGTCGTTTCGTAATTAAGTATTAGCAGACTTATTACATAGAAGTACCTCGTTTGCTGTTATTTTCTAACAATTGTTGCCTTAAATCTACTTTCAACAATCGAAAAGTTTATAGAATGAACCATTAATTTACATGGTTAATTTCCTATTACGACTTAAATTTTACTGAATTTAATGTTCGTTATGATTAAAGTAATGTAGTATTTACAATGCGC
This sequence comes from Acanthosepion lycidas, assembly GCA_963932145.1. Taxonomy (NCBI): domain Eukaryota; kingdom Metazoa; phylum Mollusca; class Cephalopoda; order Sepiida; family Sepiidae; genus Acanthosepion; species Acanthosepion lycidas. The sequence continues at coordinate 35,978,733 of OZ010604.1, forward strand.
ACTAAAACATTTGCCGTATTTAATGGCATATAAGACACACTTTTTTTTACTAAAAATATCTTTTAAAATTCCCCTGCGTCTTATATGCCATATGTAGGTTTAAAATTCGCGATAGTCGACCGAAATCAGCTATCTGGCAACTCCTATTAGCTTAGACTTAAACAGGAAGGAGCAATGGAACACGTGGATGGCAATGCCTGATCACGACTTTACACTTACAGGAAGAATAAAAGACCTAGTATTGCACAAGTCTGCGAATTGATGAAGCAAGCTTGGGATAATATTAGACCAGAAATTTTTGTGAAATCTTTTTAAAAGTGTGGCATTAGCAATGCTCTAAATGGAACGAAAGATGGCGCATTATTTAATGACCATGATAGTATTGAAAATGAGTACCAGAGTTTTGATAACGAAGACGACGAATTTTATGGATTTGAAGATGAATAAAATTTTCCTGATAACTGTATTGCTCAATTTAAATAATTGCTTGATTTTATTTTGTTTTGTTATGTTTGAATATAATGAAGTTTTTATAGACTAGTGTTCTTTTTTCCTATTATTTTTCGTTTAATTGTAATCATGGCTTCTTTAACCAAAACAATATCTCATCAGTATATCCCCATTTGCTATTAATTTTACTAATTTTGCTAACTGCTATTTTCTCTTGATTTTCAATGATGAAATTGGGGTGCGTCGTATACACATGTGTGTCTTATATGCTGTCAAATACGGTAATACTAATACAGAACAGTGTTGACACTGATTCTGTATTAGTATACGAGGAAAAATAAATATTAAAAATACGATTTACTCATATACTGACGACACCTTTAAGAACTTCACTTTGCCTTTTCGCTTCTCTTTGCCTTTTCTACAAATACTTTCACGGTAACTGTTCCGACGAGCTACTTTCTCTAGTTCTAAAATTGCATGACGTGCTACAGGGAAGGTGACTCAGTCCCACTCTTTCACGGTTAAATGTAGCCATCTCTTCTACTCCAATAGCTTCCCAATGTCTCACACTTCCCGTATGTAGAACTCCTTCCCTCTTACTTCTCTGATAGCTATAATCTCCAACGATTCGAATGTAATGTCAATCGACATCTCCAGATGCCTTGATTCTTTTCCTCTTGCACGCCTCTTTACTCTTGCTCCTTTAACCCATTGCGTGCTACTGGCACTCCCGCCTTGCTTGGGGCGAAATGCTTAAAAAAAATTTTTCTTTTATTACAGGCGTTGGTCAGTCTTTATTGTTGTTTTATTACATTAATTATTTTTACAATTAACATTGAGCGTAATCATCATAACTTTTGTTATAAATTGTATTGATTAGAATCCTTGTTATTGACTTTTAGTGATTAATGGCGGAAAAATAGAAACTGATAGAGAGCAACAGAGAAAAAAAGGAAAGAAGAAATGATTCATTAACAAACATGGAAAGAAAGAAATATAGAAAAAAGAGAGAGAGAGAGAGAGAAAATAGAGAAGTACAAATATAAGAGTGAAAAAAGTAAACAAAAGATGCATTGTAATGAAAGAGTGTATGACAAAAATATCTTTAACGAATAGGAGAGAGAAATAGAGAGAGAGAAATAGAGAGAGAGAAATAGAGAGAGAAATAGAGAGAGAGAAATAGAGAGAGAGAGAGAGAAAGTGGGAGAGAGACAGTGAGAGAGACAGTGTGATAGACAGAGGGGGAAAACATTGTAATAAAATAAAGAGAAATAGTAGATGCGAGGGATTATGTGAAAGGAAACATTGATGTCAATAAAGAAATTCTGTTAAAAAACGATAGAATAAAAAAAGAGATGCGGAAATAGAGACACAAGTAGATGAAAAAGGTAGTAGGGAAAAGAGAAGGAAATAAGTTTCATATAGTATAGAAAGCATATATATATATATATATATATATATATATATATATATATGAGTGTGTGTGTGTGCGTGTGTGTGCATGTATCGTAGAGCGATAGTTATTTAATCTGCTGCCAGTGTTGGGAATTATGTTCTTCTCAGTAACGCACTAAACTTCAATTAAACTAAGGTAAAATTCGTGAAAATCTTAATTTCTTACAATGTGATAATTTACTGAGACATTTAGTCCAAGATATATAAATAGAAGATGGAGTTTTTAAGAGATGTAAAGATAGTGGGATGATGGGAGCACGCGATAAAAGATGTAAGTTGAATTTAAAATTTAAAAGAAGATAATCATTGGCACACTGACTGAAATATTAGAAACAAAGCTATGATCATTAATTGAGAGAGGGAAAGAGAGACGTGCGAGAATAAGTAACAAACAAAGAGAGTGGTAACACCTAATGGGGAAAACGCAGAGCTATAAGGCTAGAGATAGAGATATCAATCGATTAAATAAGTACAGCTGTTTGTCTATATAGATCAATAGACGTGAAACAGGAGCAGTAGGTCAGTAATATAGAAAGATAGATAACTGTAAGAGAGAGTGAGAAGTGAACAGAGGAATAGTATTAGAAAATAGTGAGGAAGAGAGAGAGACCAATAACTAGTTAGATATATATGTGTGTATGAGTATAATGGTGTCGATGCAAAATACACACACACAAATACACACATGCACACTCACACACACATGATAGAATCTCCGAAAGTGATACCTTCTATGAACTTTTACGAAAATAAGAAAAGATATAGGGTGCATCATAAAATCGTCCAGTAAAAAAAAGTTAGCATCTCCAAGGCATTATTTTGTGTCGAATAAAAAATTTAATGCTAGACTCCAACTTTGCATGCACTAATTCTTCCCCCGAACAACTGCCCTGTGGAACCGACTCAAAAGTGGGTGTTTTCCCGATTTTTACAATCTTAATCTGTTCAAGGCTAGGGTTAACCGTTATCTTCCACTCCTATACACACAAATAACCTCCAAACGTAACCCTCTGACACGAGTGGCTCACGGGCCCTGTAAATGGTAAACCTCCCTGTAAAAAAAACAAAAAAACAAAAACATTGGACTTTAACGTCATGGGTCAATATGGTAAACAAAAATGTTGTACCACAGAATGTAAATATGACTGTGAAAATGATGGAAAGCATTCTTTTAAAGATACCTCTTTTTGTCCAACACTTCTTCAGAAAGATTCGTTGGAACGGCAATAATAAAAAAATGTGAAATTGATTTACACCGATTTGTTTGTTTTTAGTAAAACATTTATTTTAATCGTCCGTTCTTATTTCAGTGTCGCCATTTTGATTATTGTTTTTCAAACGGATCTTTCTGAAGAAGTGTTGGACGAAAATTTTCAAAGCCATATATATATATATATATATATATATATATATATATATATATATAGAGAGAGAGAGAGAGAGAGAGAGAGAGCGAGGAATATAGGCATTAATGAAGAAAAAGTATTAAAAATATATAAAAAGTGAGAAAAAACCCTTTTCTATCAGTAACTATAAAAGAAGTTTAAAAGCTGGAGATATTATTTTTACTTTGAAAACTATCAACGTTTGGGATGGGAAACAATTTTTAATTGAAATAATAAAACTGTCTGGGGGAAACTAGATTAAAAACACCATCATTTTAATTTTCAAAATTGTAAAGTTTCTCTTTCAAAATGATGACTCTTTCAATTACTATAAAAATGGGTTATTTTTACGAAATTAGGAAAAAAGCTGAAAATGCCCAGTTTAAATGTTTACGAAATATTAAATATTCTCTCAGAATATGCACAAAAAACATTTCTATTTTTACAGCGAAAAATTAAAAATGCAGATAAAAAGTATAGTAAATACTTTCGTGTTTGTATCATTGAAATGAGGAATTCTCGTTATTCTATACTGACTTAGTTGAACTAATTCAAATTTTAATTAAGGCGTTGGTGAGATGAACGGGACGAAGTAGAAGTCAATTTGGGAAAATCATTTTGGCATTAATCAGAAGATCAATATTTTTCAAAAGAATGAGTAAAATTGCGCCAACCCCCTTAAAATCACACAGAAAATATCAAATATCATATATAGTTTACTTTACTTTAGATTGTTTTTAAGGTTTGTCTGTGATTCAAGCAGGAATATTAAATTTTGATGTTTTCTGTTCAGCTTAATTTGCTAATTGAACAAATTAAATGTTTTCACTTGATATTTACCGCCTATCGTCTGTTACCTTCAGTTAATAAACTGAAGGCAACAGCTTTAGTCAGCATAAATATATAATTGTTATTTTCGGTCTTGAGTTTTTTTTTATGACTGATTGTTGTAAAGAATGTATTAAATATTGCATAGAATATTATGACTTTTCCTTCTCACACTTGACAGATTTTCTTCGTCTTGCCCATATACAAAATTTCCCAGACCACAGTCGGACGTATCATCTTCGTTACTTGGTGGATTTGAGCCAGGGAAGAGACTGAGATCCTAGATATGGAGTGGCACCCGTCCACTAACAATCCTGGTGATTCGCTCTGTATTAAAAGTCCTTGTAAAAGTACATTGATTATATGGGTTGGACTTTACGCATACACGGTCTCTCCCCTTGTATTGTGTGTTGGTCGCCTGGCGCTTCATTGGTGGCATAGAATCAATTTCTTTGTGTCAAACCTCATAGGTGTAGATCACGTTAACATTGGGAGTAACTTTGTACCAATACGTGGTTTTTGGAATGGAATATTTCTTCCTATCTGCAACACTCTTTATACTGCGGCACTGCTCCGCTAACCCGTTTCCATCTGGGACATGAGAACACAAAAAATCTCAAATAAACACTCTATTTTTCCATGAAAACACAGAACTCCTTACCGTTGAATGCGGTGTCATTGTTTGTGAGTTGTTCACATAGCAGTCTTCTTTCATAAAAGGCGGGCTCCATTTGACGCATTAGGCTGAGTGAATACCATCAGGCCAATGGTCACCATACAGTGATTCTTGTTGGAGCACAATATTCCAGGGTTGAATACTTACTGGTACAGCAGTAAGGGATATTCATACCCACTTCTAGATTGCCTTTCGGCCAATGAACGGATTATGGGTTTACTGTTCTTCATTTAACAGAGGACCTGATTGCGAACTTAACATCTTATTTGTACAAAGTATGTGATGCACCGTAATGGGCGAGCCCAGTGCTGTGGAAAATACCTAAGATTTGACTAGGGATTAAAGTGTCCTCAGAAATACCAAAAATCTGATGCATACCTTCAACCTACTCCTTGGCCATTTTGAATGTCTCAACAATGTCTTCCATTGAGTTCATGATAATCTATCACCTTGCGTAGCCTTCCTTTATTGTGCTGTACACAAAGCCATCAAAGAAATCAAACCATTGGGTGATCCCAGTTTCTCTTGTTATTAGCCAACCGCTGGCGATCAAAGTTTTATTTTATACGCGTCTTCAAAATGATTGGGTAAGGAATAAGAAAATTGGTGTGGCAACGAACGTCTCAGTTGCGAAACCTAATTTCAATTTCCACGTTGCACTCCATATCCTTCGTCGATAATTAAATTCCACTGAAAATTCCGGCTTATCTATTTCGATCACTGCACACATGGAAGCTTCTCTCCTGATGAACTACACTGTTCAAAGCAATGTCTTTATGTAGTTAATTCACAGAAGTACAGGTAATATACGAGTCATTTTCAGTACGAATACTAACAGTCCTGACGCTACAAAATGCTCATAACTTACCGTCTATCGTCTCTACATTTATTAATTTTTTGTCCACTTCCGACACCATTCCGGATTCAAAATCGTGTGAGAGCAGCCTGAATCGATAAGGGCTGAACAATATTTTCCGTCCACATTGACTACAGGGAGCGCCATATTTACATTTGGACGGAGGTTGAGGCTGGTGCTATCTTATCTTCCACTGATCAATTTTTCGGACAATTTCTTGATATATGACTCAGTGACAGAACAGGGATTAGGAGCAATAAGAAAAAGACAAACATATTAAGGGCCACAAAGGACCGGAAGTTGTGGAGAACAACAATAGAAGGAACACGGCACAAAGAAAATGAAGAAAAATATGTTAATTGCTATCTGCTCCCCCACCCCGATTTACTTTTTTCTCTCTTTTCCCCCATTATTAATGTTTATGTTCCTAATTCTTCCACACCCTGTAAACCCCCTTGTGTTTTAGTGGCTTTAATACCTCACATGGGGTGACATTGATTAAAATGAAGAAGAAGAAAGAAGCAGAAGAAAGGTTTTTATTACACATTTTTACACGTTAATAACTGAAAAAAAGTAACCACTATTCTTAATTTCCAGTTATTCAAAACAAATTCTTAAGTTGAAGCATCCAGGACTGAAGATTTACCAAATTTCGACGGTAATGAAGGAACATGTGGCCTATAAATAGCGTTGTCATACTTTTTCATTTGACTACTTGTTTCGATTTTTCAGATTGCACAACTCAACGAAACTATTTTTTCAAACATAATTTCATGAGCTTTATTTAAATGATGTTGCGTCCGTGGAAGTTGAACATAAAACATAAGTTGAAGACTATTTGTGTCAAGATACTTAAAGAAAAGGTGGAAGCTAATAAAACAAAAAAACGTCAAGTTACTATTTTCAGTCGCACAATGGAGGATGTACGCGAAAAAAGTTTTTAAAGCATAAAATCTTAAAACACATTTAGAACTGAGAAAACTTCATTTGGAAATAGCTAATCGCTCCTGTACCAGATACAAAATGGACACAGACGAAGAAAATCGCCATCTAAATAATAACGCTTTTCCTTCTCTTGTGTAGCATGCCAACGAAACAGAAAACATAGCAGAAATTGGAATATTTCTTACCAAGATAGTCTCCTTCCCGTATTCTTAATCTCCATGAGAAAAGGAAAGCTAATTATCTATTCATCACACACTGTCTCCATGTGCATTCGGATGTGTGTAAATAATGTATATACGTATGACTGTGTTATGCGTGAGTGACTTACGCGTGCTTGTATCATTTAATATATACACAATCACACACACTGGATTTGACTGAATCTGAAATGGAATAATATAATTCCCTTCCATTCAGCCTGAAGAACCTAAATCTGTGTTGAGTAATAAAATCATAAAGTTTAAAACCAGAAAAAAAAGAAAAACATATATCAATAGTCCATCAACCTATCTGTTTGCTTATACGGGTCTGTACTTGTAAAATAAAATAAAAATAAAAATAATTAACTTTTCTTTTTCTTCCCTACAGCGATACCTTTAATATTTTATCAATAATTTTTTCACTCTGTTTATATCAGTCTATTCAAGTCTATTTTAATCTATTCATATTTATCATATACCTATATCTGTCTATTCATATTTACACTATTTACATTGTTCATATTCAGTGGATAAAAGCGCTGGTTGAAGTAATCCAGTGACTTGACCCGAAGAGTTGTGAGTTCAATAACCTGGCCACAGCAGAGGTGAACAAAAAAACAAAACAAAAACAAAAAAAAACAAAAAAACAAAAAAACAAACAAAACAAAAAAACAAAAACAAAAAAAACCCCAAAAAACTTACAGTTAAGTTTTTGAAGGGGAATAATTGAAACTGAAATATCCCGATATGAAACTAAAACAATCTACCCCTGTGGGCGAAATAAAGGGTTTGGTAGAACTAATTTAACAGCGAAAAACCCTTTAATTTTTAAACGCTAAAACATCACATACAATTTTCTAGAATTTTCGGAAAGTAATCGGTAACAAGTACGATTATTTTTAGGGTTTTTTTTTTTTTTTTTTTGTAAATTTGTAGAAATAATTTAGGTCTGTCATTTAAAAACGTACACAAACATACATCCAGACAATGTGAATGAAAATGAAATCGATATGTGTGTTGCGAGTGTTAATTTCCTTTTCTATTTGCAACAATACCCCCGAATAACAAGAAAAGAGTATAAACCGAAGCGTGAACGCCTTTGACGTCATTTTCATAAATCATTTTCTATTTAAACTGAATATATTTTCTAATAAATGTAGTACTTTAAATAAGTAAATAATTTAGATTTGAAATTTGATCATCTTGCCGTCATCGAAGCGAATGGTACCAGATTAGTACATGTAAAATTTTACATTTCATTTTTTTAGCATACACTTTTACAAATGAAGAAGAAAAAAAGAAATTTTCAAACGAAAATCGCTTGAGACATGGATACTTTTGAAGAGATTATTTCCACGTTATACGCGATGGAGCAAAGGTGCAATGTTAAACAAAGAAATCCTGTAAAAGTTTTAATATTTTATCATAATTTTGTCTGGTTAGCAAAACTGTTTTAGCAGTTCGCCAGACAAGAAACTGACCATTATCGATTTTGTTCGTGAACTTATTTACATTTAAGATAAAAAATTGCTTTCGATATTCGATAGTGAACTGGTACTGAGCTCTCTCTATATGATCGATAATTGACCTGGTGGTGCAGCTTAAAAGTTGGTGGCGGTGGGAGTGTTTTCAGGAGCTAAAGTTTTTTGACTAGTGCTTCATTAACCAGTCGCAAGGCAGTCTGTGAGGTTGATGTGTCTTGCGCAATCTTGTGTAATTTCTTGTATACATTTACACATGACACACACACACACACACATATATGTGTGTGTGTGTGTATGTATATGAGTGTGTGTGTGTGTAACTAACAGATTAAAAGATGTTAAGAGAGGAGACAGAGTTGGAGAAAATATAGAGATGCGGATGAAGTAAAACGACATAGAGGAAGAGAAAAGAAACATTTGACCCAAAGATATTTGTTGGTGGTACATATAGATAGATAGATAGATAGATAGATAGAGAGAGAGAGAGAGAGAGAGTGAGAGAGAGAGAGAGAGAGAGAGAGAGAGAGAGAGCGAGCGAGATTAGAAGAAAGAAATAGAAAGGACAGATGGAGAAATTGGGAGAGAAAGATGTGTACAGTGTGTGTGTGTGTGTTTGTAGTATGAAGAAATACAGAAGACTATGTTGAAAAGAAATTAAAATTAATGCCATTATTTTAATAACGAATATTTATTGAAACAAACTTCTTTCCTTGTCAATTCATTTAATCGAGTGATAAATGTTTATCCCATAGATCGAACGTTTTACAGAGAAAATTTCGGATAAAAATTCAGCTTCCTGCTAAATGTCGGGGTACATACATATTGGCCCTATATATACCCTTATTATACACACACACACACACACACACACACACATATATATATATATATATATGTGTGTGTGTGTGTCTGTGTGTGTGTGCGTCTGCGTGTGTGTGTACGAGTGTGTGTGTGCGCGTGTATTTCTGTGTGTGCATCTGTGTGCGAGTATGAGTGTGTGTGTGTGTGTATTTGTATACATAGAGAGAGAAACAAATAATGTAATGTTTGAATATTATTAAATGATTTAAAAACGTGTGAACAATTAAAGAATAAGAAAAGACGAAGAAGAAAAGAATTGATGGGAATTTATTAGAAGCGCAAAGATTCTATGAAAATAAAGAAATCAAGATAAAATCAGACAGAAAGAAAAAGGCGACAGACATTTTGTATTTATTTCTGGAAACGTTAGAGAGAAAGTTAAACGCTAATAAGGTTTTGAGAAAAGAGAAAGTACACTAAAATTGTATGAAAATGCAGGAATTAAAAAAAGGACAGATAAACACGAGACAATCTCGAGCCAATATGGAAAAAAACCCCAAGAAAAATAAGATAAAATGGACCGTTTTCAGTTTTATTGGCTTAGTTTTTTATTTCTTGATGAAACTGAAATATTTCTTCTTTTTTCGGCATATTTCCAGGAAACTGTCTTTATTTTTTTCTTCTTTGTCCTATTTTGGAATCGCATTCTTAACTTTTATGCATATTTCATCAGGTGGTGACCTTGTGTCTTTTTCCCTTTTAAGATAACATTATTTCTTTTTTTTAGCAAGATAAAAATGAGATAGAGCGCGAGAAAAGAATGAAAAAAAAGCAGCTATAAATGTGTATATATGTAATCTCTAAAGGATTAATCAATTTTATTTTTAATCTTACATTTTCATTACTTCAAAAGCCATGGATACTCGTGTTTGAATTAGACGACCCGTTTTTTTTTTAACAGTGTGTATTACGTCTATCGACCTGAAAACTCGAGAAAAATTAATAAAGAGAATAGAGGAGATTCCATTTCTATTCTTAAGTTTTCTCGAGTTCGCGGGTGGGTAGGCATATGATACCCACTGTTTAAAACATCAGGGAATCTATTTTACACACATGTATCCACTAAAAATTACGCTTGAATAAATAAATTCTCTCTCTCTCTCTCTCTCTCTCTCTCTCTCTATATATATATATATATATATATATATATATATATATATATATATACAGAGAGAGAGAGAAAATAAAATAAAAATAGAGAGACTTTTGTTTCTTTTCTTGTCTGTGTCTCTCTCATCAGCTCTCTTTCTCCCTCTTTTCGCACACACGCACGGGCACGCGCGTGCGCGCGCACACACACACACACACATATATATATATATATATAAAGTGAAAGGGAATATAAGAAAGAGATAAAAAAGAAGAAGAGGTGAATTGATGGAGAGAACAGCCAGTTTTGGCTCTCATCTGTCATCAGGTATGTGCATCTCTTCGATCAACAGTCAGCTACTCCTACTCAAGCATCTGACCTTCATCTACTTCACTCAAGTTTTCCGACTGGATAGGAAAGAAGTAAGATGGTGACTCATAAAAGAATCACTCATACAAGAAATCAGGTGATGGTCAATTTGAACAAAGATCAGTTGGAAACCGAACGTCATAATTGCTTTAAAAGGATAGGGCATAAAAATACTCCCCAACAACTTTTTTTGCGTCAGGTGGAGAATAAGATTGAATGAACATAAATTTATGTCTTATTCGGGTTTCTCATATATTTGCCGATCACTCTTTATTCACCTGGAATTAGCACAAACCAAGCAATACAGTTTTATATTTAGCACGGATTCAGTGCTTAATAGTGGCTGAAACATGTTAAAATTTACGATACCTGATTTCAAAAGTTCATACGGCCCACTAAAAGATGAAATGTATATTAATTTGATTTTGAATGCTTTTTTCACCTTTCAAGACGATTAGATTGTAAGTCAAATATCTGTCTATATTTCTGATATGAGGTATTGTAATTATTTACACTATTTTCATTGTTCGGACTGTTGTCCTCATCTTTGTCATATTCACGAAGTTTCAGCCATTCTACCTTTCGACCTTCTTCAGGTGATTGGAATTTTGATTAATATGAAATAGTTTGTGTACGAAGTTTACATTATTATAACAGTTTGAGACCTTATAATAATATATAATATTATATAATTATTGATATTTTATTGTATACTACATCTAAATATACCATATTGGTGTGTGCACGTGCTCGCGCGAGTGTGAATGCGTGCGAAAGAGAAAAAGATAGAGAGAAAGAAAGAAATGATTCATGGAAAAAGTATAGATATAAGAGGGATAGTTATTATCTCCTATACTGCTTCTCTAAAAAGCAGCTTTAGCGCAAAATAGTACTTGTGCAGTTAATGAAGAAGGTACAGTGATTAATCGAAATTGTCAAAAGTAGTTTGCACAGTTTCACGCTGGAGATTTACCAAATGATGCTCCTTCTTTGGATATACCAGCTTAATTTGATAATAAACTAATGACATTCACTGGTAATAATTAACGTTATACAACTCAGAAAATAGCTAATATACTTAAAATACGAAAATTACGCGTTTAATATTAATTGCTTCAGCTTAGTTATGTTCGTAATTTTAATGTATGGCTTCAATGTAACGAAAATATTCTGTTTTTTTTTTTTTTTAACTATGACTGGAAATACAAATTGGATATTTTACAACAAGAAGGAAAGTAAGATGTTGTGAGATAAGCACAATTCAGTAACATTGACGCGAAAAAAAATCTGTAATTAGAGCAGAGAAATGATATATTACATTAGCTAGTACGCACACTTATTTGCTGATAAGGCAAAATGCGAGACTGGCAAGTAAGGTTTCTCTCATTACAACATATTGTACCTTCGTATTACAATTTCATTTTCACTTCTCTTCTAATGTTATTTTTGACCACTTTTGTTTTTTACTCATTTCCTAAAAGATACCTTTCGTTATTCTTATGCGCCATTGAAATTCTGTCTTACATTTTTCATCGTCTGTTATTGTAACTGACATATTGGGCTATCCCTTCTGCTCATCACCACACATGCGTTAATTTTATAAGTTTCCCTTCTGAATTTGCTACCAACATGGTGTCATCAGCGAAGCGCATGATATTAAGGTTACAACTGCTGATGATATATCTTGGTACGTCATTTAATTCTCTGACAAATATCTCGTTGTAAAGAAAACATAAAATATTTATGATAGTATGAGAAAACGCATCCCTGTTTCAATCTTCTTCATGTAGTCACTTAATTCGTTGCCTATTCGCATACAGACCATTTGTTCCCAGAATAGATTGTGGATTATTCTATATTGTTTCTCTGAAAATCAAACTTTTCTTAAAAAAAAGGCAATTCGTCTAGCAATAAAAAATTAAATTATTTCATTTGTTTGTTTAACGGTACATCAACACCTTATGGATCATTTAATGCGGAAATTTAATTTTCTTGGGAGTTTTGAAGTAATGCAAATATGATATATGTTATTCTGCTTTCACAATTGAATACATGGTAGATGATACTCGGCTTTTGTGCATATACATGTTTGTGTAGACATGATTATTAGATATGTGCGTTTTATGTTGTAGTTTTATTGAAGTTATATTTTGGAATACAGTTTGATTTCTTTAAAAATTGTAGGATATTATATGGATTAATGTTATGAAAGAATTCATATTGGTTAATTTTGCTCAACGACTTCTATGGGTTATCTAATGCCGAAATGTAAATATTTGAACACAATTTTATGGCTTCAACTAACTATATTTGAACGCAATCTTATGCCTTCCACTAAAAATAAGATGTATTGCTGGTAATTCTGTTATAAGATGTTGATAATTTTACTATAATAAATAGGTATTGTTGGTAATTTTTTTATATAAAAATATGTTGCTAACATTTTTACTATTTTTAAAAAAATGTATTTTTATACATTCATAGTGTTTTGTTCCTGTTTGAAGGTTCACTATTTGACAATAGATGTAGCTTATCCTCATATCCAGGACTAAGCAATAAAAATGTTACATAAATTCTGTAATAAATCTTTTATTTTTGTGCATAACTCCTTGTGTGTGTGCTTATGTGTGGTAAATGCCAAAAATGGAAACAAAAAACTATGCGTTTTGGCAAGTTTAACAATATCTTCATCCATGTTACATCTACAAACTCCTTTTCTTGAATCTTATGTTGCAGGCAAATATTTGCCCTCATGCCATCTAAATAATCTTAAAATAGTCACAAACACTTCTAAATCCATTATGGATATACTGAGATCCTCAAACACTAATAGCAAAAATACCTCTGAAGCAGAATAAATAAATTGCCAAAACTGTTCCTCCCAATATATTAGAGAAACAAATAGAAATTAAAAAAAAAACCGCAATTATGAGCACAAAAAAGACCTGACAGAAAACAACTTAGCTAATGCACAAGTCATATATAGAAATAAATTCAACCATAATTTTTATTTTAAAAATGCTACAAACACAAAAAATAAAATTACTCACTTAGAAGGAAAATCCTCGAGAGTGCCACCATTGAATATTACCCAAACATTAATCTACGCCCAGTCTTTTTCCCTATTTCACTTTTCTTAACAGAATTACTTCTCTCCCAAACACACGTACAGAACAGTATCAAGAAATCAAAAGAAAATGGTTGAATCCGTCAATACAGCAATAAAAAGCACATCTCCACACGTGACAGTAAATGACGTAATTTTAGTTAACAGTATGAAAATAGCGTTCTCTAAATTCTTCCAGTTGCTAAGGACATTTTGTTTTGTTATTATTAGTTACTTCGTTTAATAAATTCATTTCGTTTTGCCTTGAGAAAGTCCACATTGGACGAAACGCGTCGGCAACGATTATAGTTTTTCTATTATCTTTTACATTTATAAATATTGTTTTTTTCCACAGGTTAACTCTTAGAAAATTTTTTTCATGTATATATATATATATATATATATATATATATATATATATATATATATATATATATATATATATATATGCTTTTCAGCTGAACTGAATTGAGCTCTCCGGGTCACTGACGTATTTCGCATAGAAAACGTTAAAATATCTCTTCCCCTCTGCCGTGATAGACTAGGGGTAGAATCTCTGACTAATACCGAATCGGTCGTGTTTCAATCTTGTCTTGAAGCAGTCGGTAGTCTAGTTAAACTGATGAGCTGTGATGCAGCGAAACAGTCTGTTTGTGGATGACTATATATATTCCGTTGGTTATTTTTGTTTAGCGGCATATCAACACCTCTATGGGTTATTTAATGCGGAAACCTAAATATTTTCTACGCAATTTATTTATTTATTTTTTGGAGATAATAATGAGCTTTTTAGTGATGCTCATCGTACTAATTAGCTGGGGTAGAAGTAGTGGATTCATACCTTTTCCAAGGGTACATGCGCAGATTAACAATTATCTATGGTACCACCCGCACATATCAGCTTACTATATTCCCAAACGGTCACCCATTTAGGTATTAACCAGTTCGATTTTGCTAAACTACAGAAAAGAAAAGAAAACATGGATAGCAACTCAAATCCGTGTGCATACTAAAAAATTACGTTTAAAGTAATAAATAGATATACATTTATGTGTGTGCATTTATTTAAAATATAAACCTCTTCGTTGGCGGTACTCGTTGCTGAGTATTGGTTTGCTCATTGACATTTCCCTCTGTGTGAAATGTGTCCTATCTTATATATTATGATTTAAGCCCAAAATAATTGGGGATGAAATCATTATTTAACATACAATAAAACTATTTATACTGACTTATTGACAGTAGTAACATCTAAACTATCAATTGATAAAAATGAGTGAGATTAGAAAATGCAAAGTTGATAAATATAACTTTAGATAAGCAAAACAAAAAGTAAAAATAAGATATTCAGGTTAAAAATACCAATACAGGAAAACACGGCAACTATGAAAAAGTTGAAAGAAATAATAACAAACAATGTATACATAATTCCAAACATAAGAATAATTTTAATATATATAACAAGTAAAATAAATGACAATTGCAAATTATATGAAATTATTATATTACTTTTAGTAATATTTACATATTTCAGTTAAATTTAAAATCCGTTAATTTTTGGAGCTTCGTCAGAACGGGGCATCTTTCATTTACTTCAGAACCCAATAGAAAATCAAAATATAAACCTAAAACTTAGAAAATAATAGACCGATGACGGAGAGGTAACACACAAGACTCGATATAATGCCAGATCTTCACAAATTCCGTCGTGTGACCCATCCAAGTCTACTTATACCAACAAACTGTGCCCCTTAAATTTTATATATATATCATTGCTTGAACCGGCTTCTATTGCTCCGGATGGAGCGGCTTGGGGTTAGAAGACATGACTCATATCGTAACGGTCCGGGTTCGTTTCTCGGTAGTGGCGCCATTTCAAATTTGCATCAGATTTTGGTGGACAGTACAAACAGCTATTAAAAAAAAGAACTGTATCCCACAATCAAAATGCTTGTTTCAGTCTAAACACGCACGTATTAAAATTCCTTTGCACTCTGAGTTAATTTTAGCCACGTGTCGCTAAAATCTATCAACCAGTCACAGCTTGTGAACCGACGTTCATTTCAAACTTTGGACCGTTAACAACATTATCGTTACAATGGCCATCTCTCGATTTCCCACCTTCTTTCTTTGAAAACGATTAGCAATGGTCGAAACACTGAACGTACTTTCGCCAAGTTCCTTTACAGCCTTCTACTTGACATCAAATAACTTCGTCGACATCAGGAGTAACTCACCAAAAGATTTAGCAGACATTCCCATCTCGCTAACTTTAATAATATATATATATATATATATATATATATATATATATATATATATATGTATGTATGTAGAGAGAGAGAGAGAGAGAGCAAGCACAGGAATGCCGATCAAAGATAGTTTGTATCTAAGTCCGTCAAATCAACCTCCTCTTCACTTGTGAAATGAACGTCCACTTTCCTTTTTGATCTCACGTATGCGACATGGAGTCGACAAAGTTGCTGCGGCCGCAGGTCAGTGGAACTAAAGAAATTGAATTAGATTTAATTCTCTCTATTTGAAAAAAGACGCACATATTATATTTGCATTGATATATGTTTGAGTTTATTGGTGTTTAGTATTATATACAAATACGACAATGAATCTATTCACATAAATTAATAAAGAAAATATTATTTATTCTTTTATGAACTGTGCCTTTTCATGACATGGACGATATCACGTTTCTCGTTATTTTCCTATCGTTTTTGTTCTAAATAACTTTTGACTCTTTACTATTCCTGTCCCTATGTTCTGCAGTACATTCACACAAATCTTTGATGCATGTTAGATGCTGTTTAGTCTTCAACATGTCCTGTGAGTGTTAAATTCTCTAGACCCTCTTTCCTCCTTATGTGCCTTAGAAATTTCAACTCTTTCTTTCTGATTATGAGTATGTTTTCATTTCGTTCAACACTCAACTGGTTTTGAATTCAGCGTTGTCTCTCTCCTAGTTTTCCCACTCTCGCCAACCAAAGCTGCATTGTTAGCTGGGAGGGAGGATAGGGGGACGGGTGTACATTTGTGTGAAAGTGGACGCAACGAATTCAGCTTGAATTTGAATTCGATACACCGATCCCACTTTCCGTGCCGTTCACTACACCCACAGAATTTTATAAATACAATGAGACAGATATATAATTGCTGACGGTGACGACACTTTTGCTAACAATGAGAGCTTAAATATCTGCACTTAAAATATGTGCAAACTGATTTCGTGTGGCTAGAATGAAGCCAGTCAGTTACTTGGTATATAGTGAAGAGTAAACAGCAAGAGACCAGATGGAAAGTTGTCAGTTTAAGATATGAAGAGAGAACATGGATGTACGACTCCTACTAATCTAGCGAAAAATTTACAAATTTTTCGCGCTTTTAAAATCGATGTTCGCGACCAGGTAAAATGCTGATTTTCAGAGCAGAGATACATGTCATCGTTTATTGAATGACTGGCGTAACAAAATGATTCGAATCCAACAATCACCCAATTTAGCTTTGTGTCGTCGTGAGATGTGGAAAGGTAGTCTGTAGCAAATATAAGCACAATGAAAAAAACAGAGACAGTCAGGGACTGTTGAAATGATCAGACATTAACATGATCAAATAAAAAAAATATATAAACAGCTAAGACAGTTTCACACACACACGCGCGCGTACCCTGATAACATCTTCAGAATATATATATATATTTATATGAGCAATATATTGTGTGAGTTTTATCGTACATATTTATTTTCATAAATATTTATACGTCTCCCATTTGTCCATGCATAGAATACTGCTGTTGCATAAAGGTCTGGTGCTTCTGCTATGTATGTAAAGATTCTTGATGAAATATAAAATCTGCAATATGCTGACCTGGCATCCCGACTTCAATCTCATTCCACTCACCTAAATGTAGATTGCCTGTGGCTTTTTTTAAAAAAATATTTCAAGGTAGTTGTTCTGATGAGCTTTCCTCTTTACCAGCTCGACTTTACTGATTTCAGTTCAATACTTGCCAGCTAGGTCTCATCATTTTATAGTTGGAATTGCTAGATGTAACCGTAACCGAAAGTTCTATCTTAACAGTTTCTTCTCTTGCATTTCTCGTTTATGAAACTCTCTTCTGGAATATTGCTGTTCATTCAACTTTGATCTTGAAAACTTTAAAGGCAATGCCAATCGTTGTCTCCTGTCTTCCTAAATCATATTCTTTTATTATTCTCTGTCCTTAATAATATATTTTTACTTTTCTCATATTATTTCACAATCCGTAACCCCTGGCATCTTATTGGCTTTGTTGCTTTTCTCATGATGAAATAATTAAAAAGAATTATTAAAATATTAATAATATTTAAAAAGATATCAATATTTTAATAATTCTTTGTCAAGTGGTGATTGCCAGGTTTTATTATACAAAGTGAAAGAAACTTAAATAAATGATACAGGCCACAGAAATAAATTTATTTCATACGATATCTCATATATTTGAACAGATTATCGTATAGTACTGACTTTTTGACATTTTTAATACTCATCAATCGTTCTTTCATTTATTTTGTCATTTTTTTCTACTGTTTCGGCTTTGGCATTACTTGCGGTAGCTTCAAGAAAACCTTCTTCGCTTGCATTGCAATTCTCGTTATAATTATGGGGTATTAGTATCTTTGATTATCATCTGTCTTTGAAATCTTTAATGACAACATGGGCAATAGTTCTCTTTGCAAAATGTGAAAAAGCATTATATGGCATGAATAAAACCTTTATCTAAAACCTTTTTGTTGTGACCTGTGTAATTCACCGCAATTATTCCGCACCATCAACAATTTCGAGATGACCTCTAATATCACTGCCTACCGTACGAACTGTGGTTGAGAATTGAAGGATAAAACAAATAAAATGACGGCTCATATGGTGAATATTTAGGAACGTTATATTCTTGCAAATACGAAATTTTGCTCGTATCATAGAAATTTCGGACGGTCGAAGGGGAGACAAATAGTGGAAATTACCAATGACGAAAACCTGCATGGTGTGAGATCATACGGACGTCGCGGAGTCGAGTGTGAGTTTTTTTCAGCTGAACGAGTCGTAAGAACACGAGTGATAGAGAACGGAAGAAGAGATCCTATTGTTGCCAAAGTGAACACAAACTACACGGTACCAAAAACATTACAGCAATTTTTTAAGTTGTATTGCCAGTTGATTGACTATTTCCATAAATGATTCAATCTTGGCGACGTGGTACATTTAATATATCCAAAAATATTGCCGAGAAAAAAGTTTTCCTTTATATCTTCGCCCGGATTATATATTTTCTTTGTGATGCTGACTTGAATGTGAGAATTTAGTTAATTTGATGTCTTTATATTAATATTTTTAGATTTAATTTACATGTTCTTTTCCTTCAGTCACCATTTTATCAGTTTACATTTGTAACACCGGATTCTGAAAATATTTTCTTGCTAGTAGATAAGTTCATCTATCGTTCGGTTCACAATCGTACTGGGTTTTTGAAAAGGAGTAGAGGTTTATTCCATGTTTCCAGTTTAGGATGGGGTTTTCGATTCCTTCTCTTAAAATCTTCTCATTCTCTTTCACTCCCTGTGGCCTTTTGCGCGTTAGTGGCATTATCGCCTTGCTTGGGATGATTAGATTAAAAAAAATGACGTTTTAATTTGTTCTCAAACATATTTTATGACGTTATTTTTTATTGCCAATATTTTCCATATCATATTTTACTGTTCTTTGATCTCTGTTCATTTTTCGCCATTTACAAAGTTTTTTTCCCATCATAAGAATAATTTTACGAAATTATATTTCTTTTGAAGATATATATCTCTTACGATTTATGTCTTTATTGACATGAAATTAAATAATTAAATAGATTTATTTACAGCGTGGTGAATAATGCTCTAGTGGCAGAATATCCAAGCAAATAAACTGCCATATTTCTTGTAAAAAGATATAATTTGAAATTCTTATTATATATTTTTATCAGAAATATGTATAGAAATATATTATATATATATATATATATATATATATATATATATATATATATATATATATATATATATATATAAGTTTAATGTTCGTGTAAGAACGTAAATAACAAAACAGATTTTTGGAGAGAAGGAATGTAAGCACAGGCAAAATGAAATGAAGAAAATAATCTAATCAAATTGAGATCGATTGACATATTGTATATTATTACAAAGACACAGACAAGGGGTGCTGAAAATGTGATCGATGAGAAATATTCGAGAAAGTATGTAAAAATGAAACCAGTTGGATGTTTTTCTTTTTATTTATGCCTTCATATTTTGCTACGCTATGTATTTTCAAAATCTAAAGAATGAAAAGGATCACTTTAAAATAGCAAAAAATAAACATGGAAATAAAAGTTGTTTGTTTCGTAAAACAGATAAATTGTGTCTATTATATTTCAAAATATTTTTCTGTAACCGCATATTTTTCTGTATGTTATGAAAACATTTAAAATATTCATCTTTTGTTTAAGTACAATAACTAAATTAGAACTACCTTCATCATTTTAAAAATGAAAGCTCCGTGGTCACTTTGTACATCTGTTTTAAATACGATGCCTTATTAATTTTTAATCTTTAATCTACTCAATGTCCAGGGAATTTGATATTTTTGAATTTCAAAAATGATGTCATCCTAATGTATATATACCTAATAATGTATATATAATGTTATAATAATGTTATATAAGTTCCAAAAATTTAAATACATTTTGAATTGTTGGATCCTAATTTATAACTAATTTAGTTAATTATTTTTTTTAAATATGAATAGCATCCAAGATTTGTAATCAGTGAAAAATATTTAGAAATATAATAGGCATAATTTATCATAGATATTTATGAATTTTTTAAAACTATATCGGACATACCACCAATCGCTTAACAAGACGGCTGACACTACACATTTCAGACGAGAGCAACATAAGGGATCATTTAAGCAAACATAAAAATGTACCAACATCTTTACACAACAGACGTATCAAGAGCACTATTACAACTACAAAATTCGTAAAAAATTATTGAAATCCTTATAAAAAATAAACCTTAACAACATCGACTTTGAACACAGCCATAATGTATGGCTGCATTCGGGAATTAAAATGACTTCCATTCAGCAACTTATAGACCGTTTACAACAGCACATATATATCAAAATCGGAGAATGGCGAACAACCAATGCGCTCGGGACGAATATTTATTTGGACAATTTCTAAATAAAATCAAGTTAGCATATGAGAAAAATACAATGAAAAACTTGTCAGTCATATTTCAAAGAAACTTGTATTTGCAAAGAACTGGTGGCTAAATGCACAACAATACATACATACATACATACATATATATATATATATATATATATATATATATATATATATATATATATATATACATATATATATATATAGCATAAAGAAAACTGAAATTGTGCACCAACCTTGTCCTACTCCGAAGCAATTGCGTGGTGAGAAACAAAAACCACCAGTCTACAAATTTCCAGAGAGACTGTTGAGAGTAGAAAACAAACCCCTGAACTATGTAAAGTCTTTCACTTATCTTGGCAGCAAAGTCAATTGCAGTGGAACTTTAGATGATGAAATCATGCATCGGATTGCTAAGGCTACCAGTGCTTTCGGCAAACTTCGCCATCGCTTGTGGAATGAGCGGGGGATTCGACTGGATACGAAAATTCGGGTTTACAGAGCTGTTGTACTTGCCATACTTGTGTATGGCTCAGAGTCGTGGACTCCATACAGGTACCATATACGACAGCTAGATGTTTTCCATAAAAGCTGTCTGCGTGAAATCTGTGGAGTTAAGCTTCAAGATAGGACATCTAACGTAGACCTGTTTAACAGGTGTAATATTGGAGGAATCGAGATTTTTATCATACAGTCTCAGTTACGGTGGACTAGTCATGTCTTGAGAATGTCTGATGACAGGATACCCAAGATCCTAATGTATAACCAGTTAGATCAGGGCTACAGGAATGTAGGACGCCCATGGCTAGATACAAAGACAAGTTGAAGAGCAACTTGTCAGCAGTCAATATACCACATAACACCCTTGAGCGCTTAGCCTTGGAGCGGGTAGAATGGAGATCAACATGTTTTAGCAATGTTAAATCTGCTTATCTGAATCATCTTCAAGAAGTGAGAGCAAGATCTAAAAGGTTAGGCAATCTAACAGTGATCTCATTTCACAATTCTCACACCTGCTCCATATGTGGCCTCCTTTGTAAATCACTAGCGGGTCTTAAATGCCACTTAAGATTATCGCATAAACTTTCATAACTGAATCAATAAGCTGTCAGATCCTCATACGTCGAAACCGACGGGAGAGTTCATTATTATTATTATTATTATATATATTCCAATGAACTTGCTGTCACTCATTGAATTCGGAACGCTACGAATTATAATAACGTTTACTTAACAAGTCGAATGCACGTGAAGCCTGATTAAAAAATGCCAAACAAACAAAAGTCAAAATACTAGAGTTTCTTTCTTCTTTTTCTCCTTATTTCAGTCTCTGATGAAGTTTTAATAAAAGTGAAATATGTTAGATTAATTTATTATCTTATTATTCTAGCGGATTCCGATCGATATTTGATCCCAACTTATATATATATATATATATATATATATATATATATATATATATATATATATATATATATATATATATATATAGATGCGTGTGTGTGAGTGTGTATATGTATGTGTGTGTATATATATATATATATATATATATATATATATATATATATATATATATATATATAAATAAAACATTCAATTCAGAGTTCTGTTTGTCAAGAGTCTTGATGAATGATTGAAAATTTCGAAGCCCTGATTGACCTTTGATAATTATTGAACGTTTTTACTTTAATTTAATAATAATTGTCACTCTAGTTTAATATTGATCAGTTTATTAGTAGAAATTCTGTTAAATGTGATATGTATTACATTACATAATTTTACGTACATTATTTACTAGTATTAATAGCTAGCCTTTTAATTTTCTTCTATTCTTTCTCTCTCTTTATCTATCTATGCACACACACACTCACACACACACACACTCACACACACACACACGCATATATATATATATATATATATATATATATATATATATATATATAGATAGATAGATAGATAGATAGATAGATAGAGAAAGAGAGTGTGATACAACTATTAGGTTGGTGCAAAAATAATGTCGTTTTCTCACATATGTTACTATGTGAGAAAACGACATTATACCTAATATTATGAACGCACATCATACGTACACATTACCAGGCGTATATCTGATAGGTATAGAGAATTCAATAATGAATGAGCAAAGCAAAATAATACCTGTACCTGAAAAGAGTGTTAGCCAATTTGGGACTGGTTCCAAGACCCGAAATATTAATATCATAGTATTGGCAAATATCGTTATACTTTTACGCAAAAATGTGTATTTATTTTTAAAACTATGAGTCTTGTGCGCCAACTTAGGAAATTTTATGTTTGATTTGGCAAATTAAAAAGAATCGAGCGGAGAAAAGAAAATCAACAAAATGCTTACCGTGTCATCTGCTTAATAAATTGCCCCTGGATTTTAATTTTATATATTTATATTTATATATATATATATATATATATATATATATATATATATATATGGGTGCGTGTGGGTGGGTGTGTTGCTTGCATATATCATATTCAATATATTTGTTCGTGATACTGACTGTATATTTATAAATCAATGCAATTTTAAAGTCACACACACACACACACACACACACACACACACACATACATACATATATATATATATACCGAGTGAGATAGAATGTTGGTGATCTATTCTTGTTAATTGCAGTTTATATTTCGTAAAAATATACAGTAAAACTAAAAGGAGCTCAATTTATATTAAATGACCCTTCATAAACGCTCGTTTATTTTGCGAATATGCAAGCCTGTTAGTTGCTTATACCCCATTCTGTCCTTTTATATATATATATATATATATATATATATATATATATATATATATATATGTATGTATGTGTGTGTGTAGACTGACAGATACTTGCGCAATTATATACGCTTATTCATACATACACTCACACACACACACACACATACATATATATATATATATATATATATATATATATATATATATATATATATATACGTATATATGCAATTTATCTGAGTATGTGTGTATATACTGTATGTATATATATGATTATGTATAAATAGTTATATTCATGTACAAATATTTTTTCATTTTAATCAGTAACAAACGCTTATTCATTTATATGTATATGTATTTGTATGGCTACGCATTGATGTTATTAAATGGTTATATGTAATACATTCCTCAAGACAAAATATATTCTGATATGAAATTTTAAAAACTACTTATGTGAAATTTTTAGCCTATATTTACTTGAGGTTGTCTATCAAGGGACGCCAATAAAGATATTTTTTGCAGCAATTTTTTGCCGTTTTTACGTATATTAAAATCGCTTCGAGTGCCAAACGAATATTTTGTACTTCTTTCTTTTTATCCATGCATATCAAATTCTGCGTATTTCTTTACACAACTGACAACAAAATCTTACAATTTCACACTGCATGTAGGGAAATATGGAAAAATAGGTACTTCTATTAGTCAAAAAGGATGCATGCTTCCATAATTTATAAATATATATATTTATGATGTTAACATATATATATTTATGATGTCAACATATACATATAGTATGCTAATTTATTTATTAAATTAGTAATGTATATTTGGGGAGCAACCTTTCTTTCAAGAATGTTTCGTTGAATATGACAAAAAAAAAATAATTTGGTGAATTTCTTAATTTAGTTTTTCCAATATTCTTACATTTTCCCGTTTGGTGGGTGTAAGGAAGTGTCAAAATGTTCAGTAGTATCTCTTTTCCCAAGCGCTTTCGGACACTATTTTAGCCATTTTAAATGGGTTTGTGGTTGAGTATATTATCTTCTTTTCGTGGTGCGTGGCGTCTATATAGTTGTAATGTTTATTCCAAGCCACTTTAAAGAAAACGTGGATGGAATTCCGGTTTGTAGTCTTTGTATTTTAGAAAACCACATACACACAAACACTCACACATACACACACGCACGCCCCCCCCCACACGCACACACACACACATATATATATATATATATATATATATATAAAGACAAAATGAAAACTTATCTTAACCGACGCGTTTCGTCCTCTGATGGACTTTATCAGGGCAAATGTAAGGATTTTTTGAAACATATTTATAAAGAAAAGATGTTTATAAATATTTGTAAGATGAAATACTTATATTTCCTTTTGTCTTTATTTCTCTTCTCCTTTTACGGATATCTTTTAGTTTTAGTTTTGTAGAAACACGCAATCACACACACACACACATACATATATATATATATATATATATATATATATATATATAATACACACACACACACACATATATATATATATATTTATATATATATATGTAAGGTGTATCAAAAATACTTTACAAACTTTGTGGGAAGGTTGCTGGCACCAAAACAAGGTAAAATATATTAGGTTGGTGCAAAAATAATTTCGTTTTCTAACATATGTTACTATGTGAGAAAACGAAATTATTTTTGCACCAACCTAATACATATGAACATCTGTCCAAAAGCCCATCGTTGTACCTCAAAACAGCAGCTGATAAATGTTCAAAATGTCTTTCGCTTGCTTCTACACATGCTTGCACCAGTCGGATCATTGACTGGCGGACCCTTTTCCCACGCGTGGTCTCTGCATTATTGATTTCTGCTGCATAAACCAATTATTTTAGGAGGCCCCACCGATAAAATCCTAAAGATTGAGGCCCCGGGGAACGTGCAGACCATGGAACCGGTCCTCCCATGTTTATCGATCTTTCATGGTAGATGTCAGCCAGTGCTTTGCGAAAAATGTGAGTAAAATATGCTCACAATGTATGAACCAGGTGGGGTCTTCGTATTAGCAGAGGTATTATCTGACTGATCAGAGGGTGAAAGACCCTGCACACTTTGAAAATGATACGGATACAGGAGCTGCTCTTGAAGTACCCTCCATGGAGTACTATTAGATGTATGACATGCTGACAACTGAATCGTCTCCGACAGCCTCTAGAATGTGTTCTTCGTGGTCAGGTGTACGAGATCTCGATCTTCCTCGATCAATAGTTTGTGGTGCCACGGATTCTGTCTCAGCCGAGAAGCCTCACTTCTTTTACCATTCGTGCAGTAGTATGTAAAAATCACATCTGTCTGGTCACGATATGAATATCCTGCCATTGTTATACAGAACACTTTTTAGTTAAATGTCAACTATAAACGTTAAACGATGCAGACAGACTACCTACTAATGTACACGAATTACAATTATAACGTAGTATACATGGAATTTTGTCCTTGTTTTAATGTCAGGAACCCAATCCCAAAGTTTGTAAAAGTATTTTTTATACATTCTGTATATATATATATATATATATATATATATATATATATATATATATATATATATATATATATATTGGAAACTAATATGGAAAGGCGTAATTAAAGAAAAGAGAAGAAATAGAAAAAAGGCTAAATTGAAATGGGCAAGAAGAAAATGAGATGAACACTGAGAACGACAAGTAAATACAAATAGTTCGAATTAAATATTTTGAAAATTATAAATAATCTAAATTAAGAAAATCGACAAACGTATATCTATGTGGATGAGCAAAAAGGAGAGAGAGTAAGAAATATGTCATTAAACATCTATATTGGGAACAGTCCTTTCAAGTATATATATATATATATATATATATATATATATATATATATATATATATATATATATATATATATAAACAATTTGACGTGCAGTGAACATGTCATTTTATTTTCAAAACTAGATTCAGCAGATTCCGGACAATAGACATTATGGACATTTTTTACGCCGACTAAACGAAAAAAAATTAAAATACCAGAACTCAATAAAAAAAAGAATTAAATCTTCATTATCTGGCATATATATATATATATATATATATATATATATATATATATATATATATATATATATATATATATATATATATTGTCTGGCATAAATAAATATATATATATATATATATATATATATATATATATATATATATATACATATACATATTGCAATCCTTCGTTTAGGCATGTTTTATTCGACAGAATGGAAAAGGGACGTTTGTTATGCTCCTTGTTGTGTTCCTACCCGTGTCTATAATAGTCCGGATTAAGAAATAACTGTTCGATTAACATACTATGGTAGGTGAATCGATTTTAAACAAAAAACAAAACAAAAACATTTTAGCATGTGCGTGCCAAGATTAAAATAAATCTTATGGATGGTGGATATCAATCTTTTGATGTGAATATCATTCCTTCTCTGTCTGTCTATTTCTCTCTCTCTATATATATATTAAACTTACATACAAACACATTAACACATTAATATAAATATGAAATATAAAAAAAACTAGACACATATGTATGGACACATGAATATATACTTTCAAAATAACATACATGTATGTATCTCAATATAAATAGGATTAAATATTAACGCAATACAAGGATCAAGTGTCACCCAAAGTAGAATGTCACTGAATGAGCTAAAAAAAGAACAAATAAATTACAGATTTTGAACATATGTCGGATATATAATAGTTGGCTCGAAAAAAATAAGATTTAAGTGACTGGGGAAGTATCCTCTCGGGAGTTTATTCCACAAACCAGTGATTCACAGAAAGATGAAAAGAATCAGGATGAGTTGACCCTGTGTACGCGGCATGGCGGTTCCTGGCTGTAAATGTCTGAAATTGTAGAATTAATGAATGTAAACACTCTGGGACTCTGTCAATGTTGGATTGTGAGGTTTTGACAGCAATACTTCATTTTTGGTCTGATGTGACTTTTCTAAAGTTAGAGCATTGTAGAAGAGCATTGCTTCCATCTGAAAGTAACCGAGGAATTTTCCAGCATCTTTAGCGATGGATACTATATATGACTTTCAGTTGCAATCTGGAGGGAATTTGAGTTCCAATGCATGTTTTATATATATATATATATATATATATATATATATATATATATATATATATATATACACACACACAGAGTGTGTAACTCCCTATTTTATGTATGATGGACTCTGCCACCTTGTAAAATTATAGTTAGACTGGAGAGTCGATCATACATATATATATATATGTGTGTGTGTGTGTGTGTGTGTGTGTGTATGTATATATATATATATATATATATATATATATATATATATATATATATATATATATATATGTATGTATAGATCCATCAATACATATGGTCCGTTTCTTTTATGTAATTGTCAGTAACCTGTAGTTATAGATCAGTAGTAGTGAGATTATGCCTCACTGACTATCCTACACTTGTATCATTTTTCTAAACGAATCTACGCTTAGTAATTCGTAAAACCTTGGACCAGGTACTTATGGTTAGCGAGAGTGGCAATTACTATTATGTGCAAATTCGACCATCACTGCCCTTATGCGGAAATATGATAAGATTAGAAACTAGCAATTCTATACTTAGACATGTATGTAAGTTTTGGTAGTTTTCATCCTAGTATATTCTATCGAAATCTATATGCTTGCTTATTTTTTAAATAGATTTTTGATATATCTGATATTTATGCATATCAGATAAAGTTATTTTTGTACTAATGAATAAAACTTAGGAAAAGAGTAAAACCGAAAATCCATAAACATTCATCTAAAAGTTATATTGGCGAAAATAAATATTGTCCAGCCTTTTAATCAATTTTTATCTCATGAAAATCCTATCATTAATAACCTTTGCCATGAGACAAAAATAATATGGATTAAAAAAATGACATGCGCGTTCAAGGCGCAGACGATAAGAGATTTTCACCGCTTCCTTTTTATTTGATATCAGCATATCACCGTGTATTGCCATGCCTATTGATGTACAAAAGAGCGAAGTGGTTTCTTGTTACCTTTTCAGCTGAGTTGTTCTTCTAGTTTGGTTGTCGTACAAAGTTTAAAGGACACTTTCGTTGCTACTATCCGTAGCAATATGTAGAGACACAAGATGGATTCAGGCCTTCCTCGAGAGCATTTCGGAATTTTTTAAACGTAAATACAACTATTATGCCGATAGCACACCCATTATCAACTTTATGAGGTCGTGGTTCTATGATTTCTTAAATCTGATTGACGAACTCGGCTGTCCATAACACATCTGATCACTTAGAATGTTTCCTCAAGCTTCACAATTTGAGCAGGAAAAAGCTGACCATTTTCAAGAAATTGGCTATCGTGGAGTCCAAAAGCACTGCGTGACTTTCCGGCACACATATAATCCCTCTGTCTGTCTCTCTCTCTCTATATATATATATATAAATTAACCTATTTCAGTGCCTGCTGTTTTCTCATTTTTATTTATTACGCAATTGTGTGCACACACACAAATATATATATATATATATATATATATATATATATATATATATATATATATATATATATATATATATATAAGATGTTTGTTTGGCGTTTATTTGTTATTGTATATGTTTTGTTTGTTTTTTATTTGTTATTGTATTTTTGTAATTATCCGACTAAAGAAAAAGAATGTATGTAAACTATACAAATTTCATAAGTATTAAAATCAAATAGAAGTAGATAATACAATATTATCATAATTATAAAAATTACTACATCCCGCTCACTCAGTAAATTGTCAAACACTCAAAGCTATTACAGAAAAATATCCACATTAAATCTTTCACTATTCGAGAGGGCATTTGAAATTGAATTTAAAGTATCTGATATGTATCAAATAAAGCATAAAAAACATTGATACATTTAATCGCTATTGAAGGTAAACTTTGTGAAACCTTTCCATACATCGTCAATTGTACGATACGCGGATATTTGAATACTAATTGTAGCCAACAGAATGTCTTCGACCATTCTGAAAAAAATTAAGACTGCATTTTAAATGTTGTTTTTTTAATTCAGAGAGACTCTACTATTCTGAAATCTCTCAGTTCTATAAAAAATCTTCATATTTGTTTTCAAATAAAATCTACAAATATTTATGAATTTCTATGTCTATATAAATCGATTGAAATGAGCTCAAAGCTATCAGTTTTTCTCCCCATTTTAGTTGACGTAATTGTAGGTTTAAATAGATAAATAATTCATCAGTTTTCTTATGCACGTGTATGTATATATATATATATATATGTGTGTGTGTGTGTGTGTGTGTTTGTATATATATGTATATACATACATATGTATATATGCATATATATATTAGGTTGGTGCAAAAATAATGTCGTTTTCTCAAATATTAACATATGTGAGAAAACGATATTATTTTTGCACCAACCTAATATATATATATATATATATATATATATATATATATATATATATATATATATGTATATACATACATATGTATATATGCATATGTATGTATGTATGTATGTATGTATATATATATATATATATATATATATATATATATATATATATACATTCATTCTGGGTCAATATTCATGCGTTTTAATTTATGTGTTTGTCAGAGTGTTAGCATATTTATCTACAAAATTTTGTCCAAGTGCCTGCGTACATATGTATATATGTGGATGCATGTAGCCGCATGTGCGCACATATGCATGTTTCATGAGCATGTATTAGGTTTTAGAATAGATTTTTCGTATCTTTGATAAAATGTCTAGCGCATTGATGGCAGGTTGGAGACCATGCGCTTTGGTTAGGTTTATTCTTTCATATTTTATTGGTAGACGAAATTATAAAGCCAAGAGAATTACTGTCACGACTTCAAGATTTCCTCTTTATTTGCTTTTCAAATTCCTCTACAATTAAAAGGCAGCCCATCGAGAAATGAACAGAGCAGATATTTACTTTGAATCATATATACAGATGAATACAGAAATTTGGTTTGTTTAATGATTCCATAATTTGAATTCTGATATGATATTTTCATTGTGTAATGTTTCATCGAGGCGATTAATAAAGAAGCATTGGGTTAAGTGTTTTATCATGAAGAGGGTTATACAGAAAAAGAAAATTAAAATGAAATATCTTACAATTTTGTTTTTATCTTTAGACTTAGAAATAATTCATATATATATATATATATATATATATATATATATATATATATATATATGACAAATGTGAAATGTTTCATTGAAAATAGATTTGATTACGCCTTTCGCCATTCTAAGCTTCATCAAATCCAAAATGGTGAAAGGCGCAATCAAATTTATCTTCAATGAAAAGTTTTCCATTTGTCAAATTTCTTAAAAACTTTGTCGGGATTCTTTACCCTATGTATTTTAAAGTGTTATTAACCGTGTCACACTTTATTGAAAGTTTACAAGAATGTCACTGAAACGACGTCTGGCAGTTACAGAAAAGATATCGATTGTTTCAGGTTTCGCAGAAGGCTTATCTTTGGTTGAATTAACCAAAGACCTTGGTCGGGATATAAGAACATTGAAGTCATATGTGGAAAACCACGTAACCAAACTAAGACAAAATAAAGGAACGAGAAAAAGTGTATCCCATCGTGACAGTAGACAAGTTAGAAAAGACCTTGGTTGCACGAGTGCTGCCATATTTGAAATTACTGGGGTTACTCCTTTGTCTAGAAGAAAAGGTAAGAAGGGTTAACCAATAACCAGACCCATCGTAAGCAAGAACCACAAAGAGAAGCGTATTGCTTGGGAAAAATAAAATAAAAATATAAGAAGTGCAATTTCCAAGATAATCTCATCACGTATTAGGCCAGAGGTACATTGGATGTCCCTGATGGATGGGCCAAAGCTAGGGTACCACTTGGATCCTCTCGCTCGCATTGCATCCGACGTCAACAATGAGGTTGTGGTTTATGTTTTGCGTTTCTCATAGAAAATGAACGTTGGATCTTTTCGAGTGCCAGAAGGTATCAAACTCACCAGCAATTCCTACACAGCATTTCTGGAGGAGAATTTTTCCGCACGGTTGGATGATTTGCCACTCTCACATAAACGGCGGTTGATTTCTATGCACGATAATTCTCCATCGCATTCAGCCAAAGCTACAATTTCGTACCTCGCAACTTTGGGATTCAAAAGAATGACTTATGACTTGACCTCATTGTTCTCCTGACCTATCGAGCAGCTTTGAAGAGGAAAGTTTATGAAGGTGGTGCGCTGTTTTCATTGAAGGATGCCCTATGCGAAAAGATCAAAACTGTTGCTGGTACCATAACATCTCAAAGTAGTAGGCTAACAACTTCTGTGGACAAAAGACTAATGGAATTTCGAAACATGGAAGTTTCGCAGACAAATAAAGTACATCACCAGCAATCTAACTGGGTATTTTTCTATATATTTATTATTATTATTGAAATTAAAATAACTGATCCAAGTGCAACTCTCGGATAATAAGTGTGACATTACTGTAATTATTGAACAATATAGTTCATACCATATTCACGGAAAACTACCAGTAAAAAAGAATTTTCTTATTGCTATATTTGTACAAAAACGCACACCCTTAAAATTTAAATTCAGCGTTGCGACCGCACGTTCCAAAACAATAACACATTTCTCATAGCTTTTTTCGGATTACATCTCTATTTTCGTTGTCCTCTTATTACTGAGAAGTAAAAACAAGAACAAAATCTACTTCCATACCTGATGATGTCTGTAGGAACAGACGAAAGCTTGTAAAAAATTAAAAAGACCTTATGCAACTGGAATTTATAAACGGGGATCTTATCATTCATATACAGGTTCGGGGTTGATGTATCTTATTTATATTGTTTGCGACGATGTATTCTCGACATTTAAATCATTAACCTCTATATTTGTTTTTTGTATGAATGATTCATGAATATATATATATATATATATATATATATATATGTGTGTGTGTGTGTGTGTGTGTGTGTGTGTGTGTGTGTGTGTATGTGTGTGTCTGTGTTTGTACGTCCACATAAAACAAAGTGGAAAAGCTGTGCAGTAGGCGTGTTTACGCTGTAATAAGAGACAAACCTAAGTATAAGAAAAGAGGTGTTGGACTATGGGTAATTATTAATAAAGATCCTTATCAAGCTTTACGGCTAAAGAGATTCAGCACTGACAAGACCACAAAATACAAAAATATACAAAAGTGGTGACATACCGGAGGACTTCACTAAATACATCTTCGTAACATTACTTATCAGGTGAAAGTGAATATGAGCTCCATCGGACAATCAGTTTAATGAACCACATAATCAAACTAATGATTCGAATCCTGCTGAATAAAGCAAGAATCAGGATTAGGGTAGTTCATGATTAGAATGACATCACACACAAACACACACACACACACGCACAGAGGGGAGAGAGAGAGAGACAGAGAGAGAGAGAGACTTATGTCTTATAGATTACGTTGAAGCATTTTACAATGTACTGCACAAATAACTATTTGAACTCCTCTATTTGGAAAATAGATTCGAATAATCGAGACATTATACTGGGAGCAAACCACTTGCATATGGGTAGAATAAATATTGAGTATCCGCACAAAAATGAAACAGGGTGTGTGGGAGAAGGTTGTGTATTCAGCTTCTACAGCGACGCTATCCCAAGGGAACTGGTGACTCTACCGGGATTTTTTTTATCTGTGGATCTAATCTTAACAAAATATAGAATATGTAGATGTCACAGTGTTGATGGCTGACTTAGAAAGAAAACTATAGGACTTTCTAAACAGGTTAGTAGAGAACGCGAGACGAATAGGATTAACCGTCAACTGCAAGCAGGTGAAGAAGTTTATATATCTAGGAAGTGTCCATCTTGCACATTTACAAATATACCATTCGTTCGCGCATTGAATACTGTTGCCATATCTGGTCTAGTGCTCCTGTTATTCATCTCGAGGTTCTTGACAAAATACAAAGATGGATCTATAATGTAATCGCCTCTGACTCAGCATCTCGAATTCGTAGACATGATTTTGCTTCCCCTTGTCCTTTATACAAATATTTTCATGGCAACTGCTCGGGCGAGGTTTTTTTTCCCCCTCGTGTCCCGATTACAGGAATTTAAGCATGTTATTAGATTGGTATATAGTACCCACCCTGTTACTGTTGAAATAGTTAAATGTAAACGCTACTTCTATTTCAATAGTTTCTTTTCTCGCACTTCCCGATTGTGGAAATCCTTTCTGTTTACTTGCTTCCTTGATAATTACAAACATTTAAATGCAACGTCAATCACCATCTTCTATTTTCTTTCTATCCTTTGTAGCTATTCGCAATATTTGTCTACCTGTTCTGCAATACATTTGCACAAGCTCATTAGGTAGGTTATTCGATGTTTCCCTCAATCCTTCTTGATTTTAGTATATCCTACCAGTGATAAATTCTCGAAACTTTCCTTATTATGCGTCCTTGAAATTCCAAGTATATGTGTCTTATTTGTTTCCATTTCTATTAAGACGTTCTCGTTGCCTACATGCACGGTCCATAGTATTCTCTGCATCATTCTGTAGAACCACATCTCAGTTATATCAGTTTTCTCTTCATTTGTGAGGATTTGATAGATTGATTTTATTTTTAATGGTTTATCAACCTTTCTAGGTTGTTTAAGCCGAAACATATTTCAGATTGTAGTATGTTGTTTACATTACCTGGTGTTAGCAATCGTTACTTTAATCTGTGAAAAAAATGATAGTTCAACAATCTTTGTTTTTAATGAAAGTTTCTATTTCTTGATACTTTTAGTATTTGGAAGACGTATTTTGCGCTCTCAGAATTTAGTGTCACAGCTTCTGTTTAAACGTTTGTACTTATTTTTAATGATTTCACCCCTAGCAAATCAATAAAGCCATACTGAGTATGAAAGAATGTAAGAAAAGGCAGACATTATTTAGGAGCGAGAACAATAAAAATCAGGGGTTAAGACGACAGAATATAACGATTGAAACTGCATTTAAAGTTTTGTCTTGTTTGATTTTGACATCTCCAATACGTGGCTCACATATTGCGTTTTTTTCTCTTTCTCTCTGGCAACCATACATGTTGTATTCGTTATAATTGATAGTCTGTTCTTCCCGCGTTCTTTTACTATCTCCTTGTATTCTTCTGTAATAAATCCGTGCGATGGTCGTATAGTCTTTTATTTGTTTTAAATAAAGTTTTCTGGAAGTTTTGCCGATTTATATTATTGAATGTAGCTGAATAGTTTTCCCACTTTTTATTTTTACTTCTTCGTTTACGCGCCAATAACTTTGTAATAATATTGTGTGTTTGCTCATATTTTACATTCATGGCTCTTTACAAGGCAAATCTTAAATTTGTTTTGAGATTACATTCATTTGGCAAATAGAAAGAAATGTACGGCTCCAGTAAACTGATGAAGTGACGTGTAAAAATTCCAACTCCAGCAACAACCCTTATTTTTGTTTCTCATAAAGCCTACAATTTTCTATATACACGATTGTATTTTGATTGAAACAACTATTTGTCATAATGATCAAAATAGTTTCCACAGCCATTGGTATTGTGTCGAAAGGAACAAACTCGCTATAATTGACTCTGAAGAGAACATTGTAAACCACTGCACTCTGGTGAAAGTTCAATTACGATTATTATAATACTATTATATTCTTCACTGTTGTCCTGAAACATTTTTAAACGATGTTTCCTTAATTTGTCGCCGGGAAGACATTATAGATAAATTATTTTACAAGAATTGTTCTTACAAACAGATTACTCAGCTCTAAAATTGGTTATCACTTCAAACCCAAATTTAAATCGATTACATTTTTTTGTCGGTACGAAGACTTTGAACGGCACCATTTCTGGAATCGTTGTGACTATCAATCTTGAAAACTGTACGTAGAAAGATCTTTTGATGTCATTCCTACCATTAAAGATTTTTCGAATTCCGTTGTTGGGTGCTAAGTGTGTCGGGTTGGGAATGAATGTGAGAGAAGCAGTTGACAGTGGGAAGGGGTAGACATTTCTCAAATCTAATCACCTCTTTACTCAAAGAAGAAGGAAAAGAAAATAGAAACTTTTCAATCGGTTGGCGGGGAAGTCAAGGAATGTAGTAGCCGAATTGTTCAATGCGGTGGTGAATAGAAGATATTGAAAAGGAAGAATTATAAATGGTGGTGATAAGAAGGTCAGTCAAAAATGAGTTGATTCTTAATGAAAGTTAATTAGCAAACAAAATAAAAAAAGATTTTGCAGTGAAAATCATCTTGTACTCACTTCGAAAACGAGGCCGATAACATATTTCACATTTGCGCCATTAGTATTGACTTGATGAGGATGAGGATGATGATGATGATGATGATCATCATCATCATCAAGAACAGACACATAGTAATCTTAAAACCGATACTGGGAAATCATGTGATTTAAAAAGCCTGTTTTTCGTAACATTAATTAATAGTAATAAAAATCGCACAATAATTGAACATCTTAGTCTAATTGCACAAATATTGATCAATAAAAGTTACTAAACACGTAAGGTAGAACTTGTTTTACTTTTTGAGAAGTTTCGAAAACTTCAATCATCATGACCATTTCAACTGGAACTTGAGTGGCTTCCGAACCTTGTATTAGATGATATTTAGTGAAAAAAAGAAAAGAAAATATATATTTGGAATACATATGGGACTGTAGAAAACACTAGAATCAAATAAAACAGCAATCGTTTGATTTTTGTGTCGCAATATGTATCTGAATTAAATGTCGAACACGTTCTCGCAATTTAAAAAGAGTATGTGTCTTTAACAGATGAACAATAATGTCTTCAAGCGAGTTCCCATGCAGTAAGACGCTTTTCATTCTTTTTAATAAAATCTTTCTTTACAGTTCTTAAGATGTCCTATTATCGCAATTTCTCATCCTTTCTAGGGCTACTTATGAATATCTTGCGTTTACTTATTACTTTTACAACGGGTTTTCTCATAAAATATAATTTGAGACTTGCAACCGGATTTTCCTTGTCAGGTGGGAATGTCAAATTCGAATTGGGATTTGTTCATTTCAATTTCATTTGACAGCGAAGACGCTTGAAATGGCAAATAGCATCGGATACAGATTCAGATATTTCTTGCTTGTAAGGCAGAGCAAAAAGAATCGAGAAAATAATTTTTTTAAAAATAATGCAAGAAGAAATGTATACATTTCTGTATATAGATGTATGCTTAGATATATTCAGAGAAACGATTCACTGCATACAAATAACATACATTTATGAATCAAGATTATCTGTCTTTACAAGACTTATAAAGGTTTCCTCTAGGATCAGACATAATGGTAATAATAGCAGGTTCTTCAGCTGCTGCAGACATCTCTTGTTTTGCATGGTGTTCAGATTTGGGATATTTGGTTGCCAGGGCAACACAGTGAATTCTTCGGGTTATTGAAAATATTTCAGTACAGTTCGTACAGTGTAGCAAGGTCTCTTTCGACTGCTGAGAGATACCAAAACCATCGTTGAAAACTCTTATCACGGAGTAGTGTATCTAGCATTCAATGATGTTTAGAAAGTTAGTAGATAATTGGCAGAGGGTTTCCAAGCAGAATCTTACCAAAACCATTCCAACTGCTTCTTGTTTTCTCAAATGCCCTCTGGCACGATCCCTTCTAAGGATAACAATTTACACATAGTTTTCCATCCATCCTACTCAGGACAAAGCGACTTTTTCGATGGTCCATTTCCTTGCACAAGTGTCCGCTGATGACGCTTTCTTTGATGAACATTGATTATCCCGAGTATTCTGATTGTAAACCATATGTAATAAGAATCGATCTATTCTGTATTGTGACAAATTCCTTTCTTCGCTTTCTTTAAAGATGTCGGCAACTTAGTTACTCTTCTGTTGTTTCAGATTGGAGTGAAATTTGCCATTAATTTCTCGAATCGATAAGTTTTTGCCGTCCAGTTGATGACTTTCTCCCTTGGACAACTGCCAATAGGTATTTATCACAAGTGAATATGAACATTCTACAATTATGTCATTTTACTAATACTATGCCTCAGTCCTACGGGAATAATATTTTGGCTTTTTTATTCATTTCATCCCAAGCAAAGTAGTAAATAAACAAGTGTTTACTGGTTGTGTTAAAAAAAGAAAGGAAAACTTGAACAAGAAAAGAAGAGGAATCAAGAAGATAGTAGAAATCGATTGACATTGCATTTAAATGTTTGAAGATCAAAGTTGGCTCGCAAAAGCCGGAAGAGTGTTCCACAAGCGAGAAGTGAGAGTGAAGAAACTATTAGCATAGAACTTACGGTTACATGTAGCCAAATCGACTGTAAATTGATGAGACCTAGCAGCCAATCTCGTACTACGCTTACATTCATAAAGTACTATAGCAGAAGGTTCATCAGAACAATTTGCATGAAAACATTTATAGAAAAGCCACCGGCAAGCTACATTACGACGGTGGGAAATTAACTGAAGCCGAGATGCCATTAACATTGGGGATTCTTCTTTACATTTAATCAAGAATTTCTAAATATATAGCAGGAGTACTAGACGCGATGTGGCTACAATATTCAAAGCATGAAAGAATGTTAGATTTATAAATGTGCAAAATAGATTCTGACAAGAAAAGTTGTTTAGCATGTCATAGTGAATCAAATTTCCTAGCACCTTAGCAATTGATTCAATAAATTCCTTCTATTTTATGTCTGCAGAGAAGTCGCAACGTGACACACTTGGAGGTTAACATCAGCCGTGCTGATGAAAAGCAGAAAGGAGTCACTCAGATGATTGATAAAGAACAGTTACGTTTTGGAGACGTTAGAATTAACAAGCCATTCCTTGTCGCAGATAAGACAGGAGTAAATAGTTGTGTCATCAGCATAAATACCAATTTGAGATCTGATGCCCCCAGGAAAGTCATTACGAAAAAACATAAGTCCAAGAACAGAGTTCCACAAGCCAGCTGCCTTAACGCAAAAAGATTGAGAAGCGTTGTCCGTTAATGACAACTTTCATTTCGCGATAAGTAATACTGAATGAGTTAAAAAAAAGTTTTTTCTTTTCTTGCCCATACTTGAGGCATTCAGTAGGCAAAAATGAAATACCATAGGTTAGCATACTTGCTTATAGATCCTGATAAACAGAGACGAGACATTAGTTGTCACTCTTTGTTGCGAGACATTAGTTGTCACTCTTTGTTGCGAGACAATATTTGTCACTGTTTGTTGCGAGACATTAGTTGTCACTCTTTGTTGCGAGACAATAGTTGTCACTGTTTGTTGCGAGACATTAGTTGTCACTCTTTGTTGCGAGACAATATTTGTCACTGTTTGTTGCGAGACATTAGTTGTCACTCTTTGTTGCGAGACAATAGTTGTCACTGTTTGTTGCGAGACATTAGTTGTCACTCTTTGTTGCGAGACAATAGTTGTCATTCTTTGTTGCGAGACATTAGTTGTCACTCTTTGTTGCGAGACATTTGTTGTCACTCTTTGTTGCGAGACAATAGTTGTCACTGTTTGTTGCGAGACATTAGTTGTCACTCTTTGTTGCGAGACAAGTTGTCACTCTTTGTTGCGAGACAATAGTTGTCACTCTTTGTTGCGAAACATTAGTTGTCACTCTTTGTTGCGAGACAATAGTTGTCACTCTTTGTTGCGAGACAATTAGTTATCTCTGGTATTAATGTCAAAGCATTTTTTAAAGTAACAATGAGAAAATACTAACATAAACGCTTATAGATCAGAGTACATATTTTATGTTTTATAAGTTTGTTTATGGCTCAGATTTGTCTAAATATCTATGTCTGTAGCTAATGTACGCGAGAATGTAAGAGTTAGGTTTTGAAAATTGATATTCTATATATGTAAGATTTTCGTAACGTGGTTTTGCTATCCTGATCGGAAATGTATGTTGAGCTACAATTAAAATCTACATGACACAATTTTAAAATTATCATCGTGGCGTAGTAGTATTCTGTTGCATAAGTCAATCTAAAACGATGTGAAAAATATACAATTACCTTCTAGAATTCGCGGTAGTTTTTATTCATACCATCATACTATCTTTATTGGGGTGGTTATAAATTTGCGTATCTTCTAATGCTTGTATTTACCCACCCGAAGATATCTATGTTTAGATTCATTTTGGGATAGGGTAGAACACACAGATATTAGATGATCCATACTTTCCTTTGCCTTTGTACAAAAGCGACATTTGGGATCTATTCTACTGAAATATGAGCTGCTAAATTGAATTCCACTGTTTCTGGTTTCAACTGAATGATCCGCAAAACTGATGGCTCAGATTTTTGGCAACATTTAGATTTTGTGCTCGCAATGGGTATCGGCCAAGTAAGGTTATCTTTCTTCATATTTGGTTTTCACAGTAGTTAAGCTATTATTATTATTATTATTATTATTATTATTATTATTATTATTATTATTATTATTATTATTATTATATGTTATTTGATGTTAGTAACTGGTTTTGCTGTTATTGGATATCAAGCTACAACCAGCAGCATTAGGTATTTTCTGCTTATTCGTATTGTGCCAAGTAAACAGGCTTTTTGCCACATATAAAACTCAATGATAGATCTTATGTTATCAACGAATAGACAAAATTCTCTGTCATGTCCTAATACTCTGATTTGAATTGGCACAAACTCTACCTTTTGGCAATTCTATATTCTCTTGATTTCGTAGTTAGTAAAGTTTTCAATTTATTTTCTGTATTTATTTATCGATTCCTCTTTTATCAAACAGGAAAGCAACGTCAATAAGGTAAGAAGCTTTGTTTTATTTATTTGGGAACAACTATATTCGTGAACGAATGTTCAGTGACTTGGTATGTTTAAATCTTCACGTCCCACAAAATCTTCACTTTTCATTTTCAATGACCCATTCTGGGTTATTATGTTCGCACTCAAATCCAGAATTTTGACAATGCTTCCAATTTGCAGTTTCTCTATTATAAATTTTATCTACATTCACGGCCAGATAAAAAGATTTCGAATATTGATTTCTTAAGATTGATTGGTGTTTCGACCAAACTTTTACTTCGCAATTTCTGAAAACATTTCAACTGGCAAATTCTGCTTCCACCTTTTAGCCTTATATCACATCTGGCTCAGTCTGTTCATAAATTCTTGCTCTTCTCTCAGGCTTCAATATAACTCCTTCGTTTTTCTTTGTCAATTCTTTTTTGCCTATTTTTTTTACTGTAGCTGTTCAATTTTCTCTGTTGATGTAACTTTGTTTGCCTTTTTCTCGATGTCTTACTTTATTAGATCAGTCAATAAAACCTGAAAATATTCAACCCGAAATTAATTACTAGAAACCTGAAATAAATGTGACCGTGTTCTAGCATGTAATAAAATATTTTTTAAGAATTATTTTACCCTCAGCGTTTCTCATGTTGGTGAATATTTCACTTTTTCATGCCATTTTGTACCAATCTTTCGCACCCATTATTTTCTGTAAATGTTTGTCATAAACTCTGTAATTTATTCGTTTTTTTTACCTAATTTTTCATTAATATTCACTACTGAATTCTCTTCTTAACTTTACATATCCTACACTTCTGCTTTTTATAGAAGTATGCTTAACATCTGCTTCTTGTCTATCCACATATCATGAAATCCACTTAAAATCGTGTCCGAATTTAACAAATCCATTTGTCTCCCTCTTGGCGTAGGCTGGAATACTCACGCTTCTTCCACGGCAACCACAAATTTGTGGACACACGAAATTCTTGGCGAGAATGTCTCATCAGACACATACACACACAGATACACAGACCCCTCCAAATATATATATATATATGCACACACAATTTTCTTCGCGCCTAGCCAACATGACATAAAGCACCAGTGAAGAAATAGAATCCACAGATGAACATTTATAAACGGACTTGCAGCTTCCAAAGTTAATTTAATGTCCATCTTACAATATTCATCGTATTATTTCTTGGGCCATTTTATACTGGTATACTGCCCAGAGGCGCTGAAGACTGATGAAGAGAAAAATAGAAAGGGAGAGGAAGCGTCTGAGAGAAACAGTGAAATGAAAAATGGGGACGCCTAAAGACAGGTGGAAAGAGAAAATCAGTGAGAGAGAGCGAGAGAAACACCCCCCACACACAGACAGAGAGAGAGAGAGAGTAATTAAAGGGAATAAATGAATATTATTGTGGAAGGGAGTGTGCGCGAGAGCGAAGTAACGAGAAAGCACAAAAGGAGAGAAAGAGAAAGAGAGAGAGAGAAGAGAGAGAGAGACAGAGAAAAGGGAGAGAGAGAAAGAGAGAGAGATTAGACGGGAGAGAAGAGATGAGATGTCCGGAAGCGATTGGGGCCATTTTCGTCGATTGGACTTCCGTCCGGAAGCGGCGAACGTTAGGGTTGGAGCTGAAACATCATTCATAACGTCTTACGTCTTAATTTGTGGAGTCGATTTTCAAGATGAGGACACTTCACGTAAAGGACCTATGTTGTCTGTTGCGCACTTATATATATATATATATATATATATATATATATATATATATATATATATATATATATATGTATGTGTGTGTGTGTGTGTGTCCATATACACATGTGTGAATGTAACATCTGCACATTTGTATATATGAATGTATTTTAGTCTATCTCACTTTCTCCATATTGCTGTCAGTTCGTGTTC
Organism: Acanthosepion lycidas; assembly: GCA_963932145.1. NCBI lineage: Eukaryota > Metazoa > Mollusca > Cephalopoda > Sepiida > Sepiidae > Acanthosepion > Acanthosepion lycidas. Next base: position 36,021,273 of record OZ010604.1, read on the forward strand.
GTATCTAATTTACTTTAAATTAAAGATTATGCCTATTATTCAACACTCAATTATTTTAAGTACATATCAATCTATATCCATCTTTTATATCACTACATCAGGTATACGCTCAATATAATATACTCGTGTTTTAAGTCAGAGTACAGATACTTCAGTTAAAACTAAAGTATCTGCCAATTTCTATTTAGCCAGAAGCACTGGGCCTGCACTTCGTCGTCTATTCATAAATGTGTCCGTCTTTTTCTCGCTCTTTTTTGTTTATCATTACATACATGAGTAAATCCATAAGTTTATAATGATTGAAAAGTATTTATCAAACATTAGAATTAATATATTACGGACACACACACACATTAAACCCACAAACAAACACACATACACACACACACACACACACACACACACACACACACATATATATATATATATATATATATATATATATATATATATATATATATATATATAATCCAGATATATGCAAGAAACATTAGCTTGCCGGTTCATAAAACGAATATGGAAATCAAACGTCGAACTACATAACTACCACATGGGCAGCGGAAAATATGAACATATACGCGGAACCGTATCACCGAAACGAGGTTTAGATTGATTTATTAATCGATTTACAATTTTTTTTACTTTTTTGCTTTATATATATATATATATATATATATATATATATATATATATATATATATATATACAGAGAGAGAGAGAGAGAGAGATAGATAGATAGATAGATAGATAGATAGATAGATAGATATGTGTGTATGGATAAAGTGAGATGAAAAACCATCGGAATCAAAAATAGATGACAATTTGGAAAAGTTAAAAAATCTTTAAAAATTGTCATATTTCGCCGATGAATAATCATCATCAAATATGGTTCATTGACGAAACCTGTAAAATTGGAGTTGTCAAAATCTTTCTCCCTCTCTCTCCACACACACACACACACACAAACACACACACACACACATATATATATATATATATATATATATATATATATATATATATATATATATGTATATATATATATATATATATATATATATATATATATATATATATATATATATATATATATATATATGACCAGGTGAACTATATGTGGCTGTGTGCCTCTCACCGTTGTAAACCTCGTCATTTACCCTAGTCACATCATATGCCACACCAATTCTTCCCTCGGGAACTTAAGGTCAATTCCACCTCCTATATCGATATAGCAGGCATAGTAGGTTGTTTGGTTCTTTAGCGGCATATCAACCTCTATGGGTTGTTTAATGCCGAAATCTAAATATAATTTGTACCCAATAATAGTTTAGCGCTAAAAGTTTTACTAATGAACCCATAGCTGGGGGAGAAGAGATTGATTCATACCCTTCCCAAGAGTGCTTGCGCGCAAGTGAATGTAACGACCCTGATTGGAAATGGAACACGGCTCTCAGATTAGCAATTGGACATAGTAGGTGAGCAGTGGATTGTGAGGGAGACATTATTCATTCCAACAGAGCGTTGTACACCCCCTCCACATTGTATACATAACCCAGGAATTGCTGTCCAAGAATTTTCACGAAGATTTCAAGTAAAATATATGGTCTCATAGCTCACCTAATTTCAATATCTCTGACTATTACCTTTGGGGCGTCATCGAAAGGAATAAAAATCAGTGGCCTCACAATACTAAGCATTATTTAAGGATATGTTTGATATTAATGAACCTTTTCTTTTTCAAAGTATAATTAATATTTGTATTTCTTAAAACATATTTTTGCCCATATTTTATATCTCTTTATGCATTTCATCAACAAAACACAAGGGGAGACACCGGAATAGAGTCATTATTATTTCTGTTTATTTCATTACCAATGATATTACTTCGATCTTTATTTAGAGATGCGTGCAATTAGGAATATCATTTGATATCTATCTAGTTTCCTCTGATATCTCACACATTTCTTGTGCGATTCAAACATTCTACCATCGCATTTTTTCACTCTTGTCAAAGATACACTGACACAGAGGAAATATGTTCTTTCGTTTGATCAAATATAAATGAACTGTAATTGTTAATAGGTAGGAGGATACACACACGCGTCCAAAACTCACGGACTTTTCTCATGAAAAAAGTAAAAATGAAGTAGGATGGTTTGGTTTGGTTTGGTTTAGCGGAATATCAACTCTATGGGTTATTAAATGGCGAAATCTAAATATTTTTACGCAATTTTAAGGCTTCATTTTGAATGCAATTTTATGCCTTCAACGACAGGTATTATGTGCATAATCTTATACTTGCAGGGTAAACGTATGTTTTATAGATATATAGTTTGTAGATGGTCTATTGTAGGTGTTATATATTTTTTGCTATAAACCTATTTCTTTAATGTAGGGCATTATATTGGCGATTTCAGTATTTTCAAAGTTTTCTCTTGTAGGATTCTTTTGGCTCGTTTGTCTGTTAAGTGGTGTATCAACACCTACATGGGTTATTTAATGCCGAAATCTAATTATGAAAATTGAAACTTTATAATTAATTCAAAGGAATTACATTATTTCAGGATTAAATTATAATTACTTGGCTGCATTTTTTCTAAATAATCTTACAAAATCAAAGGAAAGTGAAAACGTGTTTCTTCTTACAAGAAATGAGATTAATTATGGCTAACTGATTTTTTCAGTTTTTTTCACAATGTACGCCATCTTTTTAATTTTAGTATAAGATGTTATTGATTATCATTTTACTATAAAATTGTATTGTTAGTCATTTTGCTAGAAAGTGTATTGCTGGTCATTTTGTTTTAAAATGTATTGCTGGTAATTTTACTATAAAAATGTATTGTTGGTAATTTTTTTTTATAAAAATATATTGCTGGTAATTTCACAGCAAAAATGTATTGTTGGTAATTTTTTATAAAAATGTGTTGCTGGTATTTATACTATAGACATTTATTTTTATACTTTCCTAGTGTTTTGATTTTTGTTTGGGTATTTACTATTTGCTCATAACTGAGACCCTAACAGATATTATCACTCGGAGTCAGCGTAAATTTGGAAACAACATCAGTTAAAAGGTGGTTCCACGCTCTTCAAAACCTCCATTTCTCCGGCCTTGACCCAGAACTATTCACTCCACTGCATAGTTACAATCGGCGTATTCTACAGCCATTGCTGATAGGGCAGTGAAGAAGGTTTAAAAAAAAAAAACTTTTTCGAAACGTTAATCAAAACAAAATTCTCTAAAAGAAATTTAAAAACAAAAAAAAAAGCAAAAAAAACATGATAATAAATATGTAATTTAATTGGCTTAATTATATCGTCTAGGACATGTCAAAGAGCTCTCATTCTATCTTGAAGAAACCTATATGATTGCAGTAAGAACTGATAGACTGAATTAGAAGGTAATGTGATATGCTTTAATATATCGATGAAATTAATTTGAAATAAACAAAACATAATTCCTTTTTCGACTTCTCATTTTCTCTGTAATGTTTCTGTAACGTTTCGAATAAGGCGAAGATTAAGAATGACAACAACCGAAATTCGCCTTCTTTATTTTTATAACTTTATCACTAACCTTAATACTTTTATCGTACTGAAGTTGCATCAACATCGAATCATTACATAACGTACTAACATGTCTTAATAAAGACGTAACTTAACAAGATGGTGAATCTATCTATATTGCAATGCAGCTCAGGGCATTTGTTTTTAACTGGCTCTGTGTTTATGCGCGCGTGATCTTGGCTCTGTATTCGTTCGCTTGCTTTGACAAATCACGTCCCGTTAATTGCTTTCCCGAGCGAAGATTCCTCGTTGCAGGCATTCACGCGCCTAATTGCATAAAGGTGGACATCACGTGACGATGAATGATGACGCCTTTGTCCCCTTATTGGTTAATCAGCTTTTGCAGTTGCTCAGTGGTTGTTGATGGGTATCATTTCTTGAGAACTCCGAATCTTGGTCTTTCCGTTAGTGTGTTTAGGGGCACAAAGTTGTGGAAAGGGAAAGTGAACAGTAGAAAGGAACCGCCAGGGAAGCAAAAAGTGAAGAATGGGGTATCTGAGGAAAGAAAAGAGCAAGAACACTAAAAGAAAATGAAGAAAAAGAAAATGAAAACGGTTAGAGGAGAAATTGTTGTGTGAAAAATAATAAAGAAAAAAGAAAAAGAAGACATTACAGACTTAAGAAAGAGAGAAGTGTACAGTTGAGAGGGAAAATGGAAGTGATATTGTAACGAGAAAACGAAAGCAGGTACAACTTAACTGAAGCTTTATTCAACTTAGAATGGAGTGTGTCCCACGGGACTTACTTAAATACAGAATACGTATAAGGGGAGATAATCCATACCACAGATATACAGGTGAAATGCAAATTAAAGGAAAAAATAACCAGGTGCGGAGAAATATTGAAAACACATAAGAGAAAAATAAAGAAAAACGAGAGGAGAATGAATTAAGAAGAAAAAAGAAAAGAGAAAAGAGAAAAAATAAAACAAAAGCGAGAGGATTTGAAAATATTAAAAATAAAAGTAAACGAGACAAATAAAGAAGAAAAAAGTACGTGAAAATAAAGACAAGTAGAAATTAATGTAATGAAAAATTTTTCGAGAAGGAATAATTTCAGAGTCCTTTTGATTTATCTTATGCAATACTTAAGCGCCAGTCCTTATGACATCATATTAGAAAAAGGTAATTTTCTTATCTTTTCAAATGACTCTTACAAAATAACACGAATCTTGATATTTTGAAAGTTTTTGCAATAACATTATTGTAAAACATTTTGTTTTGATATAATTTGATGATGTACTCCCGATATATATCTTCTTTTAAATTTTCGACTCATTGCCGATTAAAAATTAAAAAAAAAAAAAATAGAGGAAATTATAGAAATCGAAACCGAAAGTGGTAAACACATCCGCCATTAGAATAATTTATAAAAGGCTCTTCAGTGTTGCAATGACGAATAAAAAATAATTAATTGAAATATCGAGGATTATTTGGATATATTCAGAACACATTAATAGGCTGACATCATGTTAAATTGAAACCGCCATCTTTTTTTTTATTAATAACGAACTTTACAAAAATGAAGTATCAAAGTAGCTTTTTAATCATTTTAAGTTATTTTAAAATTATTTGTTTCCTTTGAACAGTAGTTCAAATTATCGAACCCATTTTATTTGTTGTTTTTGCTGTTACCACAACATGGCGATGTATAATCCTGTCGTGCTGTCAATGTAGTTGACCATTATGCTAACCTCTTGTCCTGACAAATGTTCGGCTGAAATGTTAACACTCTTGGACAGCATACTAACTGGCCAATATCAAAGGATTCCAAACCGAAGACTTCCTCCAATGTCCCATAGAACAATCTACTGATATACCAAAGCTGACTAGGATAGCTTCAGATTGCTGAAACTAATCTCTCAACATTTTTTAGAAATGTAGCTTCCAGGACAGCAATCGTAATTTCTGAATAAAGTTTCATTCTCCATAAAAAGGCTGAATAGCCAGCCTTTGTTCACGCTCGAATGTGATACAACAACAGCGCATCGTAACCATTATTATCATCTGTATCTGAAGAAGAGGTGTAACAGAACCCTTACTGCTTTCACAGCTGCTAACAAACACTTTCCAAAAGTTCTAAATGTAGCTGTGAGCAAGAAGTCCAAGCCAAAGTTTAAAAAAAATCATGGTGGCTACGAGTTTAAAAAAAATACAAATAAAATTCCCAACATAAAATTTCGTTGTTAATGTTCAGACATCTGAAACCAACTAGATCAACGCAAACGGCACCCAAGGTCCTCTTCTCGGCCCTATCGCTAACGATCCGGCTAAGGAAATTATCAGATCACTTGTAATGATATATGCAGACGATACAAGTTTATGGGATCTCCACTCAAAATCTAAATGGCCAGAATCTAGGAGCTGATCTTACTCGCACAAGTGGGTGAAGTGGCTTGTAACCTTTCAATACCCCAAAAACCAACCTGGTAACTTTTTATTATCGCAGAGTAGACAATGAGCATTCTCCAGTCATGGTGAACATTTAAACTCCTGATGAGATTCATTGCCTCGAACGCTTATTGGGAGTTCCCTCCAGACCTCAAGTGGAATTTGTATATAGGATCCAAGACCAAAGTCGCTGGAAGAATTGTCAACTCCCTGTATCACACGAGAAAGATCCCCGACGACTCATGCTATTACAAGATCCAGATCAAACCAAAAATGGAGTATAGCTGCCACGTCTGTATTGGTGCTAACCGATTCTCATTTTCCACTCTTGACTGAATTCAAAAAGATTTGCGCGGCCTTATGGCTAATAATTATTTTCCACCCCACAACACATTTCCCACACACGAAACGTTGCTCGCTCACTAATCTATCGCTATTTTCATAGAAGATATTCGGGCGAATTACTTGCTTCCACCAGTCTAGACCTTAAAGTTAGGACCCATCACACTGAGTGCACTGGGTTGACTCATCAACGGTCACTTCATATTCCATTGGCGGGGAGGAAGTTCCATTCAAACAGATTCTTCCCCAGAAATCTTGCATTGTGGATCGGATTTCCGACAAGATGCCTAAAATTTTCAGGTCAACTGTTATCTATCCTACATATACTAATAATATTCACCCCTTGCTCCTTCAATGTACGACCTTACAACAACCTCATTTAGTAACCCACTAGCTTAAGTGGCTCTTGGGCTTTGTATTACGGGAACAATATTAAAATAAAAAGAGGCGATCTGATTTTTTTCGTGCAAATATTGACTCGAACTCATTTAAACATTACAGACAGTATCTTTAGAGTGCATGTTTCGAGGTACAACATTTTCTAACTCATCCCAGTCTATCGCCTACTCAGAATAAGACTGATGGTGTTCACTGTGTTAAGCTTTCTAAATCTTTCTAAATCTTATAAATGGGAAAATATATCACTTTTCGACTGAAGGTGCTTGAAGAAGTGTAAATATTATTATTTTCTTAAATTATACTGACAGATAACTTCATTTCTCTGTAGCACAACGGACTCAGAGTGTCAGTCGAAATATTAAAATGTACAAGCTATAAGGAATTAAAAGTTGTAACATCGCGCGATGTGCAAAGTGGATTCGAATAGAAAGTTAACCAGTATAATTCAGTATTACAAGCCAGGTGAGTTTCTTTTTGGGATCCTTTTATATTTTAGATAGGTCTGAACAAGCGCTGGAAATATTTGTTACCGTAGAATCTTGCTTTTAAAGACTTATGCAGAGATCACATAAAGAATATTTGGAGAGGAAATATTTTCTTGATACCGATATAGGGTAACCAGAATTCATATTTCAAGTAAAACTGTGCTGACTTTGTTGATAATGAAAGAATTTCCCATAAATAATGTACGCTATTTAAATGAAAATCATATATTAGGTTGGTGAAAAAATAATGTCTTTTTTTGACGTATTAACATATGTGAGAAAATGACATTATTTCTGGTTTACTCTAATGCTTAGAGAAATTCTGGTGTATTTTCTGAGAAATATGTGAAATTAATGATCGAAAAGAGGCTTTTCATAATGCCATCATCTGATGTCGTTGTTCTCGGATTGAGGAAATTCCAAATGCCTTAAGGCGGGGGTCAGATTAGTAATTTCACCATTTCTGAATAAAATCAAGACACTTGTAGGAACCCAATAAAATTGACACCCATCTGCAGTAATATGGATGGCGAAGAAGGGAATATGCGGAAGTGAATCTATGCTAATGTTTATTTCTTTAAATGATAGAAGGCACAATCTCTGTTCATATCTTAATACTTAAACCTTTCTTTATCGATATACTTGTTGATGTAAAAGAATATATTCCTCATATTTCACTTCATGTAAAACAATATATTTTGCATATTTCCAAAAGTCAAAGAATTCATGTGTAGACTACTACTTCACCTCAACTAAATAGTTTAGCTGAAGATATCTCTGTGGCATCGTAATTAAAGTGCTTTCTGTTTTTGTAAGAAGCACCTGCCATTTATCGTTAACAAATGGCAAAGAATTTTTCGGTTTTACAGGAAGCACACGACATTAGTGGTTAACAAGTGAGAAAGTAGTAAACGAAAAGTACATAGCACGAAGGCAAACAAAGAAAATGACAAGTTAACTTATGGGAGCATAGTGGTTCCACATTTGGACACAAACGCACACAAAAGCGAGCACGCGCGTCCTTGCGTGAATGTTTAACGGCTAAAGAGAATCTGGTACATCTGGATGTGACACTTCATTTGAAATTGGTCAAGTGTTTGACCGGAACCTAATTCGCAGCTTTGTGTGCTTCTGGCATGCCAAGGTAAGTCTAGTAAATATGAGGAAGCCATGATTGTGCTTTTGACAAATGATAAAACTCGGCTGTGAAGAGAAGACAGAAATATTAATTTTTTCTTAAATTATAGATAACTATTCGTAACAGGAAGATGAATGACGTCACAAATTATACCAAAGATGATCAAAACTTTCAGAAAATATTTTGACTTTATGTTTGATATTGATTTCCTCTTTTTCTCTTCACACGTTTAAAAAATAAACATAGTCACATAGACTGTTGTAATGTTCAAAATGTCCGAGAATTAGGAAGGCGGTAGTTAGAGAGAATATCGAATGAATAGAAGACTAGCTAGAGGGAAAAAAGAAGGAGAGGTTTATTAAATACTGATATATAGAACAGAAATACTTAAGTAAACTCAAATACTACCCGAATCCTCCTCTAATGTAGCTACTTGCCATATTTATAAGTAGGAGCTGGGAGCAGTCCATTGTCACAGTAGTAGGGAAGAGCAGGAAGTACACGGAGTCCTACTCTGCAATATATACTAACATTTTATGCAGTTTTATTTTATATATATATATATATATATATATATATATATATATATATATATATATATATGTATATGTGTGTGTGTGTGTGTGTGTGCGTGTGTGTATGTGTGCATGTTGTGTGTGTGTGTGAGTAGAGACAGTGTAGATATAGGATCCTCAATTGCACGGTGCCCGTTGTTTGAGTCATGAAACTGCCAGTCAGTATGTAGTGTTGATTTCTTTGTCCCTTGTATCTATATATGCTTCATCTCCAATACAGACCTTTTTTCTCTAGTAAAATAGAAAATTTGAAACCTGTTCACCCTATACAAATTTCAAGAGCAAGTTAGTAAAGCCACTAAGACACAAGGAGTTACAGGATTTGAAAGAATTAGGAACAGAAAACAATAATAATAATCAGGAAGAGGAATTTAGATAGCGTTTAATTTTTTGCAGTTTAAAGTTGACTGGAAAGCATGGAGCCGGAAGGGAGTTCTACAAGCGAGAAGTGCGAGAAAACAAACTGTTAGCATAGCATTTCCAGTAACATCTATCCAGCTCAACTGTAAATTGATGAGATCTTGACGCCAGTCTCGTACTCCGCTTACATTTTTTTAAAAAAAAGTCTAGGTACCACAGTGAAGTGCTCATTCGAAAAATTACCATGAAAGTAAATACTTTCATGGTAATTGTTCGAAAAAAGCAAAACAAAAATAAAACACAGAGAGGTAACCTGACGGCGGTGGGAAAGTGACTGAAGCCGAGATACTAGACCAGGAAAGATCATATTCTTCATTTTCTTTGGATTTTATCAAGGAACACACGATAAATAGTTGATGCACCGGATCATATGTGGCACCAATAGTCTAAGTAGGGACGAATGATAGATTTATTTTAATAATTTTTTAAAGGTTAAAGTAAATATTACAATGTGATTTTAAAGTTAAAGTAAATATTACAATGTGATTTAACTGACAGATTATAAAAACATTATTCTGATCTGAACTTTTGTCTATGTTTTCGATACTTCGTGAATCTTCACTTAAAAGTAAAATTAAAAATAACTATTGATGCTGTGGTTTTTTTTCCCATGCTATTTATTTAAATCTGTTATTTTAAATAGTTTAATTACCTGAAAAGTCAATAGTAATGTAGGTGATGCTTTAGCATATTTCTCATAGGAACAATTATGCTATTACTATTGCCTCACCAGAAAAGTTTGCTGCATAGATTTGGTTAATTCTTACAACTTCTGGTAATATATATATATATATATATATATATATATATATATATATATACTCGATACTAACACATAAAAATATAGACGAACGCAAAATAATTAAAAACACAGAGAAATTTAATAGAGAAATTAGCTAATTAGTTAGCAATGAAAACAATTTATGGTATAAACTAATAGAATATCTACCCTAGAATAACGAAACTTTATGATCATCTCAATGAAAGCAGGCATTCCAATGCACCCCATTCTATCAGGTATTCATAGCTCTTCTGGCAAACAGGCAAAAGCCATAACAAAAAATACAATACTTTATTTTGAACAATCAACTCGTCACACTAAAAATTCATGCAATCCGGTTGAAAACTAAAAGTAACAAATAAGATAGTTAAATTCATGGATACTTTAGATATTACATCCCTTTATATCAACGTCCGTGTTAAATGTTTATATTTAAAAAAAGAGAAGCATAAAACATTGTCAAAAATGAAACTTAAAAATCATTAAAATTTGTCGACGCAACGCAAACCAATGCTATTTCACTTTTAACAAATTTTATATACAAAAATTCGGATTACTGATGAATTTGACTCTTAGTGGGGTTTTAGCTTGCCTTTTCTTAGAGTTACTTGAATCTGGCCCTTTCCCAATTATTTTAACTAAATAATCAACATATATATACGATATACTTATGACGCTCTATTAATATATCCCCACAAAACAACTGATGATGACCTAAAACTTAGGAAATGAACTAATAAAAATTATCTCATAAATTTCTATCCTCACCATAACAACAGAATAAAATCCAGAATAATTAAAGGATCCTTTTTAAGAGCAATCAGAATTTGTAACCCTCAATATTAACATAATGAAGAGAAGTGCATTGAAAGTACTTTAAATCTACTGCAATAGCCTACTTATTTCATATTCAACGCAAAATAGAGGGTTAGTTAAATATTTCAAAATAAAAGAATGAATGATTCAAACAAATCCAACGAATCGAAATATATTACTTTACCTACCAATTCTCACAATTACAACTAAAAAGAATTTGTCAATGTTTGGCATAATTTTTTTTTTAAATTGCTTCTAAAATAAGAAAATCTTAATACAAGACAAAATATAATAAGCTAAAACCTGACGAAGTACTTTAATCTATCACCTGTAATGATTCCCACAAGTATCACATAGGAGAAATATAGAGGATTTAAATAAAAGATATGATCGTAAAAGTTGTATTTTAAAAACAACACACTCAAAACATTTACCGTAATGAGGTTGAGCACAATTTTGATTTAAAAAATGGTGCTTTAATTAAAAGCGAACGCAATTTACTACGTCGGAAGTACTTTGATGGTAAATTGGCATCCAGGTTCTTACGTTTCATCTTCCTTCGTAGATCTTCCATTATCAAAATGTGACATGCTTAATAATAAAAGTGATTAAAAAAAGCATAAAGCAACTGAATGAAATCCGCTCGACTAAATGTCCAGATACGTTTAAATATAAATTTAAATATTTAAAATTTCAGTATTCCAACATTTTCAAAGTTTCCTGTTGGTGCATAATTATAACCGACTCTTGCCGTTTTATATCTCCACCCCCCTTCCTGCAAATATACAATCCCATAAAATATAAACAGTACTGTAGTTTGACTAAGTACTTTTTGCAGACGAAATGCTTACACAGTATTATTCCCATTCTGTTATTCAGTTTCCTAACATTGTTCTGATATATAGAAATTTATATACCATATTCTCCCATATATATATATATATATATATATATATATATATATATATATATATATATATATATATATGTGTGTGTGTGTGTGTGTGTGTGTGTGTGTGTGTGCGTGCGATAACGATATATATTTTTTATATATCAAGAACAATATTGGGGGAAATATATGACAAAATGGAAAAGGTTTTCTTGTGACGCGTTCCGCCATTTAAGACTTCCCTAGACTAAATCTGTTATGTTGGTGTTACGACCCATAAGCACGAACGAGAAATGCTGATAATTTTTCATTAGTTTTTTTTTTTTTTTTAATTTAGCCGATTTCATTTAGATTCTTTCTCTTTCCATCACTTTTTTCAGTAGATATCCAACACTGTGATAATTGAAGTTCTGTCAGGAAGGGTGAAATGTTGTAAGAGCCAGGCCCAAATTTACTGTAGATGACCTTGCGCTTAAGGCACTCTCTAGACATTTGTCATGCATTTTACCCAACATTTTATATTTGTTATTCCACACACACACACACACACACACACACACACACTACCCCGAGTTTCTGTGAAATTACAATTTTGCTTTAGCGGATACATAAAGCGTTTGAGGAAATATAAGAGGATCATTTGGTTTACTTGTAAAATCCATGACGCCTATAGGTGCAAATAACAGAGTTTCGATCTGTCTGAGCATGCGCTATTGAGACGTTAACGATAATAAGTAGCTAAGATATCTTTAGTAGAAAGCCGTACGTATTCGTAATACGACAAGATTGCAATGCTGATTGTCTGCTAATTCGTAATCTTCGTCGATTGTGTCTTCCGAACAAGCGTCATGGATAAGCTTACAAAATGGAAGAAAAACGAACAGAAGATTGTGTTGTGTCTGAAAGATTTTGGAAGTGAGTAGAGGAGAAGGGAGAGGTGAGGATGCCAAATAAAGCAAAGGTTGTAGTAAAGCAATAAAGAAGGATCAAACAGAAGGATAATCAAAAGAACAACCGGAATTGAAAGGCGAATATAAAATGGAAAAAGAGAGGAAAGAAAAGAAGAGGCGGGGAAAGAAAGTAAGAATAACATACCAGAGGGAGTAAAAAAGAAAAGAAAAAGAAAACTAACAAGAGAATAAGAACGAGAATAAAAAAAAGAATATAAAAAATAAGAAGAATGATTGTGGTAAATGTTCGAAAGGAAAAAAGGCAGCCGACAACCGAAGAGAATTATCGATTTAATCCGATTAATGCTAAGATAATAAGCAATATTTTTGTTTTATAAATTTGGGCGCGATGTGATATCATGTGTTAGCGTGGTTATGTTTATGTGTGTGCGTAGGAATCTTCACGTATGTACGATGTGTGTGCGTAGAAATGAACCATTTTAAAGGAATAACGAAAATAACTGAATAAAAAATAAAAAATCATATAAAATACAAGTTAAATATGATTTAAAACTGAATATATATATATATATATATATATATATATATATATATATATATATATATATATATATATATATATATATATGGGGGCAAGCAGACGGGATATATGATTAAATCAAAATATAAAACATCTTAAGAAGAGAAATAATAATCTTTTCTGGGTAGTAAATCATCTTAAAGAATTAATATTAATCCGTATAAAAATTTACACAGACAAGATAAAAATGAAAAAGATGGGCTTGGTTTTATTGTTGAAACGACAATACTCAACCAAAGCGTTCTATATTTTAACTTACTGGATGATCGTTTCAACAAACTTATTTAAAAAGAAAACATTATATCTGTGCCATTCGTTCTTTTTTTTTTTACCTGAAAATTTGACATGAAATGAAAATATTTTCAGATGATGAGCGAAATGAGCGAAATCCGGATTGTTTAGTTAAAGGAGTAAATTATTACAACGACACGCGGTTACAGTTCCGCTTTTGTCAAATTGGTTGTGTGCGAAGTGGCAATTGTCGTATAGCAGTATAACAATTTTACACAAACATGCCGAATACATTTGAAAAAAAAAAAAACTAAAGCAAAAAAGAACAGGAAAAAAAAAATTCTCTTAGTCCGTCCACTCCGTGTTTATGTTTACAGGATGAAGTGAACAGGCAGAATACGTTCTGTATCGCAAGAGAGTATTCAGTTCTTTTTGCTGACATTTCACTTTATCTGGGATCAATAACGATAGATATTTCAAGCTAACAAACACACATCGTCTTCAAAGTGATCTACACCATCGTGAGGCAATGAGCCCCCACATAACAAAGCATTTAATAAGGAAGGGGAATAAGTAATTCCAAAAAGAATTAATTCTGGTAAAGCAACGACCGAGCACACAAAAAAAGAACCACCGTGGCTCTTTTGCTTCACTTAGCATGGAGCTTTTTTCTCTCACTGGAAAACCGTTTCTGGGGGAAAAATTTTGTTAGCTTCTTTTCTATCTTGGATGATTGAGCGAGTTTGGTCAGTGTTATTACCGACTATGAATCTTGCCACCTTGAAATCACCTGGGTAGAAAAACGTAGCTATTACCGATTACATACACCGACCGCCCGAAGACTGCGCGCAGCGCGAGAAACTGACAGTTGTGGTAGTTCGCTGCCTTACCAGAATCTAGTTT
>OZ010604.1:36038202-36063202 GCA_963932145.1 Acanthosepion lycidas
GAGAGAGAGAGAGAGAGAGAGAGCAGTTCCAACTTAATCGTCACCCAAGCCACTAAACACAGGACGAAAGGAAATAAAAAGTAAGAAAAGACCATCTCAAACGAGAATGCTGCTACACCGAGACGAAGCAAAGAAAGAAAGCAGTTTCAACTTAATTGTCACACAAGCCCCTAGACAGAACGAAAAGAAAAAAGAAAGAAAGACCTCAAAAGGAGACGCTTATAAAAAGAAATAAAAAAGGGAGTAGATATAAAAGACATTAGTGCAAAAGAACTTTTATTACAACATAAGTTCGTTGTTTTTCTTGTGCTTTATTTGGTTTCAATGTACTTCTTTTTTCATATTTGTACTTTCATGTAAGTTTAGCATGAGATCCTTTTTATTACGTATTTCTTTCTACGCGCCTTAAAATGTTGATGTTTTGTAAATTCGTGCAAATATGGCACATGTTCCGTTAATTCGTGCAAGTATGGCATAGGGCCATAAATTGATTTGTGTTTTACCTTTCTTAGAGGATGTTCCCCTTCCACTATTTTGTCCACAATGTTTAAATGTTTATTCTTGACACATTGTCATTTTTATTTTGCCCGTTTTTTTCGTTTTTCCCATGTTTTTACGTTTGTTAATAAATTTATATTCTTTGTCGCCATTGTTGTTTGTCGCCTATCGTGTTTCTTCCTTAATCGATTCCGCTCGGCCGTGTCTGATCAATCGGAAAGAGACCTTCGGGGAAGAAATATATTTTACGAAAATTGAGTAAATGTTAAAAAAAAGAAAACAAAAACAGATTACGACCCTCCTCTATCTTCGCTATCGATAGGGTTGGAGGACGGGGGAGGGTAGTAAGGCTATCTATCTATCTATCTATCTATCTATCTATCTATATATATATATATATATATATATATATATATATATATATATGTATATATATACTGATGAGAGAAAAATTAATTACGACTCATGTATGGTATGAATGCCAGCTCCATTTTCGTACCAGTTGTTCATGTCAGAGTCAGAGATATAAGAATATAAACTGGCCCTAAGTACTTTAATTATGTTCCAGAAGAAATATTTCACTTTCTTAGATAAAGGCCAAATTTTTATATCCCGAAGTATAATCCAAATGCTTTACGAAACGGCATGGTGTGTTAGGTGCTGTTAAATATCCGTGATATAAAAAGAAAGAAAAAAACTCTAGAAGGTATTATTAGTATTAGAAAATCCGTAACATTTAGTGAACCGGATAATTATAATTCCTAGAACAATTGCTTGAATAAAAAGATTTTTTATAAATTTCAACTTACAGTAACGCTTAAATGGTCGGTAAATGAATGGCGAATGTTTCCTTCATCAGACGCTATACATTGGCTATACAAAATCAGAAGAGCTTTAATTAATAAGAAAAATAACTGAAACAACAAAAATATGTAGCACACATAACTAGAGGACAAAATATGGATCTAATCAAGCTGTTAAAAGTAATTAAAAGAGTAGTGATTATGGCAATGATAAAAAAAAAATAGCTGTTTCCATTGATCCGAGAAAACGATTATGATTTAGACATATCCAAATGAGTTGGACACCAAGCATGACATTCATATGAAAGTTTACATTGGACGAATATGACGCGGGTTTACAAGGCAGTATTTTGTTTTTTATCATCTTACAGAGTTGAGTATTCCGAGCACGATCTATCCTGTGTTTAACTTCCTTATTTCGTATATCAAATTTTATTATAGCTGATCCAGTCTTCTCGGTATTTAAAATGTTTAGAAATTAACGCTTTAACATTTAATGAGGAATTAAATGTGAATGTTATCACTATTCTCGTTATAATGGAAACAATCAAATTAAAATCCAGCTAATAACTATGTGTGTAAGGCTGCTGGTTATCCTATTTGTGTGTAAGGCTGTTGGTTATCCTATTTGTGTGTAAGGCTGTTGGTTATCCTATTTGTGTGTAAGGCTGCTGGTCATCCTATTTTTTTGCCATAAGATTTCTACTAACACCCTCTCAATGATGATGCCAAAAAGCGGTACAAAAGCAAGTTGCTAGCGAATCACGTGTCGCATGCAACTCAAGAAAATATATCACTTCAACAATTAAGCTGACAAACCACTACACACAAAAGATTACATTTGTAATTTGCAAAATACACATCCCTAAATAATATCAATTTTCAACAACTAGCAATCTCGCTTCACTCTCAAAATCAAGTTGTCATTGCACAAAAACATACATTATAAATGAACAAGTTTCAACCGATATTTAATAAACTCTCAGTAATTGAGTGATAGAATCTTGACGTGATAAAATATTTGACAGGAATTTTAAAGTGAGTTTCAAAGATATTCAACCGCGTATGTGCAATTTTATTTATTTCGCTAAATTTCGGCATCTTTGAAGCAACTTCATGATTCTCTCCACTCCACCTGACATCATCCTGGTTGGTGAATTGTTTTAATGTTTTACAGGTTTCCATAGAATCGAAGTTTTGTTCTATTTCGAGGATTTTCTAGGGATCGAAATAAATGGTAATCAGAATATGCAAAGTCAGGTAACTACGGTGGGTGACATACTAATCAAGCTACTAATGTCTACCGTAAAGTCTAACATTGTCATGATAGAAAGCCAAATCTTTCCAATTTATTAGGCACTTTTATTGGGTGATGCCTTTAAATTGCTCGGCTTACAAACAAATCACATTGAAACACCAGTTTCCGTACGATCACTGAAGTTAAGCAACGTCAAGCCTCGTCAGTGCCTATGTGGGTGAGCACTTCAGAATACCAGGTGCTTGAATTTGCGTGTGGTGTAACGGATAATTGCTTGGAATTGTTAATCGGACGGCCGAGTTCTAAATTCCGTTGAGTTCGTTATATTCATTTACGCACAAATACTCTTGGGAAAAGTATGAATCTACCTCTTTCCCCCAGCTATGGGGGAAAGACTTGTATCACTAAATCAGTATTATTTCCTCCGAAAATTGCTTTCAAAATATTTAGATTTCGACATTAATATAGAGGTTGATATGCCGTTTAAGAACAACAACAACCAACCAACCAATTTAATTGGTTTGATTCGGAACAGTACTGATTTGAATTCAGCGTCTGGTTTTACGGAAAGTTTTTGGAATACATCGTTCCCGGATAAACACCATTACATTACATTTCTTCGGATGGCGACTGGCTTCTTGAACGGTTAACGGTGATTTATTTACCCGTGACCTTTTTCTTTCCGCGTTGTTGTAAAAAAAAAAAACAACAAAAACAACAAAAAAAAAAAAACGATTTCATTGATTGTGTTCTGTTTTTTTTTGTTTTTTTTTAACAAAATGGCTCCGTTAAAGCGTGACGTATCCAAACATAACAGCGATTCATTAGGGATGACATTTCATCGTTGTATTATAAAAATTAAAAAAAAAAATATAAAATAAAAAAAAAAATTGAGTAAAAAAATCGTAAAACAAGATATTTGAATCCTTTAAATAAAAATATTTTGTATGTCTTTTAACATATCGTGAAAAAAGTCACGACAATGACTTAATAACGTAGGGTACAAATGTTGTGATAGGATACACACTATAGCAGAAACTGATCGGTAGAACACACGCTAAAGCGTCACCCCATTTTGTTTCTGTTTTTTGCCAGCTGACGAATCTCAACATTATCTCTTTATCGCAATTTGTTCTGTTTCAATTTTTCTCAATGTTTGCTTGTACCTTACCCTCTTAACGTTGCCGACAAGAATGGCCCAAACTGATCTCTTATAAATGGTCATGTATTAGGTTGGTGCAAAAATAATATCGTTTTCTCACATAGTAACATATGTGAGAAAACGACATTATTTTTGCACCAACCTAATATTAACAATCAGCTTGCGGCTATCAATCTATTATATAAGTACACAGAAAAAAAATAGATAAACGTGTATGTGTGATAATCTATCTATCTATCTATCTATCTATCTGTTCATACATATCTCTTCATATCGATCTGTCTATCTGTTCATATCGATCTGTTTATATCGATCTATCTCGCTAGCCACATGCGTAAATCAACTGCTAGAATCAGACATAGATAAAATATCCAAGACGAAGAGATACTGAGATATACAAAGAGGAGGGCGAAGTCAAGTAAAATGAATATATGATTTAAGCACATCTATTGTTTGAACTTAACCAGACAGTGGTGCAAATGGAGGACACAGACGTGATAATAACTCACCGACTGCGTACCTCCTTGGCTGCAATTTTCCTGAAGTTCTAAGTGCTTTGAGTTTTCATATTTTCACACGCGTGGTTTCTTCAAGATGTTTCGCAAGCAAACAGCTAACAACAAGACGAACGGCTATGTCTGCATTATACCCAGCCAAGACACTCCTTTTTGAAATTAACTAAATAGCCCCACTATCATATATTACTTGATTTGCGTTGGCAAATAAGTTTGATTTACTGGTTACACAGTTTAGATGCTATATTATCAGAGGTAGGTTCTTGAGAATCGATTGTTTAATTGCTACGAAGAGAATGAGATATCTGTTAATAAATATAATTATGATGGCAGTTTAATGGAATAATCTAAGCCACCAGGTCCATTTGATGAGCAAATAAATTGTACTTATTAGTTAATAAGTATTGTTTAGATTTTTCGCATAAGGGCTACAGATATATGAGGATCCAAGTCACAGCTAGTGTGATACAAGCCAGTTTGCCAACTACAATTAGAGTATAAAGTTGTTACTGACACGAAAGACGGCCAATTGAAGAAATGGTTAAAATCTAATTTATATTTTTCAGATTAGATCAATATATCCATACGTACAGAAATGTACAAAAACAGTTATATATATATATATATACTAGCAGCATGGCCCGGCGTTGCCCGTGCTTGATTCAAAAATCGTACGACTCATACAGCAATCGCTATCACTTGACTTAAAATATTTTTGCCCTAAAAAATGGACATAAAACGATCAGCTTTAAAAAAGGAGTCGTAACTGGAAAAACCGAATGAAAAAAGAATGTTAACAACAAATACTTTTTCACACCAACCCAGTTCTGCGGAATCAGAATCAACGTTGACTTTAAGCAAGCGTATGAGCTAATTGGAGTAAGGTTCCATGCAGATTTAATTTTTTCCCACTTGTGACGAATGTAGCTATCGATTTTTTTTCATGCTAGTATGCTAGTTAATATTCGTGTCAGTCAGCCGTTCGCTCTCACGCTGGCCAATAGAATCTTCCTGCCTATTCGTGGCAGCCAGGTATTGGCTCTTACTCTAGCCAGTAGAAAATGACCGCAATCTACATGAAAACTGCCGTAGAAGCATGAAAAATCGATTATTTCCACTATCGATTGGAGTTGGGAAATGCAAAGTCGGTCTTGGCCTTTCCACTAACCTGAAGCATGTGCATGTCAATTTTGGTGCAACTCCGTCGAACATTGCGGCCGTTCATTTGTTACACACACACACACACACACACATACACACACATCATGCCTTATATATATATATATATATATATATATATATATATATCTTAAAGGTAATAGTAATATGATATTAGTAGTAATATGAAATATTAAAACTGATCCACAAAAAGAGCTCAATGTATTTATTATTACAGAGCAAATAATTAATACACAATAAAATCAAAAATTACCTCATATGGGGAACAAACTTATTTTAACCGACAAAATTCGTCAGTCGGTATAAACTGAGTTCGTGTTGGGATTAGAAATTTAACTGAGACAGCTAAAAAAAGGGGAAAAAATAACAAATACAGAATTTATCCATTTCAATGTTTCAGTTAGAATAAGTCATGAGACAGTGGTCCAGGGAGGGTGGAAGGTATTAGTCTTAAAGGGAAGTGGTTTTATAAAATTAAAATTAAACACGGATATTAACCTTGTGTCATTAAATTGGGGTTATATGAAGAATGAAATGTTAATTTGAAACTAAGAGACGAATAAAAAGGGGTTTAAAATCTTAAATTATATCGATAAAGTTATGTTTTAAAACACAAAATAATGCTTAAAATTACTATTCCAAAGACAAGTGATATTTAAAAATAAGATATATTTGAATAAGTGATAATTAACAATAAATCATATTTAAATAATTTATATTAAAATTAAGTAAAATCATATTTAAAAATAATTTATATTTAATATAAAAGCAATAAGTTATATAAAAGAATAAAAATATTTAGAAATAAAAATATAATAATATAAAACATTTTAAAAATAAAAATATAATAAAATAAATTATACATTTAAAAATGAAATGAAATAAATAAAATAAAAAATAACTTTAAAGATAAGTTAAATCTAAAAACAAGTCATTTAAAAATATAAAGTTATACTTAAAAATACATAGTTATATTAAAAAAGAACCCTAAAATATGTAGATAAAGAGGTGTAAATGATGAAAGGAAAGGGGAAATTATAAGAATAATTAATATAGAGTAACACAATTTAGAAATTAGAATTAGTTATACGTTCCACATTTGAAGAGTTAGAGAAATATAGTAATTAATAAAGTAAAACTTATATTATAGAAATTTGAATTTGTTTTTATGTCGACATTTAATACTAATTCATTCTTTTGATTCGACAGTTGGCCTTGATTATTGTATTTTTTCATTTTATTTTTTTCTTCTAAACATAAGTTACACCTATCTCTAAGACTATTAGGAGTATGTGCGGAACCTATAATCTTTCAATTTATCTGTGTGTTCAAACCTTGCCCCTTCAATTCCCAAAATTTCTTTTATATATATATATATATATATATATATATATATATATATATATATATATATACGAGGAGAGCTGAAAGGTTCTTAGCACTCTTTTAAGTTTGGAAATTTTTTTCCTATCCAAACGATAGGAAAAAAATTAAAACTCTTCATACATTATTTTGTGTTTTCTTTTCTTTATGTATATAAGAATGTTTGATTTTGAACATTAAAATTACTAAGTGTGAAACTATGCGCAATTAGAACAGATTGTTTTGTAATGTATATATAGTTTAAAATTTTCTATATTATTAATGGTAGTGTATTGCAGAGAGAACGTTTATAAATGTAGACAATGCAAATATAGAAATCAACTCCATATGGTGGCTATCAGTTCAATGTAATCTTCATACCCCAGTCATACTGAAGTGTAAACCAGGCATAGAGTGTTGGATTCTATGCCCACATTTTTCACACACACACACACACACACACACACACACACACATATATATATATATATATATATATATATATATATATATATATATATATATATATGCAACTTTTGAAGATACTAAATTTTAAGATAATTTTAAGTGGGGTCGCATCATACACGAGATATAAAATTAGCGTATGTACTACTGGCAGTGGCCACGTCGTTGGACAAATTATATATGTACTGTAGTCAAATTAGCTTCAAAATTAGGTCTTCAAACTTCGCATGATACACTTATATATACGGTATATATATATATATATATATACACATATGTGTGTGCGTGTTTGTATGTGTGTATATGTATGTATATGCACGTGTGTGTGTATATATCTAGGTATGTGTACGTATGATTCGTCCTCATAAGTTCACTCAATAAGTTTATTAAAATCGACCGAAATCGGACGACAATGTTTGTCTAATATTTTAATTACCTTCAGAGACAGACAAGCATTTTGTCTCTCTCTCTCACACATACACACACGCACACGCACGCACGTGCACACACACACACACACACACACACTTATACATAATTCCATATCCTTCTGTGGGTGACTGCCACCATGTCTGTCTGTCTATCTATCTATCTCTCTTTGTGTGTGCATTTATGCATCTGTGCATGTGCATCGTGCATGTTTAAATTCATATAAATAAAATAAAATAAGCTCTAAATAAAAATAAGCACATTTTCAAATGTTTATTGCCCTATCAATTTATATAAACGATTCGATTCAAACGAAAACACATCCACATGTCTTGTTATTAACTCGACATTTCGATAGTTTTAATCTAAATACAGCCAATTGATAAGCATTGGTTATTGAACATTGGTGATAGATGTTGGAAGAGAAGTAATGGGATCAATACTTTTCTGTTCATCTAATTGTATGCTGTTTAATACTCCTACCTATTGATCCTCTTGTCTTCTACCGAATTGATTTACATGTTTTTTGTATATATGTGCATATATCCATTTAGTCAATCCAGTTGATAAAAAAATGCATACATAGACATGATCTAAATATGACACCACTATCTTATAGAGTTTAGAAATTTTATAAAGATATTAATATGTACCCCCACGAATAAAATCTACTGCTAGTTTGTTCACTGTGTTTTGCCAGACAATTTTTTCCTTGTCCGAATCCATCTTGCACATTTATAAATCTACCATTGATCTGCTATATCTGGTATGTGGCTCTTGCTGTATAAATAGAAATTCTTGATTACATCAAAAGAAGGGGTCTGTAATATTATCGGTCCTGACTTGATGTCTCATCTTCAGCTATTTTCCCACGAGCGTGATATAACTTCCTTTTGTCTGTTCTACAAATATTTTCATGGTTTTTCATAGTTTTTCTAATGAGATCTCCTCCCTGTTGCCTCGACTGCATGCATTTAAGTGTGTACTATTAGATTGAAAATTAAGTCTCGCCGTTTTACTGTTGAAATAGCTGATGTAACCGCATACTATATTCTAATATTTTCTTTTCTCGCCGTTATCACTTGTGGAACTCTCTTCAAGTTTCTTGCTTCTCTGCCATCTACAATATTCAAAAATTTTAAATGTAACACCAATCGCCATCTTCTGTTTTCCTGAAACATGTTCTTTTTTTTGACAGTTAAAAGTAAAAAATAAAATCATCCATGATAATGGCTAAAAGTATAAACGAAAGCACTCGGAAATTTCTGCTCATCAAAGGCTTTTTATTCTCCTTCACTTCTTCTATCTTAGTGGTATTATCAACTTGCTTGGGGTGAAATTATTAAAAAATACAGAAATACTCGGTTGACATTGAAAAGCAAGAAAGAATTAATCGTGCAACCGATTGAAAATGTAACAAGCTCAGGGAGTAGGGGCGTTTGATTTAGAAATGAGGATATATTTTTTTATAGTACATGAAAATGAATCCGCGCCTGTTCGCATGGAAAGTGGGAATTTAGATTTCACATGTAATCATAGAATTCACTCCTAAAATAACGACCACAGCGATTTCTTCAGGTTGACATAGACAACTTGAACAACCTCTTAGTGGGAAATTAAAGTAGATTCTCACTACAAGGAAGCAGATACGGTAAAGTGAGTCTAAATAAACACAAAGATGGAGGTAAATACTTCTTCGTGTATGATGATGACAGCAAACGAAAAGACATAACATTTTAAGCAAACCAAATATTCAGAAGAAAAACATAGAACAAGTAAAATGGACACTTGACAAACATGTTTTCGTTTGAGTTCCTCATTTTCCAAGTTTTTGAACAAAGATTATTCCATGTATTACTGTCTAGACAAAGATTTGTTGGAACTGTTAATCAAAATAGCGGATATATTATAGGAAGCAAACTCAATATTGTTTGTTCAAACTTTTGTAGTACTCAGGGAATACATATATATATATATATATATATATATATATATATATATATATCTGTAATTGTGAATTTAGGCCATAATCCCCTTTTTATACAAATTTCATTTAAACAACTGACAAATTACTGCGTTTAAGTTTTTAATTTAATTTTTTGTCTTATAATTTTCTTCTTTTCTGGGCGTAAATTATCTAGAAATTGGCAAAATGTTTTGTATATTCGAGCGCTTTCGGGTATACTTTTCCCCATTATGAAGAATGCTTTCATTTTTACTTTTAACTGAATATATGGATTGTTTTATTTATGCATCTAGATTTATAAGGCTATTTTATTTTCCCTGTCAGTCGTTTTTAATGATGATTGCATATATATATATATATATATATATATACACACACACACACACACACACACACATATATATATATATATATATATATATATATATGTATGTATGTATGTATTGTATGCATGCATGTATTCTTCCTGATATGTACCAACGGTTATTTTGAATAGACACCATATTATACAAATCCTGAGAAAATGCTTCCATGTTTTCCATGCCGACTGAAGATTTATTCAGAAGATAAAACTGAAGAATTAGATATTTGTTACTGGATAATATCAAGTCCAGTAATTTCGATTTTTATAATAAAGTAGTTTTGCCTTGCTGAAAACATAGAAAAGGAGAGTGAAGAATTGCTAGCCTAATACATATACATGCATATCCTACAGTTCAAATGTTGGAAGCCACCCCCAGGATTAGCATGAGATGAACTTGACAGAAGAGTGAAAAAAAATAAAAAAGAGCTCATAGAGTCATTGAAAACAGAATGGGATCAATTATCAAAATTAGACTTTGAGAAACTTTTGCAAACGAATGCGAAAAAATGTGCTGCATTAATCAAGGCTAAAGGAGGATAAAAATGGCGCGAGCAAAATTTAATCATAAAATGCTTTTTTTTTTCATTTCGTCATAAAGAAACTTCTAATAAAATTCATGCCATCCGTTTTTAAACCATAATTTTCTCTTATTCAAAGTACAAAACAACTACTTTTGGGACCAATTTAAAAAGTTACCATGGGTCGCATCAAATATTTGAACTGTAGTGTACATACATACATGCATACATACATACATATAATTATACATACATGCATACATACAAAAAGTACACCGTTCTTTTCCAACGTATTTCCTCCTATGATGGAATTTTTTAAGGTAAATATTAACTTTGATATAATTGATCAGAGAACGAAATGCGTTGTTAAAGAAAGGTTTGTCATATATATTTTATGTCATATATATTATGTCATATATATATATATATATATATATATATATATATATATATATATATATATATATATAATATTAAAAAATAAGGTAGAACGTTTAAATTGTAAAGGAAAAGTGCTCAATGTTAATGGACAGAGCTTTAATATAACAATGAAATATAGTTCACAAGGGTATCCCGTATTTAAACGCACTACCACTGAATGGCATGTCGATTGCAACCAGCATAAAACTCAGTTGTGGAAATCAAAAACCCAATTTGTGTAAATTTTGGGGCTTTAAACACCTTTTGAGGTAATGCAATCAAATATCGCCATTGAAAATGAGTTTAAAAAGACATTCATTTTTGAAATATTTGATTGAAATATGTTATTATTTCAATAATAAATCAAAAAGTTTGCTATTTTTATAAATAATTTTTTATTACATGACAACTAATTCAATCCAAATATTTATAATCATATATAAAAAAAAATCAGTTTAATAGCCTTTAGAAACAAAGGAATGTCTTAGTTGATGACATAAGACTTCTGTAAGAATGTGTCTATGTCTTTCTTTAAATCCGTAAGCAACATGAGAAGCTTTAATATTTATTTCGCTGCTCTTTCAAAACACTGAGAATGTGAAGGAAAATCAGACAGTTCTAATTTTGTGTTATTTATAAGAGATGCTTGAATTTAATTTTCTGAAAGTTTCAGTATTTGTAGGTTCATATATTCGATTTTGGGATAGATTGATTAATTCTCGCCAATGTATGGCTTCAGGGTTGATGGTTGGTATTTTATTCAACCTTTTCCTTGCGTGGCTTCCCACTTTTGAAAAGATAAAAAAAAAAATCAATTTCTATTTTCATTAAACAACCTATTCTATTTTTTTTGTTTAAAACTATCCGAAAGTTAACCATCTTGAATTACTTAATAGTCCAATTTTCCAGTCAACAAATGTAGAGTTAACTTTACCTTTGGAAATCCCTAGAGTATATTCCAAAAAGAGCCTTTAGTCTTTACAACTCCCATTTTCAATATAGGCGCCATATTATCAAAAGAGCCACTCGTTTTCATAAATTCTACTAGTGGCAAATCATGATAGTCCCTTACACACAATTTGCCTGGTGGGCCTATAAAAGCAGTCAGGCTTTTTGTTGTACCATCAACATATTTGATAACATCTCTGAACAGTATCTTGTAACTGCTCTGCAAAAGTAGCTCCATGGAAAATTACATACAATTGGATGTTCATTACATCAAATGAACATCCAACTGTATGTAATTTTCCATGGAGCTTCTTCTGCAGAGCAGTTACAAGGCCTGCCTTACATCCAGTATTTGTATTAGTGTTGTCCAAAAGAACAGCCTTATGGTTGTCTATACTATCAAATTCTTCTAAAACACTAAAAGTTTCTTCTGCTAGAATAACATCAGTGGCATCTGTAGTTGGAACTCCCCTGAGTCAAGTATTTTCCAGTCTCAGTTTCCGTCTCTTGAGTAAATCTTGTCTTTCATGGGTCATTACGTTTATTTTAGCCTTTTCTCTATGTATTTTTGACTTATCAATTATAATGTTTTTTAGAATCAAAACCTCATTTAAAAAGACCCATAGCCAGTAAATCCAAGAGAAAGGCATTAGCAAGCGATGCTCCAAGATTACTGGAAACTTATCCCCGATCTTGCGTTTTTCATCAGACATTTTGATAAAACGTTTGAAAAAATATTACTCTAGAAAATAATAATAAACTACAATTTCAATTTGTATTTTACTTAAACAATTTGTAATTGATTTTTTTTTACCTTATATTTGTTAAAAGCTTCGTATGTAAATAATAACAAAACGCACGCGGATATAACAGTGTGAAAGCAAATAATGACCCACGAAATTTAAATCTGGCTCATAAAAACTAAATAGTGAAACTGATGTTTTACGTTTTTTTTTTTTTTAGTTTTTCTCTGAAATAAAAATATCGTTAAATAAATTAGTTCATGATTTATGAATGGTTGTACTGAATTCATTGTGACAAAATTGTCTTTCGGAAAGAAAAATATACTAAAAAATAGTTTTAATTGATTTGACATAACCTGCGATTTGAATTCATCGATATTACCTTTTTTATCTACACGTAGATAATTTATTTTAAAGTAAAATCTATAAAGCATTTCTTATAATGTAATTATATGTGTACTATTTTATATGTTTAAAATACAGGAAAAGTATTTTAAATAAATATCAAACCTCAGTTTTAAACTGATTTATATTCACTTTAATTCCTGGAATAACACGGTCTGTTTTTTTTTATTTCAGCTAACACTGCAACAATCACACAAATATTAATTAATTTGATTTTAACTGCATTTCATCAAATTATATAATTATTTTGTGTGTGGTTTTATGATATCATTCCCCAACTATCTAGACTTTTTCAAGCGTCTGGTTTAAAAATCGACCCTACCTAATATATATATATATATATATATATATATATATATATATATATATATATATATATATATATTATTTATTTATTTATTTACTCTTATGAAGAGAGACAAATTTGTCTTACATTTTTTCATCCCTAGCCGGATCATGGCTTGTTTAAGGACAATATTGTCAAGTGACCCTCAGATGTCTCTAGTTGAAGTTGAACCCATATAACCATTTAACTAGTTCTTCTCTGTCTCTGTCTCTCTCTCTGTCTCTCTGTCTCTTTCTCTCTCTCTCGCTTTCATTGTATGTCATAAATCTGTAAAGAGCATTCGCTATAAAATCGTGCTCAGTACTGCTTAGGATTAAATAAATTTGTATGCTAAAAGCATTCGTGACAAAAACATATTTATCTTCTCTAATAATTTCCGCGCTCGATTTGACGGGTTTTTCCTTATCACTGTAACATTCCCAAGCAACCGACTGAATGACAACATCTCTCAGTGTTTTTCGATTCGAATTACAATTTTCATAATGCTACAATAATACTTCTAATTTTGTCATACCGGTTCGAATAGAATATCAAAGGATGTGGTTCCAAGTATTATTAGAATGATATAAATTATTGTGCAATTGTTAATTTCATATTTGAATACCCAAGCACCAGCACATTTGTATTGAATAGTTTGATAATTAGTACCCAGAAATCATTATCTAACGAATATAGTAGAACTGATCGATTTTGCAAAGGCCGTTTTCTTCAATTAGCTGCCATTTTTTGAACAGTTGTGGTCCGCTGCCAACAGTCATAGCTTTCATTGAGAAGATCATGAAGTTCTATATTCCCCTCAGTTCAAAGTGAAAAAATTATAGAACTTTCTGATACGATGCACACAAGCACGTTGCCATTCACGTCATAATCAAACACACATACAAACACACACACATACACATAACACACGCATGGATCATAAAATAGGGAAAAGGGTAGAAACTTCATATATATATATATATATATATATACTGTCTTCTCAACTGAGCAATGGTGATAGGAAAAAGATCATTCAGCAGTTCAGTAATGCTACCACAATACACTGGCTTGCTTCTTCAAAGTCTATTCAAGAACCATCAAGAGAACGTTGAATAATTTTAAAATACAGGGACAGTAGAGAGGAAAACTGGATCAGGAGTTCATGATAGGTAAAGGGATCATCACTTCAACTTGAAGTTAAAGAGATCAATTAGAAAAGATCTAACTCAATTCATAGGACGTCTGGCACGTGAGAGAAGAGATTCAGCAATGACAGTCCAAAGACCTATGAAAAAATACTCGAGAAACATATCAGGCACCTTGTTACTGCAGGACGGATAGTTAGAAGGTTAGAGTATTGCGAAGTTCATTTTGAATAGATTGGAAAATGATTCTGGAATGATATATATATATATATATATATATATATATATATATATATATATATATATATATATATATATATACTTGAAATTTATTTCAATAATTCATAAGATTCCGATCCTTAGCTATGAAGGATGAACATGTTTTCGTTTTCATCACGATACTTCTGTTAAGCTCAGAGAATAATTATACATTCTTATTACTTAATGTAGAGTCCGATAGTGTTATAAAAATACCGAAGAATTCCAGTGAGATATCTTTAATCATATCTAAGATACAATCGTTCAGAGCTTAATCTAAAAAATAGCCATTCTTGCTGTTACAAGATTTGGACTATTTTGTTGTTACACTGTTATACACACACACACACACACACACACACACACACACACACACACATATATATATATATATATATATATATATGCTTATATTTATATTAATGTACAAACACACACACACACACACACACACACATATATATATATATATATATATGATGCAAGACTCTTCGTTAAGACTAATTGAGTTCTCTAGTCACTGGCGTGTTTATCTAAAAAATAAATCCGTTTAAATTCACCTTCATTACTGCCGGGCGCCAATGGTTTAGGGGTAGAGTCTCCGACTGATACTAAATCAGTCGGTTTTAGAGAGAGTAATGTATATATGTAATTTCTTTTTCAAATTAATATGAACCAAAAATGGAGATATAGTTTTCACGATAAATGTATGATACCTATACTATACACATCTCAGTTTCTGTGTTTTGAAATATTTACAATAACGTATTTGCTGTGATATTTTATGGTGCAAATCGATGAGCATCAATTACACTCTGAATATATATATATATATATATATATATATATATATATATATATATATAGTCATTGGTAGTTATGTTTTAGTTCAGGTAACTGCTATGTGACATCAGAAAGATACAAATTCAAAAGACAAAGAATATATAGTGAAGTTATCGAGTGATGTGAACACATCGTTGGAAACTGCTAAGAAGGTTTAAAAGACTTCATTCAGTAATAAAAAAAGAAATGCAAAATATCGGCAAGACAAATACTGGCTTTAAGAATATAGTTAACAATTTCATAATAATTAAATGGCTAATAAGACAAGTTGGTTAAGCAGCAATATAATATTTGAAAGAGCTCATGTTGCTAATGTCTCAAACAGCTTATTAAGAATATGAAAATAACGAAATAACGAAACACCTTTAAATAAAGATCACAGAGAAGAATGTGGCTGGTAAAAGCCCGATTAGTTTGCGAAATTGAACAAAACATATAGTTTGTAAATCTCGACAGAAATATTAGCGATAATTTCAACAATGCTAAATACAGTGAGAAAAATAGTTGCGGAAAAAGAAGTTTGTTGAAAACATTGGCACGGCTATTTTCAGATCAGAATCCTTGCAACAAAATATAATAATTGGATATGGAAATCGCTGCAATAGGAGCAATTTCTAATTTGTAGGAAATGCAGTACATTTATAAAGTTTAAATTTTTAAGCGCGAACATTTTTGTGTACATGTAGTTGTATGTTTGCACAACACATAGACTTAGTGTCACAGCCACGTTAATTCATAGTACAAGTATATGAATTAACATTGAATATTATTTATATTATTCGGACTATTGCCCTCATCTTTGTCGCCATATTTGTGAAACAAATCTTACAAATAACGCTCCGGCCTTCTTCATGTGGTTGGAATATCGAACGGAACCCTTTATTTCGCGCACTGGGGTAGACTGTTCTAGTTTCACGTGCCTTGTGTCAGGTATTAGTTATCTCCTGTTAATTCCCCCCACCTTCGAAGTTCTCCACTGGCTTAACCAGATATTGAACTCACACTATTTTTGGGCCCTGTAACTGGATCTAACTAACGCCTTTATCCACTGTGCCATGTGCCCTTGAGGACATCTGTGTATGAATTTCTGGGTATCATAAATCTAATGTCTTCAGCAATCATTTTTTACCAGTGCAATTTTTGTTATTATCGCTTTTCTCTGGCACTCCTTATTACTGGTTCCCATATTGTATTCATTATTAGGTTGAAGAAGGCCGGAATGTACAACGGCCGAAACGTTACAATAAATATGGCGACAAAGATGAGGGCAATAGTCCGAATAATGTAAATAGTGTACATAATACCTCATCTCAGAAATATAGACAGATACTAACATTGGATATATTGTGTTTATTACGTTCGTATGAAGACAGTTGTTAAATACGTTATTTGTAAGATTTGTTTCAAATAGTAGGATGGATAAAGTCATTGGTGATAGAATTCATCGGCCCTGTTAAATGTGTATTACATACATATTGGTAACGGGGCGGGTAACTGATGCCGAAAAAGATGTAAGTATAGTGATCCCTGTTCTTGATTCAAGGTCACCAAAAATAAATTTTGGACATTTATTCCAGCCAAAGGAAAGAATTTAAAGAACTAAAAACTTCACCGTTTTCTGTTATGCTTGTAAGATATTGTACTGATATGAAACATTTTCAGAAGTAAACTAAACTTTTCGCGCCTATTCGAAATTTTAAAAAATAAATAAAAATATGCAAAATATCAGTGACTGCGAGCGATGTGTTCTTGCTAAAACGAAAGCTGGAATTCAAGAAAACAGTTCAAGACTAATTGTAGTGTGTTCCGATAGCAATTGATTTTCTCAACTATCACCATTTGTTTCTCAGTGTTTTAGTGTTGGATTGCCAAACAGCTTTTACATACCGGTATCGAATTTTGTGTTAATAGAATCCTTGTCAACCGACATTGCTTTTAGCATCAGAATATTTCTAAGAGTTACGTTTTCATATAAAAATATTATAATTTTATATTTCTTATATTTTTTAAATTCATGGGAGCCATCATCTACGTCCTAAAGAGACATGGCATTTTTAAATATTTTGCAAGACGCTTTCCTATATTCGAAGTCATTTTTCCCTGGCAACATCGACTGTTGATTGGTTATTAAGCACAGTGTTTTTTTGTTGGTGATGTTGTTACAGTAATTATTGTTAACAATTATCATCTCCAAGAATCAAAACTGCTTATTGAGCAAGAGGAATGTAGTAAGGGGGAAATGCAGACATTTAAAGAAGCATCTACTTTGTTTCCTAATTACTAACATAAAAAGAAAAGAAAGAAATACAACACAAAACGATCCCATCACAAACACAAACCACCATACTTAACAGTTAATCCATACCAATCGTAAGCACAATAAACACAGAAAAGAATAGTCACAATATAAACGAATAATAACCAATAAAATAATAGCCAGCCAACTAAACACAAAAGATTTATCAAGCGAAAAAAAATAACACACTCAAACCCCAATAAATGTACAAAACAACAAGCGCACACTAAGTTAATACAAAATACTAAAAATGCATATACTGTTAAGACAAACACATACACAAACAAAAACTTATAGACGCGCATATACGTGGCGCGCACGTTTGTATACATGTGTGCATACATATGTGGACATACATGAGCACACGCATAAACATATACAAGATATAGCACATAAAGTGCTGGTTTTAACAACATAGTGCTCGATGTAATATAACAGATTGTGCTATGCATGAAACTACGGTCGTGCTACCAGTGAGGGATAATATGTATATTTAGTAATATATATATATATATATATATATATATATATATATATATATATATATATATATATATGTATGTATGTATATGAAGTTGTATTCATGCGTAAATTAAAAAAAAATTACTGCTTGCTCAGCACGTTTCCAAGAGTACATAAAGCAGTAGACGAACAAGGGAAGCTCACTTGGAAATTCCCGTTGATCATTTTCAATCGTGATTGAAAACAAAGAAAACATTGTTCGCACAGTAATGAGTTTTAAACTTTACATAAGAGAGTAAACAAAATCGAAAACGATGGTCCATGTATGATCTTTAGGCGTGTTTGTTAATAAGTAAACCTATGGATTTTGTTAAACGCAGTATATCATTGTATCAAAGAAAGTTTAAGAAGAGGTTGTGTGAGCAGAAATTTGAGTGTAATTGAGGATTTTATTAGCCACGTGCACAGCATGTGGCTAATAAAAGAAGAATAAAAGAAAAGAAGAAATAGAATTTTTGCTACATGCTTTCATGCTAAGAAGTCTGAATAAATACAAAACAAAAATCTACATCAAATAAAATATCCTTCAGCCTAGAAACTGGTTTCATAAATATATTCAACATGTAATAAACTTATAGAAGGAATGGAGATATTATTAAAAAAAGGTTTTACAAATGTTGTCATCGGTTGTCAATGATATTTTTGATATTGACAAAACATGATTTAAGTTTATAACACTTTAAAATCACACGTCAGAAGGAAGTAAAGGATTACATCCAATTTTATTTTAAATTCAAACGCATAACATCTCAATGCATATTGTTGATAATGATCAATGATGGTTTAAATCAGACGGACATTTACATCCAAAAAATTAAACAGACTGAGACCAAATATCTAGTGCTTTGCTGAAAGCAAGAGAAAATTGTTATTTAAATTGTTAAAATTAAGCTTACTTGAAATAAAACGTGTTTAATTAATTCATCAATAAAAGTCGCTGAAATAAAAAGTGGATGCTACTGGGAAAACCGTGGCCAAGTAGTTAGGACGTTCGGGTCCTACCATTGTCGATTTCTGACTTCTGGATGTTATCGGCCACAATCTTAATAAAAATAAACTTTTATCGTCAAAATATTTATGTTATTAAGATGAAAGACCAAAGTATTTTTGATTATTTTTAATTTTTTTCCCAATCCTTCCTAACACGTTCGAAATTTTAGTTACAAATCTTGTTTTGTTTACGTCATTGGGGTGGCGTAATAATTACATTGACTGTTTTTGCACTTTTTCCGTTGAAAACACATTGATTGGAAATTCATGATTTTAATGAAATTTTCAGGACTTATTCTCAAATCGATGAAATTATTTTTGAAATGTTTTAGAAAATTTTCGTAAAAAATACTTTTAATATTAATGGTTTAAAAATCGTTTAAAATTCTGTATTGAGCTATTTCTTGGATGTGATATAGTAATTAAATGGAAATGAAATTTACGAATCCAAAATTGAAGAGATAAAGTTTTATTATTTTATTTTTAAAATAATTTTTTAGTTTTTAGTTTTTTTACTTAATTCGTTCCCTTTTTCCTCTATGAAAGGATAAACGTAACATTATTATGAAAAGGTCACGTGATCTAAAATTTTTGTCCCTCTACACAGAAATTAATTTAAGAACATTTTATAGTATTTTAAATGATTTATTTTTGCATAAAGCATCTTTGAAAGGTAAATAAAAGTCAATAAAATATTAAAATAATTGCGGAAAATTCATTTGTAAAATTACTAAATAGTTGAAAACCAAAACAAAAAAATGCATTCAATAAGATTTCGTAAATCTATGTCAATTCTGGTCATTTCTGGAATTGTCATAAATTTACGAAATTACGTCGAAAACTTACCGAAACGTCAATAAAGATCAAAGAAAGATAGGACCCATCGTTAGGAAATGATTGTATATTACTTTTTATGCTATAAGTAATTAATATTTATTTCAAATCAGATTAATTTAACTTTAAATTTTCTAATTTTACTCAAATCACGTGTCAGAAACGTGGAAGAACTTTAAAATCGATGAATTTGTTTTGTTTACAAATTTCTTAAAATTAAGAAAATGGCCACTTTTAAGAAAATTTTAAGGAATCGTACAAATATTTGACATTCAAATCTTTATAATTTATATTTGAAATACACCAGAATATTTTACATATTAGAAATAATAAACTTAATCCTTTAGCTTTCAATTAAAGCTAAACTGAAATCTTCAAGACTGCTTTTTCATTTAAAAATAAATGATTTTATACCTTATGTACCGAAAATTTATGCCGAAAAAGTGGAGGTATGTAGTATTAAAGATTGCAAATTCATTTTTACTTTTAGGAGACACTTAATGTTTTATATATTGTCATAAGTTTTTGTGTTTTGTTAAGTTATAGTTATATTACATATGCCACATTATATCCGAACCCGTTCTCATATCCGAACTAATCTGAAATTCGAAGATAAGTACTTCTACTGTATATCGTTGTAAAAATGACGCCATTTGTTTTAAAATGTGACGTTTTACGTTATACATATATATATTTTTTCCTAATCAATGCTAATCATTACAAGAAACCATTAGGTATAAACTTTCGTTTATATTGTTTGTCATTTTTTTTACTCATATTGTCACATTTATACCCCCTTTGTCACTGGTAAACTATTATTTTGATAGCAACCATTTTATTATTCTTTTTTTCCAACTTATTTGTGCGATTTTTATTGTAATGAATACTAAATGTTTTTTTTTTTTTATGATTCGTATTGCTATACTGAAGCACACGAAAGACTAATTCATTGTTTTTTTCTCAACTTCATTATTTTTTGGGGGGGTGGAAACGTCTTATTTTCGCTCGTATTTAATTCATGAAATTCATTTTAAGGACCTCAGACATTTGTATTTAGTTAAAGGGGTTGTTGTTTCATGAAATATTATTATTTTTAACTTATTATTAAAAAATGGTCTACTTTTTCACTTCAAATCCCATTTGCTTCCATTATTATTTTTATGTTTTAATTATTGTTCTCTTGTGTTATTTTTTTATAAACCGGCAGACGAATATAAATGAATATACTGTTTCATAAATAAACAGAGCATCTACTTAAACATGCGTATCCACAGAAATAACGCACGTACTTCACACAGCACAACTACTATGAAATTCACCATGCAAAACAACATCCTTGATAATGGCTACAGAACTTGCCAAAAGCGTTCGTAACCATTATAATTATGTCAGTTAGTCAGTTATGGACCATGCATGATACACACGTAGGCGATCATGTATCTTTTGATACATGACTGACGAGGCAGATTTTTTTCCCGCAGTAGGTTGCCATTTCCTTCTGCGGTAGATCAGTTGCCATCCAAGGCTATAGAACCCGGTCTGTCCTGCTATTTACCCATATCCGGTGGTGGGGGGAAGAGGGTTCATACCTTCCCCAAGGGTATTAGCACGTAAGTGAATGTAACGGATTCGACTGCAATTTGAATATATGTATAATTCCTATATTCTTTAACCCTTAAAAAACGGAGCAATGTTAGAATAGTGGAAAAACTCAATAAAAGAATAATTAAATGTTTCTTGTTGGCCGTTTTCAATGAAAGATGCTTGAAAAAAGGTTCCTTTCCAAATACACACACACACACAGACAGACAGACATAAAGAATATGCTGCAAAATCACATCGGAGAAAAAGAAAATGTCATATTAAATGGCAGTCTTAATATTTCTCATAAGTTTCCGGTGAGCAGTGACCCGACCACAGATAAAAGTTTTCGTACGTTTTCACGCAATCATGAGGTAGACGGCAGCTTTTATTTGTGAAAATTTTTATTTTTTATACTCCCTCGACAAGTTTCAGATATTACATCAAGGTACTATGCACACACCCAGCAAACTCACTGAGGTGGGGAAATGTCTACCTGACCAAGATTGAAAAATCACGATTATTTTTTTGGGAAAAAAAACAAACCTAAGCCCAAACACCAGAACCAATTCAAAAGTGTGCCGAAAACATGTTCGATAGCCTGGTGTGTGAATGATATGTTCACATCAAATACCCTTGTTGTAACATCTTGAACTTGTCGAGGGAATATAAGAAGTCCATTTTCACAAAAAGAAAAAAAAAATGTTGCTGACTATCTGATTATTGCATGAAAATACGTAATCGGTCAAATATTCAATGCAAATTGCGACAGAGAGGAAGAAATTTTCTAAGAAAATAGTAGGCAAAAAACAGTATGCAAAATTAACGTCTAATTAACGAAGAGAAATTATGAAACAGTGGGTTTCTGATATTGTATATGTTTCATAATGGGGGTTGGATTTATTATCGACTGTTCACATCGGTAATATTTCTGGCTTAATGACGGTTTGTATTTTGACCTTCTTATTTTCATGGCCTTTCTATAATATCTTCCTGTCAGGTTGTCAGTTAAACTATAACAACGGCTTTCCGTATAAGTAAAATTGTATTCCGGTGTTGTATTTTATATTAAACTGCATCTGCATTGAAACATTTGCACACCCAAGAACAAATCCATAAAAAACGTATAACAAAATAGTATACTTTGTATAAGGCCTTCTCGTGCTCTAGGTGCATGTGTATCCCTCCGTGTCTGTCAGACAATAATAACAGTAATCATTAACAGTATTACTAACAATAATAACAGTAAATTTATCGAATGAACAGGGCTAAAATTTGATGAACACACATTTTTACGCAAGGCGTGTGCTCGATTTATTGCTAATGAATTAAGTTTTTATTTTATTGTAAAATACTATTTTGACATGTATCTGATCAAAGAACAGCTATCACTGGAGGTATTAGGTTGGTGCAAAAATAATATCTTTTTTTGATGTTAAAAAATACGTCAAAAAACGATATTATTTTTGCACCAACCTAATACCTCCAGTGATATTTGACCTTATTTAATTGTTCTTACCATCATTCTTGCTGCATATTCAGTTCAATCGAATTTTCATAGATCATTTTACTTTTATTGTTGTGATATTTGCTGCTAGTTTCATGGATGTGCAAGCGCAAATGGAAGTCTACAGCCATTTTAAATGTAATTGAACATTTACAGAAATATCTATTGATCTCTGTAAATATTGTAATTCGTTCCGATATTTGTAGAAAATATTTTAAATACAGAATAACTAATTTTACAGATATCGTGTCGTACTTTTTCAGGGTCTTTTTGTAATTATTTTCAAAATAAAAATAACCTCTGTATCTTTAGATTACTGTTAGGAAGCGCTCATTAATTTTAGAAACGCTTTTGTCTATTTATTTATAAGATAAAATCATAATTCAAGCTACACCAAGTAATTTTCCTATTTTTCAGATAAGAGAAATAAAATTTGTTAAGTGAAATTGCAGATAAGTAAGCCTTAGTTCGGTGAAGATGAAAACTTTATATAAGAGCCTCTATGCCAGTGGCGTGTGTTACAAAAAGATACAAATTAATTCGGCTTCATAGCAGGTGCCATATTTTTCTGGCAAAACAGATATGTATTTAGAATCCGAGTTGGCAACATCCTTCAAAAGAAATTATATGTCGATAACATAAAGTGGCAAAATTTCAAAAATGCAGATAGAAAAGGCCAACAAATAATAACAGATAAAGAACAACACATATCAGCATGAATACTGATGTTTGACATAAATGTACAAAGGTTTGTCTGCATGTGTGAGTAAACACACACACACACAGGCAGACACACACACACTCTCTCTCACACACACGCATATATCAGAAAATTTTAAAAATTCTATTTCAATTTTGACATATTTTGGAGATAACCAATGTCACGATAAAAAAAAATAATTTTATCTCAACCTGAAACAAAATTCGTTGATATGTACGATGCATAAATATTATTTTTCAGATGACGCCTGTTCATCGGCGAAAAATGTCAAAATAAAAGTTTTACAAAATTTCTTAAATATTTATTATTCTGTCGGATTCTCACCCAGTCACTATACGCATACTCACTCACTCATTCAAACACACACACTCATACACACACACGGACACACATACATTATATATATATATATATATATATATATATATATATATATATATATATATATATATATATATATATATATATTGTGTATTTGGGCAACAATCCCCCTTTTATACAAGCTTTATTAAAAACGACTTACAAACATTATAAAGAAATATACAACTACAGTCGAAAAAAGCAAAAAAAAAAAAAAAAAAATTATCTACTTTAAAAAATTAAAACTGTTAACCTCATCCCAACAATAATAATTCACCTGCAAGATCCAAATGACAGAAACCCTATATTATATACGAATTCACATGTCCCTTAAGGAAATGTATTCCTGATCAATCCAAATTCGTAAATATTTATATTAGATATACTACAACATGCCTAACAAGATGATTCACGTTACTCATTGTTCAGTTATGTATCATTTAAATACACACGTGGACCTGCCAAATTCTATCCGTAACATACTCGTTGATAATGCAAATATAATAGCTTCATACACATGTAGAAAGGGCTAAAAATAATGGAAGCATTATTAAGAAAAAAAAGAAGAAAAAACAACATTCAA
>OZ010604.1:36068202-36123202 GCA_963932145.1 Acanthosepion lycidas
ATTTGAATTTTCTCTTAGTATTCTTTTTTTGTAGTTTTTCTTGTGTTCATGAGATTTGATCACGAGATTTTATTTGTTCATGAGATTTGATCACGAGATAACAGAGAGTAGAAGTTGGATTAAGACTTGACCTTTTCTGATTTTCGAAAAAAAGTAAAACTTCACACTTTCAATTATTCTAGTAAGAGTAATACTATTACCGCATCAAAAATTATCAAACTTATCATTTTGAAGTTGAAAAGGTATAGACATATTATACCTTTTTGGAATCAGGATGATCCCAGGATTAAAAATCTGCCCTTCATCTGGTGCTTGAACATCCAGCATTGGATTTTGTGTCCGGATCAGGAGGGAACAGTTAGAAATTCAAATTGTAAAATAACTGAAAAAATTAGTGATTTTAAAAGTTTTTAATTTATATTGAGTTTAAAGTAACACAAAAACTTTGTGAACGTAAAAAAATAGTTTTAAATTCAGTTTTAAATTTTTTCAAAACTTTGTGAATTGGGGTAATCAATTTTATTTTTTCAAAATGCCAAGGAAACATGGCTAAAGTCAGAGGTTTCGTGACGTCAGGTTTTGAAGTTTCTAAAAGTTTGTGATTTGAAGAACTCAATTAAAGATCCAGGGAGTTTATGATTTAAAGAACTAATTTTTCGGCTTTAATTGGAATTTCGACCCAAATCGGTCATTTGGTCGGAAATGGACTTATAGCCCTAATCAAAGTTAAAGTGAGGTCTTGAAGTTCCATGCAGTGAAATGAGGAATTCAAACTTATTTTTTTCAAGATTATCATGCTGTTTTCTAAACTGGACCAAAGGTCACTTTTGTTTTGGACGGGAGGCCCAATTAAACCGCACTGAGTGTGGCTTTTAAATTAGTACTGAATAAAACCAAGAAGAAGTTCTTCACATTTCGGAAACAGTAGAGATTATACTTAAAATGAGGAAGAGAGAGAGAGAGAGAGCTGAAATTTCTAGGGGACCTAATGAAGAAGGGGGCTTGAAATATCTGATACTCACAGAACAGATTGAAGGCAAGAGGGACATAAGAAAACAACGCATAAGGTTTAAGAGAGATAACAAAAAACAAAATATATTATGAATTACAAAAGACAAGAAATTGTGGAGAGACAAGATCTCAATGGACACGGTACATAGAAGAGGAACTATAAGGACGAATGAAGAAAGATGAAAGAACGACATGAAAACAAAGTGAAAAAAAATCAAAAAAATATGCAGTCGCCTTGAAAATGAATGCGATAACGTAGAGGCAATTTTAGGAGAATGAAAGAGAAAATCTGGAAGAAGAACGAGCAGCCAATGGGAAATGAAGGACACATTGAAAGGCAACCATGTTAGAGTGATTTTCTTTGCTGATGCATGTTCTCAATATTCAGTTATCTATAAATGTCTTTGATTTCAAAGTCTTCTAAAGTTTTATTTCTACGTTACTTTTTATGATTAGTTCTTTTAGGCATATTCTTTCTTGAAAGATCTCATTATTCCTTCCAATTATTCCGACTTTTATTTTTCATATTTATTGTTTTTTGTCTTATACAAATCTTCTTTTCATTTTCTACGTTTTTTATTTTCACTCATTCTTTCCTTCATTCATTTTTTTCTCAGAGTTCTTTATTCTTTTTTTTTTTTTTTTTTACTTATTTCATTTTCTTTTATCTTCATTATTTTAGGTACCTTTGCCCTTTTTTCTTTCGCATCAGCTTTCATAATTTCAGAATTTAATTTGTTATTTTTATCAAAATTCTTTATTTCTGTCTCGAAAGAAATAATTTTGTATTTTGACTAGACTTTCTTTCAACCTTTCCTTTAGGAAAATCTTTTTACAGTCTCGTTTTTTTTAACTTCGACAATTTTCATCTTACTTTCCCTTTTAATGTTTTCTATCGTTGTTTTCTTTTTTCCTTAAACAAAATTCTTTTGATTTAATCCTAACTGCTTTTATCTTTTCATCCTTCATTTCTTTTAATTTCCATCCATTTTTGCCTGTTTTTCCCACCCTTTCCTGCTCGTTCAAGATCTCTCCTATGATTTCTGAATCTATCTTGCCTTGGGAAATGTTAATGTTCAATATGATGAAAAGAAGAAAAAAGCCCATGAAAGGGATGAATTTCCGAGATTTCGCGTCGTCTAACAATACCATTCAGACTCCCGCCGTTTACTTGTACTGGTCAATGAAAAAAACGATGCGTTCTTCGTGACTGACAACACACTACTCAGCAAATTTGCTAAAATACATGGATATCGGATGAATTCCATCCGTTTCCACCACTTGAGGGGCTTTTCTTTGGTTAATGTGAATTTGTAAATTATTGCGAGTGAATTGGAAACAACAATACATTTACGTGTCTACATAACCTGGATGCGCGCGCAGTGTAATTTATAAGTACATAATTCTTCAGTTGAAAGTATTAAATGCAATTCTACAGCAACAGAAAATGGCAAAATAGCATTGCATATGCACACATCTCAAAAATATGAAATACTTTTTCTTTCTTTTTTCGTCATCTGTCTCTTTCACATGCACACATATGATTTTGAAAATATATTTTGATATATTTCGCCAATGAAACATCGTCATAAGAAAAATGGATTTTATTTCTACAACATTTACACTAGCTATTTGATCGGAGAAGCGTATCAAAAGCTGATAATATTTTAAATTGGCCCGAAAAGTAGTTGTTTTGTACATTAAATAAGAGAAAATTATTATACATGGTTAAAAAAATTATTACGCAAAAATAAAAAAAAAGAATTTTATAATTAAGATTTGCTCTGGTAAAAATATCCTCTTTTAGCTTTGATTACGGCAGCACAAATTTTTGGCATTCGTTGCAAAAGTTTCTTAAAGTATAAGTTTGATAATTGATTCCATTATTATTTTTTTCACTGATTCTAAGAGCTATTTTTCATTTTTTGGGTGTCAAATTCATCTCAAGCTAATTCTGGGGGTTGATTCAGACTTCTAAACTGTAGTAGTAGTAGTAGTAGTAGTAGTACTAGTAGTAGTGTATATATATATATATATATATATATATATATGTGTGTGTGTGTATGTATTGAAAACAAAATTTCAGCACCATTGTACCCATTTTTGAGACGCTGGGTTATAAGTAGAAAGACAATACCAATTTTTCATTTTAATTTAAATATTAGATTGGTGCAAAAATAATGTCGTTTTCTCACATATGTTACTATGTGAGAAAACGACATTATTTTTTGCACCAATCTAATACTTAATAATTGATTTTAGCGGGTATTAAAGTGTTGTATGTATATTTAATCTTGAATGAATTGAAAGAAATATTAAGAATATTGTCATTTGTATCACTTGAAAGCTTTGGAAGCTGTCTACATGAAGTCTTAT
This sequence comes from Acanthosepion lycidas, assembly GCA_963932145.1. Classification (NCBI taxonomy): domain Eukaryota; kingdom Metazoa; phylum Mollusca; class Cephalopoda; order Sepiida; family Sepiidae; genus Acanthosepion; species Acanthosepion lycidas. The sequence goes on from OZ010604.1 coordinate 36,071,590, forward strand.
GTAAGCAAAATTTGTGGCTTAGGAGGGCAATTAGCCATTAAATGTTATAAATTTTGCATATAGAATTTGTTTATGTTTTAATTGCTGTGTACATTTTTTGTCCTCGGTATTTGCTCTGACGAGAGAGAACAGAGAAACCGGTGTAGCTGATCATCTGAGTATTTTTTATATTGTCACTGCATTTCCAAAATTAAATATATACGAGGGGATATGGAATGTCATTGTCCTGACCCAGAAGAAACATTCACTACACGCGCTAAAAGTGTAATGCTTGTCTTTAGTTTATAATTTGTTAAGTGGGACCAAGAGAAAGAAAAAGGCTGATAAAATTTAAATGCCCTAACACACACACACACACACACACACACACACTTGTTGCCATTTTATATTTTAATTTCGCGCATCGTCACTTTTTGCTTTTGATTTTCTCAATTGCATACTATAGTAGGGTCAGTTGGGCATCATCTGTGAGTAAGAGAGCATCATGACGCAATTCACACCACCAGAAATTTGGAAACGACATGCTGCATTGTCGGAACCTTCAATGCGAACATTTCAGACTGTTTGGGTGTCAATCTGAAAAGAGTTTACAGGATTCAAAAAGAGTTGGATGAGTTTAATGGGGATTACGAATGTAAAGCAGCTCGGAAAACTCACTATGATCGCTCTGATAAGAATTCCTGAATTTTTTGGAGAGTGCCCGAAACTCAACTTGGAGGCCTACATCAAATGCCTTGAGGAGGTAGTGCTGCGCTGAGTCAAGAGTGTGGTTGGTGTATGACACTATGTCTAGCAACAGAACTCTACACACAAGTAGGAGAACCCAATCATAGCTGTTAGACAGTTTCTGCGACTGCATCACCACTTACATCTGACCACTTAACTCCCCAGCCTACAGCCCCCTTAATGTGTGGCCCGCAGTTGATCGAGAGATCAACAAAATTCCTTGTAAGACCAATGATGAACTGAACGCAAGGATGATGGCCGCATTCAAGGACACCACCCAGAAGAGATGCAGAAGATTCCGAGTCGTCTGGAGTCCATGGTGGAAGCAAATGGCAGCTTTATTGAAGAATTTTTCTTTAGTATTTCGAGACATTTTTCTGTAATTTCGGTACATATATCAAATAATAACAAACATTTATCATGGTAACCGATACATACATATACATATACACACACACACACACACACACACACACACACACACACACACACACACACACATATATATATATATATTTATATATATATATGACATCAGATATTCTTTTTCAATGAAGAAGGTCTAAGGATACGATATCATCTATTTACTAGTAAGTCTGATCGGTTCGATGAAATCAAATTGGTTACTGATTTACAATCTGTTGTTAACATGTAATCAGTTTTTTCTGGTTTGTAAGCAATTTCCGTAATCGATTTCCTTCGATAGAGAAGCGATACAAGCTAAAGTCAAACACTGACCGCAACACTTGTCTCCTGTTCGCTACAACAGTGACGCCTCGTCTCGTCTCTTCGTCGCCTCTTTTTATGAACTTTTTATACTGATTGATAGTTAAAATTTGCATATGTTAAGAGAGATTCTCACGAGAATCTATTCGGCTCCAAGATCTATCTGCGTTAAATATAGGACTTGTGAAGCTTGTTATTTCCTCTTTTGGATATTTTGCACGAGTGACACCCGTCCGAATCCGTTTTCAGCCTGGAGAGGAAGCCATTTTTCCTAGTGTTACACAATGATATGTTAATTATACTTCAAAACGAAACTGCTCTCTTTTAATCATCTGAGAGAAATCTTTTTACATTCCATCTTTACGGCTTATGCTAACCTCCAGGAGAGTGACCCATTTTGCCTTCTCGGGCTAATGTTTTCCGCATACAAAATAGATTATATTGAATAAATTGCTACGTCTGCTGATACGAAAGTTAGTTCACTGTGACGTGCTAGACAAGTTTTATCTTGAATTTTTTATAAGTCTACCATTCACCCATTTATTGAATATTGCTGCGACATCTGGTTTAGTGCTTATGCTATGTACTTACAAATTCTTTTAAAATACAAAGAAGAATCTGCAATATTATTCATCATGACCTGGCATGTCGACTTTCACACTGCCGTAACGTAGCTTCCCTGTGCCTTTCTATAAATAATTTTCACAGTAATTGTTCTGATGAACTTTCTTCTATCTTACCTAGACTTTATGAACTTAAGCGCTGTATTAGATTGGCGGCAAGATCTCATCATTTTAAATTTCTAGATTTAACCGTAAAGCTAACAGTTCTATGCCAACAGTTTCTTCTATCGCAATTGTGACTTGTAAAATTCTCTTCCGGTTTCTTACTTTCCAGTCAACATTAATTTTCAAAATTTTAAATATCAATCATTATATTATGCCTTCTTAATTCCTATTTTTCTATCGTTCTCTCTCCTAAATAATGCTTTTTTTTCATATTCTCTCACATTCAGTAACTACTTGTGTCTTAGTAGCATTATTGCCTTGTTTGGGGTGAAATGAAAAATGGTTGCTCGAATATTGTGACCCCATTACACTTTAGCTAACTATTTATTTACAAACACTTATCAGTACATCGTTTGTATATTTCCGTCAAACAGAACATACATTATCATTTAAAAAATCGTTGCAACTTGGCTTCAGCATTTTATCATTCAACACATTCATGTATTAATGTAATCTATAATACCTTATTATGCATGCACACACACATATATATATACACTACCGAACAAATGTTTGGCACCAGATTTATTTTTTTCCTCTAAACTATTCATCAAGTGTCCTGCCTTTAAAGAAATAAATTTATTTTTTCTAGGCTTGCATGCAGTTAAGCAATAATTTAACTCAAAATGAGTATAAAATAATTATAATTTTAATTAAAGCTAATTTATATTTTCTTTTCATCAAAGAATCTATAAAGAGCATTTATTACTATATAGCAAATTCTTGTCATATCTTTCACAGTAATTGTAACTTGTAAAAGGATGTTGATGGAAGTGATTTCCAAGCAGTGTGTAGATGTGTAAAAAAAAGGTCTTGCTTATTCTTAAGCAATTTACTTCGAACTTTACAGTAAATTTCGTTCCAGACTACTTCAATTGGTGAAAGATGTGGATATTGAGGGGGCCAAATCATGATTTGTAAAATTCCTTCGTATTCCTTTGATTTTATATAATTTGTACACGGTTTTGAACTGTTTTTGATCATTATCTTGTCGCGAAACAAAATTTTCTCCATTAATGCGGCAGCCAGAAGGAATTGTATGCCTCTGCAGTATTAAAAAATATTCTTCTTTTCGAATAATGATTTTAATTTCAACAAAATCTCCAGGAATCTAATCTCCAAAATATCCCCAAACCATTACAATACCACCATCATGCTTAGCAGTTGGTACAATGCAATTTTCTCAAAATTGTTCGAAAGGAGTTCGTCTGACAAATACTTTTCTTCTACTTCCAAAAAAAACAAATTTGGACTCATCAGTCCATAGTACCCTTGCCCAATCTTCTAATATCCAATTCTTCTGTTGCTGTGCCAATTTTCGTCTTTTCAACATATTTTCTATTTTAATGGAGCTTTATTAACTGATACACATTCTTTAAGGCCAATAGAAAGAAGTCTTCTTTTAATAGTCATAACACATATTGGATGTTGACGTGTAGAATTAAATTCAACCGTTAGTTGGGGAGCTATTTCGCTTCTGTTCTTTTTGCTAGACACGATCAAGTGCCTATCCTACACAATAAAGGTTACTCTGGGCCTCCCAGATCTTTTCTGTCAATAAGGAAATATTTGATAATAAACAAATTAAATATATAAAGATTTTAGAACTAATCCATCTTAAAGCAAATTTAGAGTATTTAGAAAAACAAAAAACAAAAAAAAAAACAAAAAACAAAAAACCCCAAAAGGTAAAAATAAACAGAAACACCATAAACCTAAAATCCTATGGTTTAACCCACCTTTTAATCGTAATGTACAAACTAATATCAGAAGAATTTTCTGAAATTTAATTCATAAGCACTTTAACCATTCACCAACACTAAAAAAATATTTTAAGAAAAATAATGTTACGATCAGCTATAGCTGAGTTAATAACATAGAGAAATCTATATCCCAATATAACAACATTATATTACAACAAATAAGGTTCGACAAAAGGATGGTGAGAATACCATGGACTGAACATGTAATCAATAACGAAGGAAATGGAAGGAAAAAGTAAACTTATACTTAACATAAGAAAGAAACAGTTGAAATTTCTAGATCACATAATGAGGAAAAAAGGCTTAGAAAATTTAACACTTACAGGCAAATGGAACAAGGGAAAGCAGCGAATAACCGGCCCAACGAGCTTAAGGACGCATTCCAAATGTCGGGCAGAGTATTGCGATAGGATGGCCAAGGAGACATCCCAAAAGCCGGGCAGAGTATTGCGAGTGGATGGCCAAGGACGCATCTCAAAAGCCGGGCAGAGTATTGCGAGTGGTTGGCCAAGGACGCATCTCAAAAGCCGGGCAGAGTATTGCGAGACAGGAGGATTTTTTTGGTAACAAAGAAAAGAATACTGAGCTGTTAATTGACATCTGTCCTTCTTTACAGCAGCGAATATTGTACGATTTCCTTAAAGATGAAGAAGAGACTTGAGGTGATGGAGATGTGGTTCTATAGAAGGATGCTAAGGATATCCTGAACCGAGCGTGTGAGCAACGATGAGGTCTTAAAGAGGATGAAAACAAGGAGGAGGCTTATACTTAATATCAGGAAGAGGCAGCTGAAGTTCCTAGGACGCATAATAAGGAAAGAGTGTCTTGAGCATCTGATCATCAAGGGTCGAATAGAGGGAAAGAGAGACAAGGGGAAACAACGCATGACATACCTAGCGGCTTAAACAGGGGGGTGACAGAACATTGTCTGGGGGAAGTAGCAGAAGGAAGAAACTTCTTGAAAGGTGCTAAGGAGAGTTGGAGAGCCATGATCGTCTACGTCCTGAAAGAACACGGTACATAGAAAGAAAGAACAAGCTTGTATAAATGGTTGTCAGAACAAGGATTAGGAGACATAGAAAAAAAAAAAGAGAAAATTTAATAAGAACTACAGCAGACAGGGAATCGTGGAAAGCCGCGATCACCCGGTTTTGAAGGGTCACTTCACAGAGAGGAACAACTGATTTCAGTTATTTTCCTATTTTATTTTAATACAGGTTACATTATAAACCTTCCATTTCTAATAAGGCTAAGATTATTTTAGAAGACGAGGACATAGAAACATGAAAACATTACTTACAAAGAAGCTGGTTGGTCATTGACGAGTGAAGTGAACAGTTTCCTAAGTAACCAGATAAATTTATTTTATATTTGAGTACTTCTATACAATTTAATTTAACTCTAACAAGTGTGATGATTGAAACTATCAAACGTTAACTTTTTGTGAGCTGAGGTCGAACGAAAACACATTTTGAGCGGATTGGATTTGCTAGCACGCTCGAAAGAACTCCCGATCAATTTTTAGATTAAAATGAAAACATTATTAGAAATTGAATAGTTATACGATGATAATGGATGAAAAAAAAACCCGGAACACGAAATGTCAATATTCTGAGTGGTACACGAACACACACATTTGAAGTGGAAAAAAATCAAATAATAACAAATTCATCTTGCATTAAAATAAAATAACATATAATCACATCGCCACACTCTCACATGTTCACGTTTAGAACAGGCCAACACATACAGGCATAGTTACAGAACTAATGTTCTGTCTTTTCTTCCTCTTTTTCACTCATACACATCCGCCTATTTGACCTTGATCAGATATTTGTAGCTTTACCGGAAGCCATGTTGCGCTTGCGTGCTGTCAATAGTTACTTCGAATCTCGCTACATTCTCATAATTATAGCCTTGTACCATACGTAATCCGTTGATCAAAAGCTAACAAACAATTCAAACTTTCGTTTGTTGTTCTAAATCATTTTCAATCATAAGTATTTGCTTAACTACGCTCTCATTAGTATAAAATTATGTTCATGAAGCACCCAGTAAGGAAAAAACTCATTATAGAAGGATTGTGAGATTTGTACTCTGACAAGTGCATCTAGGTAATAATAGGGCCTTCATTTTAATATATTATTAATTGAAAAGTAACCCCCTATTTTGTGTTTGATAGAATCTCCCGTGTAACTATGACTCACCAGACGGAAGAGTTAATCATACATAAAATAGGGAATTATTTTTCAATCACCCTGTATATTTGCAGTATCTGGGATCTTTTATTTTTTTCTCTCTATCTATCTATCTCACGCACGCACACACACACAGACGTGCGTACACACACTCACACGTGTCAGAAATATTCAGATACGAAAATACAAACCTATTCAGTAGGAGAAGTAATATATTGGATAGATAGAGAGATAGATAGAGAGAAAGAGACAGGGCGTGACAAAAAAGAAAGAGATCACACGTTTATTTTTATGTCTCTCTCAACATTTCCAATAAGCAATGAACAAAGGTAAGTTGGGATTTTAGTGTGTTTATTTTAAAATAAAAAGCAATAATCGAATTGGGAAAACGAATAAAATGTTTTTAATTCTTATTATTGCTTAGTAATTTTAAAAAATTAAACCCAATAAATGAGCGTTCATTAAATTTCCCAATTAGGTGCATTCATTTTCTAAGAGTTTCAAAGACGTTTAACCTTGAAGGCAATCCAAAATTTATCTTAACAAAAATTAGAGAATTAAAGAAAAGTAAAAATGTTTACACAAAGATTACACTTTAAATAATCATCTATGCACATTTTTGGAACTTTAAAATATTTGGATGGCATTTAAATTCGGTAAAATGTGTTACAAAATTCGATATTTCCTACAGGAAAAAGATCGATGGATGGAACAGAACGTAATCCATTGATATTAACCGAAAATATTTGTCATCATTGAAAAGAAATTCTCTAAACTCTGAATAACATTTCAAAAAAATAATAAAATTTAATCCCTTGTAAATTCTGATTTACTGGAAAAATCACAATTTACACAGTGAATAATTATTATTCTATTCCTATACAAACTGTAGACAAAATACAATGCAGAAAATGTATAAAAACATTACTTCATACACCCTCATTTCATACAACCTCTAATTTACTTGTGACATCATTATGACAATTTTAACATTTAGAAACTTTTATATTTTAAGTGAACATATACGTAACAATATTATTAAGTATTCTATATGGGTGTGTTTGTTTCACAGAATTATATTCAAAGAAAGTACAATGACTCAACTTATAGAAAAAAAAAAAAACTCTCTTCAACAATTTTAGTTGGAAAAGAAGCAAATATCTCGGAAGAGATACAGAAGATTATTTCATGAAAGAATCCTTTAAATATCTGACAGAGACAAATATTAAGAATATGGCTTTTGAAATATTTTAATAGCAATTGGTCTGACGAGGTTTTTTCCCCGATGCCCCAACTACATGAATTTGAGCGTGCTACAAAATTGAATCTGGGTCCCACCCATTTGCTGTTGAAATAGCAACCGTCACTTCTATTCCAATAGTTTATTTCCTTGCACTTCCCGCCTGTGAAACTCCCTTCCGTTTACTTGCTTCCTTGAAAACTCCAATCTTCAAAAAATTAAATGCAGTGTCAATCGTCATCTTCTATTTTCTTGAACCCCGTTCATCTTTTGTCGTTTCCTTAATCCTCTCTATTCTCAGACATTTCTCTCACTTTCTCTCCCTGTAACCTCCTGCGTACTAGTGGCATTCCCGCTTTGCTTGGAGTGAAATGATTAGGAAAAAAAAAAAAAAAGGATTTTTCGCTAATTTTATTTTATTTTATTTTAAATTTCTTTCTCTTTTCTATTTCTTTTCCATGCATTTTCACCCTTCCCCTTTTGAAAACAATTTTGATCGAACTTTTCTTTTACATGTTTTATATCTCTTATATCCAGAAGAATACGACAAAATTCTGTTTTCAAAAAGTCCTGGATTTTTTTTAGGTTGGGGTTTATTTACAAATGATTTACAATTTTATTATAGATTTATGTATCCTATTACGGGCCTAGGACCCGAATCAAATAGTACCAATGAATCAAAGAAAGAGTAAAAAAAAAAAAAAAAAATCAAGTTTACATCGTCGAACGTGAACACATCGATCTGAATGATTAAATAACAAACGAAAGGAAAATTAAACACAGAAAAATTTTTTTTTTATTTTCAAAGGGAATCATATATCATAAGAACCTTTGAAAAAGACTCTTACAAAGTTATTCTTTATAAAAGACAAGAGAATTCTAAAGAGCCAGAAACTGCGAAAGTAGAAATAATTGAAAGAGTAAATGTGAGTCGTTGCGAATCGTCAGAAATTTCACGTTTATTGCTTAAAACACATTTCTGAAAAAGACAATTGAGTTTAGATCATTATTGCTGATATGCTTTTATTGTTTTTAGTAAAATTTTTAATTTTTTTTACATTGAAAGTCACGAATAAAATGCTATTTCATTATGTTCGAAGTAGTTTTATGTTATATGATAAGCACATTCTTGAATGTATGGGTAGTGTAACGGTTATCAGCTTGGAATGAGAAAGCCGGACAATTTTCATATAGTGAAAATATCTTATTAATATAAGTATGGATATAGTATAAATAAAGTATAAATATAAGGATAAAATCCATATCTTTTCCATCCTGTTAAATTGCAGGACAGTGAGTATTCTCTAGCCGTAGTTGGCTATCAGACTAGGAGAAAGGCAATGCTAAATCCACAATCGACCACATCGAATCACTAGGTATATAGAAACGCACATAATATACAGCCATTAAAAAGATTATGTAGTACACTGCGGCAGGGAGTACAATCTTAAACGAGTGAAATAAGATATTATCTTAAAAATATTATTATGTTTCTTGAATCTCATTATATCTATTACTTATAAATTAGTCAACCGTTCAAACATTTGATATAATATATCGTATTAAAATGTTTATAAAAATCATACAAATGAAATGATTTGAATTGTATCTTAAGGTTGATATATTCATCGTAAATATCTTTATAGCTCCAGGCAATATGAATTTTCTTTATCATGTCGATAATCAGTGTCAGTTTTCATTTCACAGTGTATTCATAAGTTTACAATTGCTTTAAGAGCAAGACTTTTCTAGTATCAAGTATTTCATGAATACAATCCATGAAAGAGTCGTATTTACAAAACAAAACATTGAATTCATGAATTTTCAGATAAATCGAGGCAAGCAATTCTCAGAAAAATCGATGCTTTTTAATTAAATGATTCACCAAACCAAAAAGTATCGATTACTCATACATCTAAAAATATCTTTAACAGAAATCAATATAGCTTTAATATGAGACACACGATAAATAAGAGTTGTGACAATAAAGCGTGGAGCTTACGAGATTCATATCTCATGTAATTTTATCCTTCAAATAAAGAAAATATAGAGTCACATATTTGCACACTAGCATTTGTAAGGAAGAAGCGTCACGATAATTTTATGTTATAATAACTAAATTCAAATCTTAGGACGTGCTAAATTCCAACAATTGAAAAACTTGACGGAAAGAAAGATAAAAACGTGAAAAAATGAAGATGTGATATGATAAATTTCTTTATACAATTCCCAAAGAGAATTTATAATTATAAAAAGGCGATAACATTGAGTGGACTAGTCACACAATAAATTTTCTTTAACCAAATGAACATTATAGCACGATACTTCGTCAATTTGTCTCATTTCTCTAAACAATGCAGATACACTCAGTACTCGTCCCTGACGTAAACTGAAAAAGTTTATGGTAGGGATGAGTATTGAATGTGTTGTCCAAAGTAAGTTTATGTAATAAGTGATAAGTTACATTTGTCGACCATGCTCTGTCCAAATACCTTGCAATGTTGATAAAGTGTGAACCCCTTAAAGACAAGAAGTCGCATTCAATATAAATGCTGGGTGCTTACTGTAATAAAGTTTGCATCTAGATTATCGAGTCGTGAATTGAAAAGGGATGTACTTCGTACGATGGAAGAAAGGAAGATTTATGACGTTTTAGACATTCGTTGAATTCTATTTAATTATACGGGACAATGAATATTTTTACTCTCCCATTGACACAAATGTCAGTGAATTTAATGAAAACATATTAAATCGACTTTGATCTTTACTAAGACACCTCGCTTTCTACTTTTCTTCAAACTTAATCATCACATGCAATTTTTGATGACGAAATTCTTTCAATGATAATTATAATTAAATCAATATCGTCATCCTCATCCTCATCATCATCATCATTATTATAGAAGTGTTCTTCGTGTTAATATTAATTTCATGAATGAGTAAGAACATGTATATAATCTTAGACGAGTTCAAATACTGGGTTTAAAACAAAGACAAACAGGATAATTTTTCATTATGAACCAATTAAAAATTCATATTCCTTATATTCACATCATTCTTACTTTTACACGCACTCACATTCCTTCTGTGAAGCACATATATGTGTGTGCCTATATGAATGTGTTAACTAATTTTGTATATGGATATTCTATTTATTTGTTTATAGTGAGATGGCGATATGATAGCTTTTCGGATTGGAAAATCAACTTTATGTTGAAATTTGTCCTTCTTTCTATTGACAGTTAGACGTGATTGCAAAGTTTAATCCAGATTTAGGATTTGTGCGGAAGAAAAAGAATCTAGCAAAGAAATATCGGAAAAATGATAAAAAAAAGACGAGATTTTCAATTAAATTTTCAACTTATTTTTTAAAAGAATAATGCAATATTGATTTTCGATTGTAAAAGTAAAAACATCTTGCTTAAATTGCATTTAATGGAATTTAATTGTGCTAATGAGCTTATATATTCACTAAATTGGAAAAGCATAGTTACTGTAGCCGATGTATGCTGTTGTAATTGCAAAATCATTTCGATTTTGAAAAAAAATTTTTCTTGATCAAAACTGCAGACCGAAGAGAGAATTTATTTCAACATTCAATTCACTTTAAAGGTTTTAGTGAGTAACTGTTTATTAGCTTAGTTTTTTAAATAATTAATCGTGAACTAGCTTAAAATGTAGCAACTATTAGGTTGGTGCAAAAATAATGACGTAATAATGTCGTTTTTTGACGTATTTGTTAACGTCAAAAAACGACATTATTACGTCATTATTTTTGCCCCAACCTAATAGTACTATATTTAAAAGAAATATAAGCAGTCATTTTGATAGACATCTTTTCTCATCTCAAAAATTAATAATTTATTACAACGTTTTTTTTAACCGAAGGAGCTATAAAATACAATATTTTGTTGAAAGTTTCGTCCCTTTATTGTAAAAAATATTGACGAAAATTACAAATATGAAAAATCTTTCTAATACAAAATGATGTGTTGGTATTATAGACTCTCTCATTCAACTGGGACGAACGCTACAATTCTCAGTATATTGTTTTAATATATACAGTTACTTGAGCACATGTATTTATATTGGAGTAAAACATCTACTACTGGATGACGGTCATTTCATGGGTTTCTGAAATGATTTGTCTTCAGAGAGATGTTATTGTGACAAGGATCTGTAGTGATTAAACATTGAACATAAAGCCAACCTCACATTCATTTTCAGGAAAAAAGAGAGATTGAACATTGATTTTTTGTTGAATAGGAACAAACAGATATAGTTCGATATGAACAAACTAAGATTGAGAGAATGATATGAACAGATTTATCATTAAATCTGTGATCGCCTGACCAAGAGGTTTGAATCTTTGTGAGGGAGATGACATGGAGACGATCTCAACGAGTAAAAGTGTTAGAAAGTGCCTAAAAGCCATACCACAGATTGATCCAAGACTTATGCGTAAAATTGGGAAGACGATACTGGTCGATGTTTTTGCTAGTACGAATTCACAAGTCACCATGGCAGAGTGTGTGAGCAGTATGTCCTTGGTCAAAACAATTGATCACAGCAGATTATGCGCTGTCTCCTTGAAATTGTAACTAATGTAAAAGTATAAACGACAAATTGGTTCTGTGGGTGCCGGAAAAACACAAATGTTACATTACTTACAACATTTTATTTCATGACTCATTAACTGGCAATTTGTGAATGCAACGATATATAATAAAGCTACTTTAAGTAGTATGGAAAGGTGCAGCTGGTGACTTCTGCATTGCCATCTGCTGAACGTTTTATTGGCGGGAATAAAACAGTATAGTATGGGTATGAAAATTATGTATAATGTATTTATTACTTATAAATGTAATGTACCGTGTAAAATCTATTGCAGAGTTATTAAACAGCAGACTGTCACTCTTCATTTTTGAAGCCTTTCTTTCACCTGGAAAAGAAAAGGCAAAATTACTGTCAACCCAATAAAACATGATTGAAGTTAATAATACGACAATACAGCATCAAAATCTATTTTTCTAATTAGTGTCTCTACTTAAGAAATATTATTACTGAACTTCAAAAGTGACCATTGTCCTAGAAGTTTATCCCTATTTTCTATTAATCTAGTCTATTTTGCCACACTACATATTGTTTAAGTAGTCGACTGATCTATTTCTTCGCTTATCTGATTATATATTTCTTCGCTTATCTGATTATATATATATATATAAATATATATATATATATCTTATGCAAGACAGATAAAATATATACTTGATCTTTTCATACAGACGACCATGAAAAACAAAACGTATCCGTACGAGCAATTGTTTTGATGGCATTACTAATGCATCAGTCATTTCACGTTGGCATTTCTCATTGCCGATACATTAATAGAAACGGGATTATCATTTAATTCATTTTAAATGAAACGCAGACACATGAAACAAAATGGCAATCTGCAAATTATAAGGCTTTAAAATGAATGCGACAAGCAAATATTTAATCGCATTAATGTGTCGAGAGATTTAATCATTTTTTTTCTCTCTGCATGCTTTTTGGGTCAGTTTCAACACGATAAAACGTGCGCGTGCAAAGACATTTTCTATTAACATTGCGTAAGACTATTCCATCATAAAATCATTTCATATTATTGTTAAAGCGATTACTGTACTTTGTATGTCCTTTTTTTTATTTTTCACCCTTTGCTATTAATGATACTATTATTATGATAATTGATGATATAGTTGGGCTCTTAGTATTTTGATTGTTTTCTTCCGCCTCTGCCTCATAATCACCATCAATATTTTTCTTCTAATTGTAGAATTTTATTATTGACCTGATTATTACTGTTATGTTAAACATAATCGTAATTATAATTCTTTAGAGAGAGGATGAAAGGTTAATGGCCAATGAATAGTAGTAATGTTCGTAATAGTCTAATACTAACCTATTATTATTATTATTATTATTATTATTATTATTATTATTATTATTATTATTATTATTTCCTTGTGTGTTTCTGTTGTATACAAATTTCCTTCTGCGTTCCAACCAGGGACCTAAGGTCAGAAAGGGCATCATGACATTTTTCACTGATCATTTTGGTAAACAAAATATATCCTAAGATCATAAACATTTTACATGGATAAAGCACTTCGTAATGTGTGAGCTGTATTTGTGAGTACAATATTTGACATTTATTTAAGGCATTGCCTCCAAGGAATCTCATTGTTAAGTGTGTTATGGTTTGATGACAGATGATAGAGCCAAAAAATCGGTACTTTGTCATTTCCATTTTTTGGATTTTCTCAGAGTTTGTCTTATATTATTCCTGGTTATATTTTCGCATTCTTGTACAAGGTTATCCTTCATACTTTCTTGTTCTCATTTGACCAACTCTGTATTGGAATTATATTAATTTGGGGTGCTCCAAATATTCTCCTAAAATCTTTTTACTTCTTCTATAGATGGTGGCTTTTTGATTTCTATAACTGCTTTTCCAATTTCCCTGTAAAACTTTTTATGGTCCGTTTGGAATATCTTATTTTTCCGATGGAACCTTCAAGGCTTTTCATATTTTCTTCTTCTCTGTGCCTTAAATTGTAGTTCCATTTTATGGATTTCCTTGATTGATAGAATTTCATTTAGTAATTTATTTTTATATTTCCGCTTGATCTTCTTGCTTTTGCGTGTTGCAACATATGGATTTCTTGAAATCTCGTATCGATAATTCACATCTGATTTCCTCGATTTATCGCTTTAATTCTGCCTTACAAGCTGGGTGTTTTTGTCTGTTGTTTGATGTTTTCTTTGTCTTCCCAGTAGCTGCTAAAACTGTTGCATTTATGAAATTATTTACTTCTGTTATGCTTTCCATTGGTCTGTCCATTAACAGTGTTTGCAGTATAGCGTTATATGTTTGCACAAAATGTTTACTAGACTTTGTCATATGAATTTTGTGGAGCCGCTCTCTTTATGGCATTTGTGTGTAAGTTACTCTGTTGAGTATTTGTATGATGTCGTGTTTCGCTTTAGGGACTTCAACTCTGTTGTTTTCAAGGAATTCTTGCTTAATATAATTTGATTCATCTTCAGTGACATATTCTGAAGGTGAAATTGTTTATGCCGCAGCAAGATTCTTCCGTTTTATTCTCTAAGAGATTATTATTTCGTATCTTATTTATTTTAATTTTTTTACTTCACCATCTGTCATATTATTTATTTCCATTCTTACCTTATTTTTGCTTTGGTTATGGGTTATTGTACTTTGTCTTATATTACGTTTTATTTGATTTATTTCTGCATTTGAATGTATTTTATGTAGCATGATGTCCCTGAGGACATCAGCAAGCATATTTGAGTTGAGATACGGTCTTATTTCAGTTCCTACCACATCTCTCCATATTTGTTATATATGATCCGTTATGTTCTTTTGTGGATTTGCGGTGAAAAAAGGTGTCATGACGTGTTGATATTCCTCGTGATTTCATTTCATTGACTTTCTTTTTATTTATTGATTTGGCATTGAGTCACTTGGTCCAAACTTGGAGTTAATCCAGTTTTGGTGACGAGGTGTCTAATTGTTGAGTTTGTTCCAGTGATAGATTTTTCGCCCCTAGACTGTTTCTTCTCTTAGTGATGCAGTCCTTGTGACCCGGGTGACGCCCTATCTGATATCAGTATTTATATGTAAGCATTGAGATTGTTGCTTTTTTGCGTTCTCTCCTTGATCACCAAGGAATAATTTTGTTCAAGAAAGGACCTCTAGGACGACTGTCGATTAAGACTAAAGAGCTCGTCCTGTCTATGAAACAGGTCAGTAACATTCAGATGTCCAAGGTTCGTGGAGTCTTCTACTAAGGGAGGTAATTTAGGAACATGACAATGGTATTGACTATAATAACCTTGTATAAGTCGCAATAGCTATTACCAGGTGAAGGTGATTTATGTTGAAATTATCAAATTAAAAAGGAATTAAAGTTAAATAAAATAAAGTCAAATAGAATTAAATTAAAAATAAAATAAAAATAAAAACGTAATTTCGAATTAATTATATAAAAATTTACAGAGGTTACATATAAAAGACAGGGGAATCCACTCTAACTTCTCCGACCGAAAGTGGAAGACATGTTCATTTCGTCAACACTAATACTAGTGATAATAATCAACATTTATAGAGTAGATCACCATCCCAATTACAGTGGAGCGATGAATTCATTAAAACAACAAAAAATGTATTTTACATTTGGAGTCTTTTCTTCTCTTTTCCTCTTCCTCTCTTTTTCATAATATAACACCTTAAAATTATTATTATTACTATTATTATTATTATTATTATTATTATTATTATTATTACTATTATTATTATTATTATTGTTGTTGTTGTTGTTATGTGAGAAAGCAGCACACCAATAAAGTGATGCTGAGTTATAAATATACGAAGCTCAAATATCCATCACGAAACCACGTTTTATAAGGTATAGAAGATAGATATATCACAACCAAATGTGCACATTATGGTCGCAGATTGCAGATAAAACCCAGTTAGAAATACCTTCATTTAATCTTCTCAAATCTTCTCCCATTTGAAGAAATAATCTACTGAACTAATAAAAGAGATGACGGTGTTGGACGCACATTATTATTATTATCGTCAGGATCATTATTATTATCGTCAGGATCATTATTATTATCGTCAGGATCATTATTCAAGCAAATGGCAACTCGTCTATTTTTTTTTATTCCTATTCGTTCTAATTATCGTGTTATTATTAATCACACCTTCATTTAAAACGGTATTAATCCTACGTTCAAAAGGAAGATTTCAATTATCGCACATTTTATCAATATTAACTGACCAAACGTTAACACAGACAACCTCATAAGGAGAAATTATCATAAACTGACTGAAACGGATATTTTAGAAATTACATACTATCGACAGAATTTTATCTTTCCGCTAATTAAACTTTTCTAATACCTATATTTTATGTATAAGCGGAGACAGAAGAAATATTTTTATCAGTTTGATTAATTTCAACGTTAAAATCTTCATTAAAAATCGTTTCAAATTTATAGGCAGTTATTCAGATCATTTTCATGTCAGCTACGTACAACAAAGGAAGAATTTAAGAAAAAATATAGTTGAAATGTGAAAGTAACGATTGTAATAATTAGTATTGGAATCTTATGCAGTGTGGGAAAAACATTGCAAAATTTTGGAAAGAACTGAAAGAACAACATTAATGAAATTAGTCCGAAGAAAATGCAAGGATATTTAGAAGACTTGCTATGGTTGGATCCCCATTGAGTTTCGCCCAGATACTATTAGTATAAAATTAGTAACAGCAATCGATAAAAACATACTAAAGAAGTCAAAATGAAAAAAAAAAATATAGCGATGGCATAGACTAGCATTAAGCTTAGAGTATAATCCTCGAAGCCTGGATAATAAAATGTCTGAATATGTTTAAAATATCAAGACATGTAGTAAACTTCATAAAGAATCTGATGGAAAAGCTGAATATTGGAACTAGAGGAAGATATTACGTAGAAGAGATGAAAGTAAAACGGAAACACTGTACTCGTCATAGCGATGATAACGTTGAAGATTGCAGATTTGCTGTACCATGTCATGTATATGGGATGTCATAAAAGGTTTGCCAAATGCAAACGTAATCTGGAATCCTTCAGCTAAGATAGAGAAATAGAATTTAAAAATAAACATCGAGAAATAAGCAACGAGAAATAAACATCGAGAAATAAAGATTAAGAGATAAGGATAGAGAAATAAAGATTAAGAGATAAGGATAGAGAAATAAAGATTAAGAGATAAGGATAGAGATATAAAGATTAAGAGATAACAATAGAGAAATAAGAATTGAGAGATAAGGATAGAGAAATAAGAATTGAGAGATAAGGATAGAGAAATAAAGATTAAGAGATAAGTATAGAGATATAAAGATTAAGAGATAACAATAGAGAAATAAGAATTGAGAGATAAGGATAGAGAAATAAGAATTGAGAGATAAGGATAGAGAAATAAAGAATAAGAGATTAGGATAGAGAAATAAGAATTGAGAGATAAGGATAGAGAAATAAAGATTAAGAGATAAGGATAGAGATATAAAGATTAAGAGATAACAATAGAGAAATAAGAATTGAGAGATAAGGATAGAGAAATAAGAATTGAGAGATAAGGATAGAGAAATAAAGATTAAGAGATAAGGATAGAGATATAAAGATTAAGAGATAACAATAGAGAAATAAGAATTGAGAGATAAGGATAGAGAAATAAGAATTGAGAGATAAGGATAGAGAAATAAAGATTAAGAGATAAGGATAGAGAAATAAAGATTGAGAGATAAGGATAGAGAAATAAAGATTCAGAGATAAGGATAGAGAAATAAGAATTGAGAGATAAGGATAGAGAAATAAAGATTAAGAGATAAGGATAGAGAAATAAGAATTGAGAGATAAGGATAGAGAAATAAAGATTGAGAGATAAGGATATAGAAATAAGAATTGAGAGATAAGGATAGAGAAATAAAGATTAAGAGATAAGGATAGAGAAATAAACATTGAGAGATAAGGATAGAGAAATAAGAATTGAGAGATAAGGATAGAGAAATAAAGATTGAGAGATAAGGATAGAGAAATAAAGATTGAGAGATAAGGATAGAGAAATAAAGATTGAGAGATAAGGATAGAGAAATAAAGATTCAGAGATAAGGATAGAGAAATAAGAATTGAGAGATAAGGATAGAGAAATAAAGATTAAGAGATAAGGATAGAGAAATAAGAATTGAGAGATAAGGATAGAGTAATAAAGATTAAGAGATAAGGATAGAGAAATAAACATTGAGAGATAAGGATAGAGAAATAAGAACTGAGAGATAAGGATAGAGAAATAAAGATTGAGAGACAAGCATAGAGAAATAAAGATTGAGAGATAAGGATAGAGAAATAAAGATTGAGAGACAAGCATAGAGAAAAAAAGATTGAGTGATAAGGATAGAGAAATAAAGATTCAGAGATAAGGATAGAGAAATAAGAACTGAGAGATAAGGATAGAGAAATAAAGATTGAGAGACAAGCATAGAGAAATAAAGATTGAGTGATAAGGATAGAGAAATAAAGATTCAGAGATAAGGATAGAGAAATAAGAACTGAGAGATAAGGATAGAGAAATAAAGATTGAGAGACAAGCATAGAGAAATAAAGATTGAGAGATAAGGATAGAGAAATAAAGATTAAGAGATAAGGATAGAGAAATAAGAATTGAGAGAAGGATAGAGAAATAAAGATTGAGAGATAAGGATAGAGAAATAAACATTGAGAGATAAGAATAGAGAAATAAGAACTGAGAGATAAGGATAGAGAAATAAAGATTGAGAGATAAGGATAGAGAAATAAAGATTCAGAGATAAGGATAGAGAAATAAAGATTGAGAGACAAGCATAGAGAAATAAACATTGAGAGATAAGGATAGAGAAAAAAAGATTGCTAGATAAGGTCAGAGAAATAAACATTGAGAGATAAGGATAGAGAAATAAGAATTGAGAGATAAGGATAGAGAAATAAAGATTGAGAGATAAGGATAGAGAAATAAAGATTGAGAGATAAGGATAGAGAAATAAAGATTCAGAGATAAGGATAGAGAAATAAGAATTGAGAGATAAGGATAGAGAAATAAAGATTAAGAGATAAGGATAGAGAAATAAGAATTGAGAGATAAGGATAGAGAAATAAAGATTAAGAGATAAGGATATAGAAATAAGAATTGAGAGATAAGGATAGAGAAATAAAGATTGAGAGATAAGGATAGAGAAATAAACATTGAGAGATAAGAATAGAGAAATAAGAA
Organism: Acanthosepion lycidas; assembly: GCA_963932145.1. Classification (NCBI taxonomy): domain Eukaryota; kingdom Metazoa; phylum Mollusca; class Cephalopoda; order Sepiida; family Sepiidae; genus Acanthosepion; species Acanthosepion lycidas. The sequence continues at coordinate 36,090,894 of OZ010604.1, forward strand.
CTGAGAGATAAGGATAGAGAAATAAAGATTGCGAGACAAGCATAGAGAAATAAACATTGAGAGATAAGGATAGAGAAATAAAGATTGAGAGATAAGGATAGAGAAATAAATATTGAGAGATAAGGATAGAGAAATAAAGATTGAGAGATAAGGATAGAGAAATAAGAATTGAGAGATAAGGATAGAGTAATAAAGATTGAGAGACAAGCATAGAGAAATAAACATTGAGAGATAAGGATAGAGAAATAAACATTGAGAGATAAGAATAGAGAAATAAGAACTGAGAGATAAGGATAGAGAAATAGAGATTGCGAGACAAGCATACATAAATAAAGATTGAGAGATAAGGATAGAGAAATAAAGATTGAGAGATAAGGATAGAGAAATAAAGATTGAGAGATAAGGATAGAGAAATAAGAATTGAGAGATAAGGATAGAGAAATAAAGATTGAGAGATAAGGATAGAGAAATAAACATTGAGAGATAAGGATAGAGAAATAAAGATTGAGAGATAAGGATAGAGAAATAAACATTGAGAGATAAGGATAGAGAAATAAACAGTGAGAGATAAGGATAGAGAAATAAATATTGCGAGACAAGCATAGAGAAATAAACATTGAGAGATAAGGATAGAGAAATAAAGATTGAGAGATAAGGATAGAGAAATAAAGATTGAGAGATAAGGATAGAGAAATAAGAATTGAGAGATAAGGATAGAGAAATAAAGATTGCTAGATAAGGTTAGAGAAATAAACATTGAGAGATAAGGATAGAGAAATAAAGATTGAGAGATAAGGATAGAGAAATAAAGATTCAGAGATAAGGATAGAGAAATAAGAATTGAGAGATAAGGATAGAGAAATAAAGATTAAGAGATAAGGATAGAGAAATAAACATTGAGAGATAAGAATAGAGAAATAAGAACTGAGAGATAAGGATAGAGAAATAAAGATTGAGAGACAAGCATAGAGAAATAAAGATTGAGAGATAAGGATAGAGAAATAAAGATTCAGAGATAAGGATAGAGAAATAAGAATTGAGAGATAAGGATAGAGAAATAAACATTGAGAGATAAGGATAGAGAAATAAACATTGAGAGATAAGAATAGAGAAAAAAGAACTGAGAGATAAGGATAGAGAAATAAAGATTGAGAGACAAGCATAGAGTAATAAAGATTCAGAGATAAGGATAGAGAAATAAAGATTCAGAGATAAGGATAGAGAAATAAGAACTGAGAGATAAGGATAGAGAAATAAGAATTGAGAGATAAGGATAGAGAAATAAAGATTAAGAGATAAGGATAGAGAAATAAACATTGAGAGATAAGGATAGAGAAATAAACATTGAGAGATAAGGATAGAGAAAAAAACATTGAGACATAAGGATAGAGAAATAAAGATTAAGAGATAAGGAGAGAGAAATAAAGATTCAGAGATAAGGATAGAGAAATAAGAATTGAGAGATAAGGATTGAGAAATAAAGATTAAGAGATAAGGATAGAGAAATAAACATTGAGAGATAAAGATAGCGAAATAAAGATTCAGAGATAAGGATAGAGAAATAAGAATTGAGAGAAAAGGATAGAGAAATAAATATTAAGAGATAAGGATAGAGAAATAAGAATTGAGAGATAAGGATAGAGAAATAAAGATTAAGAGATAAGGATAGAGAAATAAGAATTGAGAGATAAGGATAGAGTAATAAAGATTAAGAGATAAGGATAGAGAAATAAACATTGAGAGATAAGAATAGAGAAATAAGAACTGAGAGATAAGGATAGAGAAATAAAGATTGAGAGACAAGCATAGAGAAATAAAGATTGAGATATAAGGATAGAGAAATAAAGATTGAGAGATAAGGATAGAGAAATAACAATTCAGAGATAAGGATAGAGAAATAAGAATTGAGAGATAAGGATAGAGAAATAAACATTGAGAGATAAGAATAGAGAAATAAGAACTGAGAGATAAGGATAGAGAAATAATGATTGCGAGACAAGCATAGAGAAATAAAGATTGAGAGATAAGGATAGAGAAATAAACATTAAGAGATAAGGATAGAGAAATAAAGATTGAGAGATAAGGATAGAGAAATAAGAACTGAGAGATAAGGATAGAGAAATAAAGATTGCGAGACAAGCATAGAGAAATAAAGATTGAGAGATAGGGATAGAGAAATAAAGATTCAGGCATAAGGATAGAGAAATAAGAATTGAGAGATAAGGATAGAGAAATAAACATTGAGAGATAAGGATAGAGAAATAAACATTGAGAGATAAGGATAGAGAAATAAAGATTAAGACATAAGGATAGAGAAATAAGAATTGAGAGATAAGGATAGAGAAATAAAGATTGAGAGATAAGGATAGAGAAATAAAGATTGAGAGATAAGGATAGAGAAATAAAGATTGAGAGATAAGGATAGAGAAATAAGAATTGAGAGATAAGGATAGAGTAATAAAGATTGAGAGACAAGCATAGAGAAATAAACATTGAGAGGTAAGGATAGAGAAATAAACATTGAGAGATAAGAATAGAGAAATAAGAACTGAGAGATAAGGATAGAGAAATAAAGATTGCGAGACAAGCATAGAGAAATAAAGATTGAGAGATAAGGATAGAGAAATAAAGATTCAGACATAAGGATAGAGAAATAAGAATTGAGAGATAAGGATAGAGAAATAAAGATTGAGAGACAAGCATAGAGAAATAAAGATTGCGAGACAAGCATAGAGAAATAAAGATTGCGAGACAAGCATAGAGAAATAAAGATTGAGAGATAAGGATAGAGAAATAAACATTGAGAGATAAGGATAGAGAAATAAAGATTGAGAGATAAGGATAGAGAAATAAACATTGAGAGATAAGGATAGAGAAATAAAGATTAAGACATAAGGATAGAGAAATAAGAATTGAGAGATAAGGATAGAGTAATAAAGATTGAGAGACAAGCATAGAGAAATAAACATTGAGAGGTAAGGATAGAGAAATAAACATTGAGAGATAAGAATAGAGAAATAAGAACTGAGAGATAAGGATAGAGAAATAAAGATTGCGAGACAAGCATAGAGAAATAAAGATTGAGAGATAAGGATAGAGAAATAAAGATTGAGAGATAAGGATAGAGAAATAAAGATTCAGACATAAGGATAGAGAAATAAGAACTGAGAGATAAGGATAGAGAAATAAAGATTGAGAGATAAGGATAGAGAAATAAACATTGAGAGATAAGGGTAGAGAAATAATGATTGAGAGATAAGGATAGAGAAATAAACATTGAGAGATAAGGATAGAGAAATAAACATTGAGAGATAAGGATAGAGAAATAAAGATTGAGAGATAAGGATAGAGAAATAAGAATTGAGAGATAAGGATAGAGAAATAAAGATTAAGAGATAAGGATAGAGATATAAAGATTAAGAGATAACAATAGAGAAATAAGAATTGAGAGATAAGGATAGAGAAATAAGAATTGAGAGATAAGGATAGAGAAATAAAGATTAAGAGATAAGGATAGAGAAATAAATTTTGAGAGATAAGGATAGAGAAATAAAGATTGAGAGATAAGGATAGAGAAATAAGAATTGAGAGATAAGGATAGAGTAATAAAGATTGAGAGACAAGCATAGAGAAATAAACATTGAGAGATAAGGATAGAGAAATAAACATTGAGAGATAAGAATAGAGAAATAAGAACTGAGAGATAAGGATAGAGAAATAAAGATTGCGAGACAAGCATACATAAATAAAGATTGAGAGATAAGGATAGAGAAATAAAGATTGAGAGATAAGGATAGAGAAATAAAGATTCAGAGATAAGGATAGAGAAATAAGAATTGAGAGATAAGGATAGAGAAATAAAGATTGAGAGATAAGGATAGAGAAATAAACATTGAGAGATAAGGATAGAGAAATAAAGATTGAGAGATAAGGATAGAGAAATAAACATTGAGAGATAAGGATAGAGAAATAAACAGTGAGAGATAAGGATAGAGAAATAAATATTGCGAGACAAGCATAGAGAAATAAACATTGAGAGATAAGGATAGAGAAATAAGAATTGAGAGATAAGGATAGAGAAATAAAGATTGCTAGATAAGGTTAGAGAAATAAACATTGAGAGATAAGGATAGAGAAATAAGAATTGAGAGATAAGGATAGAGAAAGAAAGATTGAGAGATAAGGATAGAGAAATAAAGATTCAGAGATAAGGATAGAGAAATAAGAATTGAGAGATAAGGATAGAGAAATAAAGATTAAGAGATAAGGATAGGGAAATAAGAATTGAGAGATAAGGATAGAGAAATAAAGATTGAGAGATAAGGATAGAGAAATAAGAATTGAGAGATAAGGATAGAGAAATAAAGATTAAGAGATAAGGATAGAGAAATAAAGATTGAGAGACAAGGATAGAGAAATAAACATTGAGAGATAAGAATAGAGAAATAAGAACTGAGAGATAAGGATAGAGAAATAAAGATTGAGAGACAAGCATAGAGAAATAAGAATTGAGAGATAAGGATAGAGAAATAAAGATTGAGAGACAAGCATAGAGTAATAAAGATTGAGAGATAAGGATAGAGAAATAAAGATTCAGAGATAAGGATAGAGAAATAAGAACTGAGAGATAAGGATAGAGAAATAAGAATTGAGAGATAAGGATAGAGAAATAAACATTGAGACATAAGGATAGAGAAATAAAGATTGAGAGATAAGGATAGAGAAATAAAGATTAAGAGATAAGGAGAGAGAAATAAAGATTCAGAGATAAGGATAGAGAAATAAGAATTGAGAGATAAGGATAGAGAAATAAAGATTCAGAGATAAGGATAGAGAAATAAGAACTGAGAGATAAGGATAGAGAAATAAAGATTAAGAGATAAGGATAGAGAAATAAACATTGAGACATAAGGATAGAGAAATAAAGATTGAGAGATAAGGATAGGGAAATAAAGATTAAGAGATAAGGAGAGAGAAATAAAGATTCAGAGATAAGGATAGAGAAATAAGAATTGAGAGATAAGGATTGAGAAATAAAGATTAAGAGATAAGGATAGAGAAATAAACATTGAGAGATAAGGATAGCGAAATAAAGATTCAGAGATAAGGATACAGAAATAAGAATTGAGAGATAAGGATAGAGAAATAAAGATTAAGAGATAAGGATAGAGAAATAAGAATTGAGAGATAAGGATAGAGTAATAAAGATTAAGAGATAAGCATAGAGAAATAAACATTGAGAGATAAGGATAGAGAAATAAACATTCAGAGATAAGAATAGAGAAATAAGAACTGAGAGATAAGGATAGAGAAATAAAGATTGCGAGACAAGCATACATAAATAAAGATTGAGAGATAAGGATAGAGAAATAAAGATTGAGAGATAAGGATATAGAAATAAAGATTCAGAGATAAGGATAGAGAAATAAGAATTGAGAGATAAGGATAGAGAAATAAAGATTGAGAGATAAGGATAGAGAAAAAAACATTGAGAGATAAGAATAGAGAAATAAGAACTGAGAGATAAGGATAGAGAAATAATGATTGCGAGACAAGCATAGAGAAATAAACATTGAGAGATAAGGATAGAGAAATAAACATTGAGAGATAAGGATAGAGAAATAAAGATTGAGAGATAAGAATAGAGAAATAAGAAGTGAGAGATAAGGATAGAGAAATAAAGATTGAGAGACAAGCATAGAGAAATAAAGATTGAGAGATAGGGATAGAGAAATAAAGATTCAGGCATAAGGATAGAGAAATAAGAACTGAGAGATAAGGATAGAGAAATAAAGATTGAGAGATAAGGATAGAGAAATAAAGATTGAGAGATAAGGGTAGAGAAATAAAGATTGAGAGATAAGGATAGAGAAATAAACATTGAGAGATAAGGATAGAGAAATAAAGATTAAGACATAAGGATAGAGAAATAAGAATTGAGAGATAAGGATAGAGAAATAAAGATTAAGAGATAAGTATAGAGATATAAAGATTAAGAGATAACAATAGAGAAATAAGAATTGAGAGATAAGGATAGAGAAATAAGAATTGAGAGATAAGGATAGAGAAATAAAGAATAAGAGATTAGGATAGAGAAATAAAGATTGAGAGATACGGATAGAGAAAGAAGAATTGAGAGATAAGGATAGAGAAATAAAGATTGAGAGATAAGGATAGAGAAATAAAGATTGAGAGATAAGGATAGAGAAATAAGAATTGAGAGATAAGGATAGAGAAATAAAGATTAAGAGATAAGGATAGAGATATAAAGATTAAGAGATAACAATAGAGAAATAAGAATTGAGAGATAAGGATAGAGAAATAAGAATTGAGAGATAAGGATAGAGAAATAAAGATTAAGAGATAAGGATAGAGATATAAAGATTAAGAGATAACAATAGAGAAATAAGAATTGAGAGATAAGGATAGAGAAATAAGAATTGATAGATAAGGATAGAGAAATAAAGATTAAGAGATAAGGATAGAGAAATAAATATTGAGAGATAAGGATAGAGAAATAAAGATTGAGAGATAAGGATAGAGAAATAAGAATTGAGAGATAAGGATAGAGAAATAAACATTGAGAGGTAAGGATAGAGAAATAAACATTGAGAGATAAGGATAGAGAAATAAACATTGAGAGATAAGGATAGAGAAATAAACATTGAGAGGTAAGGATAGAGAAATAAACATTGGGAGATAAGGATAGAGAAATAAAGATTGAGAGATAAGGATAGAGAAATAAAGATTGAGAGATAAACATAGAGAAATAAGAATTGAGAGATAAGGATAGAGTAATAAAGATTGAGAGACAAGCATAGAGAAATAAACATTGAGAGGTAAGGATAGAGAAATAAACATTGAGAGATAAGAATAGAGAAATAAGAACTGAGAGATAAGGATAGAGAAATAAAGATTGCGAGACAAGCATAGAGAAATAAAGATTGAGAGATAAGGATAGAGAAATAAAGATTGAGAGACAAGCATGGAAAAATAAAGATTGCGAGACAAGCATAGAGAAATAAAGATTGCGAGACAAGCATAGAGAAATAAAGATTGAGAGATAAGGATAGAGAAATAAACATTGAGAGATAAGGATAGAGAAATAAAGATTGAGAGATAAGGATAGAGAAATAAACATTGAGAGATAAGGATAGAGAAATAAACATTGAGAGATAAGGATAGAGAAATAAAGATTAAGACATAAGGATAGAGAAATAAGAATTGAGAGATAAGGATAGAGTAATAAAGATTGAGAGACAAGCATAGAGAAATAAACATTGAGAGGTAAGGATAGAGAAATAAACATTGAGAGATAAGAATAGAGAAATAAGAACTGAGAGGTAAGGATAAAGAAATAAAGATTGCAAGACTAGCATAGAGAAATAAAGATTGAGAGATAAGGATAGAGAAATAAAGATTGAGAGATAAGGATAGAGAAATAAAGATTCAGACATAAGGATAGAGAAATAAGAACTGAGAGATAAGGATAGAGAAATAAAGCTTGAGAGACAAGCATAGAGAAATAAAGATTGAGAGATAAGGATAGAGAAATAAAGATTCAGAGATAAGGATAGAGAAATAAGAATTGAGAGATAAGGATAGAGAAATAAAGATTGAGAGACAAGCATAGAGTAATAAAGATTGAGAGATAAGGATAGAGAAATAAAGATTCAGAGATAAGGATAGAGAAATAAGAACTGAGAGATAAGGATTGAGAAATAAGAATTGAGAGATAAGGATAGAGAAATAAAGATTAAGAGATAAGGATAGAGAAATAAACATTGAGACATAAGGATAGAGAAATAAAGATTGAGAGATAAGGATAGAGAAATAAAGATTAAGAGATAAGGATAGAGAAATAAACATTGAGACATAAGGATAGAGAAATAAAGATTGAGAGATAAGGATAGAGAAATAAAGATTAAGAGATAAGGATAGAGAAATAAAGATTCAGAGATAAGGATAGAGAAATAAGAATTGAGAGATAAGGATAGAGTAATAAAGATTAAGAGATAAGGATAGAGAAATAAACATTGAGAGATAAGAATAGAGAAATAAGAACTGAGAGATAAGGATAGAGAAATAAAGATTGAGAGACAAGCATAGAGAAATAAAGATTGAGATATAAGGATAGAGAAATAAAGATTGAGAGATAAGGATAGAGAAATAACAATTCAGAGATAAGGATAGAGAAATAAGAATTGAGAGATAAGGAAAGAGAAATAAAGATTAAGAGATAAGGATAGAGAAATAAGAATTGAGAGATAAGGATAGAGAAATAAACATTGAGAGATAAGAATAGAGAAATAAGAACTGAGAGATAAGGATAGAGAAATAAACATTGAGAGATAAGGATAGAGAAATAAACATTGAGAGATAAGGATAGAGAAAAAAACATTGAGACATAAGGATAGAGAAATAAAGATTAAGAGATAAGGAGAGAGAAATAAAGATTCAGAGATAAGGATAGAGAAATAAGAATTGAGAGATAAGGATTGAGAAATAAAGATTAAGAGATAAGGATAGAGAAATAAACATTGAGAGATAAAGATAGCGAAATAAAGATTCAGAGATAAGGATAGAGAAATAAGAATTGAGAGAAAAGGATAGAGAAATAAATATTAAGAGATAAGGATAGAGAAATAAGAATTGAGAGATAAGGATAGAGAAATAAAGATTAAGAGATAAGGATAGAGAAATAAGAATTGAGAGATAAGGATAGAGTAATAAAGATTAAGAGATAAGGATAGAGAAATAAACATTGAGAGATAAGAATAGAGAAATAAGAACTGAGAGATAAGGATAGAGAAATAAAGATTGAGAGACAAGCATAGAGAAATAAAGATTGAGATATAAGGATAGAGAAATAAAGATTGAGAGATAAGGATAGAGAAATAACAATTCAGAGATAAGGATAGAGAAATAAGAATTGAGAGATAAGGATAGAGAAATAAACATTGAGAGATAAGAATAGAGAAATAAGAACTGAGAGATAAGGATAGAGAAATAATGATTGCGAGACAAGCATAGAGAAATAAAGATTGAGAGATAAGGATAGAGAAATAAACATTAAGAGATAAGGATAGAGAAATAAAGATTGAGAGATAAGGATAGAGAAATAAGAACTGAGAGATAAGGATAGAGAAATAAAGATTGCGAGACAAGCATAGAGAAATAAAGATTGAGAGATAGGGATAGAGAAATAAAGATTCAGGCATAAGGATAGAGAAATAAGAATTGAGAGATAAGGATAGAGAAATAAACATTGAGAGATAAGGATAGAGAAATAAACATTGAGAGATAAGGATAGAGAAATAAAGATTAAGACATAAGGATAGAGAAATAAGAATTGAGAGATAAGGATAGAGAAATAAAGATTGAGAGATAAGGATAGAGAAATAAAGATTGAGAGATAAGGATAGAGAAATAAAGATTGAGAGATAAGGATAGAGAAATAAGAATTGAGAGATAAGGATAGAGTAATAAAGATTGAGAGACAAGCATAGAGAAATAAACATTGAGAGGTAAGGATAGAGAAATAAACATTGAGAGATAAGAATAGAGAAATAAGAACTGAGAGATAAGGATAGAGAAATAAAGATTGCGAGACAAGCATAGAGAAATAAAGATTGAGAGATAAGGATAGAGAAATAAAGATTCAGACATAAGGATAGAGAAATAAGAATTGAGAGATAAGGATAGAGAAATAAAGATTGAGAGACAAGCATAGAGAAATAAAGATTGCGAGACAAGCATAGAGAAATAAAGATTGCGAGACAAGCATAGAGAAATAAAGATTGAGAGATAAGGATAGAGAAATAAACATTGAGAGATAAGGATAGAGAAATAAAGATTGAGAGATAAGGATAGAGAAATAAACATTGAGAGATAAGGATAGAGAAATAAAGATTAAGACATAAGGATAGAGAAATAAGAATTGAGAGATAAGGATAGAGTAATAAAGATTGAGAGACAAGCATAGAGAAATAAACATTGAGAGGTAAGGATAGAGAAATAAACATTGAGAGATAAGAATAGAGAAATAAGAACTGAGAGATAAGGATAGAGAAATAAAGATTGCGAGACAAGCATAGAGAAATAAAGATTGAGAGATAAGGATAGAGAAATAAAGATTGAGAGATAAGGATAGAGAAATAAAGATTCAGACATAAGGATAGAGAAATAAGAACTGAGAGATAAGGATAGAGAAATAAAGATTGAGAGATAAGGATAGAGAAATAAACATTGAGAGATAAGGGTAGAGAAATAATGATTGAGAGATAAGGATAGAGAAATAAACATTGAGAGATAAGGATAGAGAAATAAACATTGAGAGATAAGGATAGAGAAATAAAGATTGAGAGATAAGGATAGAGAAATAAGAATTGAGAGATAAGGATAGAGAAATAAAGATTAAGAGATAAGGATAGAGATATAAAGATTAAGAGATAACAATAGAGAAATAAGAATTGAGAGATAAGGATAGAGAAATAAGAATTGAGAGATAAGGATAGAGAAATAAAGATTAAGAGATAAGGATAGAGAAATAAATTTTGAGAGATAAGGATAGAGAAATAAAGATTGAGAGATAAGGATAGAGAAATAAGAATTGAGAGATAAGGATAGAGTAATAAAGATTGAGAGACAAGCATAGAGAAATAAACATTGAGAGATAAGGATAGAGAAATAAACATTGAGAGATAAGAATAGAGAAATAAGAACTGAGAGATAAGGATAGAGAAATAAAGATTGCGAGACAAGCATACATAAATAAAGATTGAGAGATAAGGATAGAGAAATAAAGATTGAGAGATAAGGATAGAGAAATAAAGATTCAGAGATAAGGATAGAGAAATAAGAATTGAGAGATAAGGATAGAGAAATAAAGATTGAGAGATAAGGATAGAGAAATAAACATTGAGAGATAAGGATAGAGAAATAAAGATTGAGAGATAAGGATAGAGAAATAAACATTGAGAGATAAGGATAGAGAAATAAACAGTGAGAGATAAGGATAGAGAAATAAATATTGCGAGACAAGCATAGAGAAATAAACATTGAGAGATAAGGATAGAGAAATAAGAATTGAGAGATAAGGATAGAGAAATAAAGATTGCTAGATAAGGTTAGAGAAATAAACATTGAGAGATAAGGATAGAGAAATAAGAATTGAGAGATAAGGATAGAGAAAGAAAGATTGAGAGATAAGGATAGAGAAATAAAGATTCAGAGATAAGGATAGAGAAATAAGAATTGAGAGATAAGGATAGAGAAATAAAGATTAAGAGATAAGGATAGGGAAATAAGAATTGAGAGATAAGGATAGAGAAATAAAGATTGAGAGATAAGGATAGAGAAATAAGAATTGAGAGATAAGGATAGAGAAATAAAGATTAAGAGATAAGGATAGAGAAATAAAGATTGAGAGACAAGGATAGAGAAATAAACATTGAGAGATAAGAATAGAGAAATAAGAACTGAGAGATAAGGATAGAGAAATAAAGATTGAGAGACAAGCATAGAGAAATAAGAATTGAGAGATAAGGATAGAGAAATAAAGATTGAGAGACAAGCATAGAGTAATAAAGATTGAGAGATAAGGATAGAGAAATAAAGATTCAGAGATAAGGATAGAGAAATAAGAACTGAGAGATAAGGATAGAGAAATAAGAATTGAGAGATAAGGATAGAGAAATAAACATTGAGACATAAGGATAGAGAAATAAAGATTGAGAGATAAGGATAGAGAAATAAAGATTAAGAGATAAGGAGAGAGAAATAAAGATTCAGAGATAAGGATAGAGAAATAAGAATTGAGAGATAAGGATAGAGAAATAAAGATTCAGAGATAAGGATAGAGAAATAAGAACTGAGAGATAAGGATAGAGAAATAAAGATTAAGAGATAAGGATAGAGAAATAAACATTGAGACATAAGGATAGAGAAATAAAGATTGAGAGATAAGGATAGGGAAATAAAGATTAAGAGATAAGGAGAGAGAAATAAAGATTCAGAGATAAGGATAGAGAAATAAGAATTGAGAGATAAGGATTGAGAAATAAAGATTAAGAGATAAGGATAGAGAAATAAACATTGAGAGATAAGGATAGCGAAATAAAGATTCAGAGATAAGGATACAGAAATAAGAATTGAGAGATAAGGATAGAGAAATAAAGATTAAGAGATAAGGATAGAGAAATAAGAATTGAGAGATAAGGATAGAGTAATAAAGATTAAGAGATAAGCATAGAGAAATAAACATTGAGAGATAAGGATAGAGAAATAAACATTCAGAGATAAGAATAGAGAAATAAGAACTGAGAGATAAGGATAGAGAAATAAAGATTGCGAGACAAGCATACATAAATAAAGATTGAGAGATAAGGATAGAGAAATAAAGATTGAGAGATAAGGATATAGAAATAAAGATTCAGAGATAAGGATAGAGAAATAAGAATTGAGAGATAAGGATAGAGAAATAAAGATTGAGAGATAAGGATAGAGAAAAAAACATTGAGAGATAAGAATAGAGAAATAAGAACTGAGAGATAAGGATAGAGAAATAATGATTGCGAGACAAGCATAGAGAAATAAACATTGAGAGATAAGGATAGAGAAATAAACATTGAGAGATAAGGATAGAGAAATAAAGATTGAGAGATAAGAATAGAGAAATAAGAAGTGAGAGATAAGGATAGAGAAATAAAGATTGAGAGACAAGCATAGAGAAATAAAGATTGAGAGATAGGGATAGAGAAATAAAGATTCAGGCATAAGGATAGAGAAATAAGAACTGAGAGATAAGGATAGAGAAATAAAGATTGAGAGATAAGGATAGAGAAATAAAGATTGAGAGATAAGGGTAGAGAAATAAAGATTGAGAGATAAGGATAGAGAAATAAACATTGAGAGATAAGGATAGAGAAATAAAGATTAAGACATAAGGATAGAGAAATAAGAATTGAGAGATAAGGATAGAGAAATAAAGATTAAGAGATAAGTATAGAGATATAAAGATTAAGAGATAACAATAGAGAAATAAGAATTGAGAGATAAGGATAGAGAAATAAGAATTGAGAGATAAGGATAGAGAAATAAAGAATAAGAGATTAGGATAGAGAAATAAAGATTGAGAGATACGGATAGAGAAAGAAGAATTGAGAGATAAGGATAGAGAAATAAAGATTGAGAGATAAGGATAGAGAAATAAAGATTGAGAGATAAGGATAGAGAAATAAGAATTGAGAGATAAGGATAGAGAAATAAAGATTAAGAGATAAGGATAGAGATATAAAGATTAAGAGATAACAATAGAGAAATAAGAATTGAGAGATAAGGATAGAGAAATAAGAATTGAGAGATAAGGATAGAGAAATAAAGATTAAGAGATAAGGATAGAGATATAAAGATTAAGAGATAACAATAGAGAAATAAGAATTGAGAGATAAGGATAGAGAAATAAGAATTGATAGATAAGGATAGAGAAATAAAGATTAAGAGATAAGGATAGAGAAATAAATATTGAGAGATAAGGATAGAGAAATAAAGATTGAGAGATAAGGATAGAGAAATAAGAATTGAGAGATAAGGATAGAGAAATAAACATTGAGAGGTAAGGATAGAGAAATAAACATTGAGAGATAAGGATAGAGAAATAAACATTGAGAGATAAGGATAGAGAAATAAACATTGAGAGGTAAGGATAGAGAAATAAACATTGGGAGATAAGGATAGAGAAATAAAGATTGAGAGATAAGGATAGAGAAATAAAGATTGAGAGATAAACATAGAGAAATAAGAATTGAGAGATAAGGATAGAGTAATAAAGATTGAGAGACAAGCATAGAGAAATAAACATTGAGAGGTAAGGATAGAGAAATAAACATTGAGAGATAAGAATAGAGAAATAAGAACTGAGAGATAAGGATAGAGAAATAAAGATTGCGAGACAAGCATAGAGAAATAAAGATTGAGAGATAAGGATAGAGAAATAAAGATTGAGAGACAAGCATGGAAAAATAAAGATTGCGAGACAAGCATAGAGAAATAAAGATTGCGAGACAAGCATAGAGAAATAAAGATTGAGAGATAAGGATAGAGAAATAAACATTGAGAGATAAGGATAGAGAAATAAAGATTGAGAGATAAGGATAGAGAAATAAACATTGAGAGATAAGGATAGAGAAATAAACATTGAGAGATAAGGATAGAGAAATAAAGATTAAGACATAAGGATAGAGAAATAAGAATTGAGAGATAAGGATAGAGTAATAAAGATTGAGAGACAAGCATAGAGAAATAAACATTGAGAGGTAAGGATAGAGAAATAAACATTGAGAGATAAGAATAGAGAAATAAGAACTGAGAGGTAAGGATAAAGAAATAAAGATTGCAAGACTAGCATAGAGAAATAAAGATTGAGAGATAAGGATAGAGAAATAAAGATTGAGAGATAAGGATAGAGAAATAAAGATTCAGACATAAGGATAGAGAAATAAGAACTGAGAGATAAGGATAGAGAAATAAAGCTTGAGAGACAAGCATAGAGAAATAAAGATTGAGAGATAAGGATAGAGAAATAAAGATTCAGAGATAAGGATAGAGAAATAAGAATTGAGAGATAAGGATAGAGAAATAAAGATTGAGAGACAAGCATAGAGTAATAAAGATTGAGAGATAAGGATAGAGAAATAAAGATTCAGAGATAAGGATAGAGAAATAAGAACTGAGAGATAAGGATTGAGAAATAAGAATTGAGAGATAAGGATAGAGAAATAAAGATTAAGAGATAAGGATAGAGAAATAAACATTGAGACATAAGGATAGAGAAATAAAGATTGAGAGATAAGGATAGAGAAATAAAGATTAAGAGATAAGGATAGAGAAATAAACATTGAGACATAAGGATAGAGAAATAAAGATTGAGAGATAAGGATAGAGAAATAAAGATTAAGAGATAAGGATAGAGAAATAAAGATTCAGAGATAAGGATAGAGAAATAAGAATTGAGAGATAAGGATAGAGTAATAAAGATTAAGAGATAAGGATAGAGAAATAAACATTGAGAGATAAGAATAGAGAAATAAGAACTGAGAGATAAGGATAGAGAAATAAAGATTGAGAGACAAGCATAGAGAAATAAAGATTGAGATATAAGGATAGAGAAATAAAGATTGAGAGATAAGGATAGAGAAATAACAATTCAGAGATAAGGATAGAGAAATAAGAATTGAGAGATAAGGAAAGAGAAATAAAGATTAAGAGATAAGGATAGAGAAATAAGAATTGAGAGATAAGGATAGAGAAATAAACATTGAGAGATAAGAATAGAGAAATAAGAACTGAGAGATAAGGATAGAGAAATAAAGATTGAGAGATAAGGATAGAGAAATAAACATTAAGAGATAAGGATAGAGAAATAAAGATTGAGAGATAAGGATAGAGAAATAAGAATTGAGAGATAAGGATAGAGTAATAAAGATTGTGAGACAAACATAGAGAAATAAACATTGAGAGGTAAGGATAGAGAAATAAACATTGAGAGATAAGAATAGAGAAATAAGAACTGAGAGATAAGGATAGAGAAATAAAGATTGCGAGACAAGAATAGAGAAATAAAGATTGAGAGATAGGGATAGAGAAATAAAGATTCAGGCATAAGGATAGAGAAATAAGAATTGAGAGATAAGGATAGAGAAATAAACATTGAGAGGTAAGGATAGAGAAATAAACATTGAGAGATAAGGATAGAGAAATAAAGATTGAGAGATAATGATAGAGAAATAAAGATTAAGACATAAGGATAGAGAAATAAGAATTGAGAGATAAGGATATAGAAATAAAGATTGAGAGATAAGGATAGAGAAATAAAGATTGAGAGATAAACATAGAGAAATAAGAATTGAGAGATAAGGATAGAGTAATAAAGATTGAGAGGTAAGGATAGAGAAATAAACATTGAGAGATAAGAATAGAGAAATAAACATTGAGAGATAAGAATAGAGAAATAAGAACTGAGAGATAAGGATAGAGAAATAAAGATTGCGAGACAAGCATAGAGAAATAAAGATTGAGAGATAAGGATAGAGAAATAAAGATTGCGAGACAAGCATAGAGAAATAAAGATTGCGAGACAAGCATAGAGAAATAAAGATTGAGAGATAAGGATAGAGAAATAAACATTGAGAGATAAGGATATAGAAATAAAGATTGAGAGATAAGGATAGAGAAATAAACATTGAGAGATAAGGATAGAGAAATAAACATTGAGAGATAAGGATAGAGAAATAAAGATTAAGACATAAGGATAGAGAAATAAGAATTGAGAGATAAGGATAGAGTAATAAAGATTGAGAGACAAGCATAGAGAAATAAACATTGAGAGGTAAGGATAGAGAAATAAACATTGAGAGATAAGAATAGAGAAATAAGAACTGAGAGGTAAGGATAGAGAAATAAAGATTGCAAGACAAGCATAGAGAAATAAAGATTGAGAGATAAGGATAGAGAAATAAAGATTGAGAGATAAGGATAGAGAAATAAAGATTCAGACATAAGGATAGAGAAATAAGAACTGAGAGATAAGGATAGAGAAATAAAGATTGAGAGATAAGGATAGAGAAATAATCATTGAGAGATAAGGATAGAGAAATAAAGATTGAGAGATAAGGATAGAGAAATAAACATTGAGAGATAAGGATAGAGAAATAAAGAATAAGAGATTAGGATAGAGAAATAAAGATTGAGAGATAAGGATAGAGAAATAAGAATTGAGAGATAAGGATAGAGAAATAAAGATTGAGAGATAAGGATAGAGAAATAAAGATTGAGAGATAAGGATAGAGAAATAAGAATTGAGAGATAAGGATAGAGAAATAAAGATTAAGAGATAAGGATAGAGATATAACGATTAAGAGATAACAATAGAGAAATAAGAATTGAGAGATAAGGATAGAGAAATAAGAATTGAGAGATAAGGATAGAGAAATAAAGATTAAGAGATAAGGATAGAGATATAAAGATTAAGAGATAACAATAGAGAAATAAGAATTGAGAGATAAGGATAGAGAAATAAGAATTGAGAGATAAGGATAGAGAAATAAAGATTAAGAGATAAGGATAGAGAAATAAAGATTGAGAGATAAGGATAGAGAAATAAACATTCAGAGATAAGGATAGAGAAATAAGAATTGAGAGATAAGGATAGAGTAATAAAGATTGTGAGACAAACATAGAGAAATAAACATTGAGAGGTAAGGATAGAGAAATAAACATTGAGAGATAAGAATAGAGAAATAAGAACTGAGAGATAAGGATAGAGAAATAAAGATTGCGAGACAAGCATAGAGAAATAAAGATTGAGAGATAGGGATAGAGAAATAAAGATTCAGGCATAAGGATAGAGAAATAAGAATTGAGAGATAAGGATAGAGAAATAAACATTGAGAGGTAAGGATAGAGAAATAAACATTGAGAGATAAGGATAGAGAAATAAAGATTGAGAGATAATGATAGAGAAATAAAGATTAAGACATAAGGATAGAGAAATAAGAATTGAGAGATAAGGATATAGAAATAAAGATTGAGAGATAAGGATAGAGAAATAAAGATTGAGAGATAAGGATAGAGAAATAAAGATTGAGAGATAAACATAGAGAAATAAGAATTGAGAGATAAGGATATAGTAATAAAGATTGAGAGGTAAGGATAGAGAAATAAACATTGAGAGATAAGAATAGAGAAATAAACATTGAGAGATAAGAATAGAGAAATAAGAACTGAGAGATAAGGATAGAGAAATAAAGATTGCGAGACAAGCATAGAGAAATAAAGATTGAGAGATAAGGATAGAGAAATAAAGATTGAGAGACAAGCATAGAGAAATAAAGATTGCGAGACAAGCATAGAGAAATAAAGATTGCGAGACAAGCATAGAGAAATAAAGATTGAGAGATAAGGATAGAGAAATAAACATTGAGAGATAAGGATAGAGAAATAAAGATTGAGAGATAAGGATAGAGAAATAAACATTGAGAGATAAGGATAGAGAAATAAACATTGAGAGATAAGGATAGAGAAATAAAGATTAAGACATAAGGATAGAGAAATAAGAATTGAGAGATAAGGATAGAGTAATAAAGATTGAGAGACAAGCATAGAGAAATAAACATTGAGAGGTAAGGATAGAGAAATAAACATTGAGAGATAAGAATAGAGAAATAAGAACTGAGAGGTAAGGATAGAGAAATAAAGATTGCAAGACAAGCATAGAGAAATAAAGATTGAGAGATAAGGATAGAGAAATAAAGATTGAGAGATAAGGATAGAGAAATAAAGATTCAGACATAAGGATAGAGAAATAAGAACTGAGAGATAAGGATAGAGAAATAAAGATTGAGAGATAAGGATAGAGAAATAATCATTGAGAGATAAGGATAGAGAAATAAACATTGAGAGATAAGGATAGAGAAATAAAGAATAAGAGATTAGGATAGAGAAATAAAGATTGAGAGATAAGGATAGAGAAATAAGAATTGAGAGATAAGGATAGAGAAATAAAGATTGAGAGATAAGGATAGAGAAATAAAGATTGAGAGATAAGGATAGAGAAATAAGAATTGAGAGATAAGGATAGAGAAATAAAGATTAAGAGATAAGGATAGAGATATAACGATTAAGAGATAACAATAGAGAAATAAGAATTGAGAGATAAGGATAGAGAAATAAGAATTGAGAGATAAGGATAGAGAAATAAAGATTAAGAGATAAGGATAGAGATATAAAGATTAAGAGATAACAATAGAGAAATAAGAATTGAGAGATAAGGATAGAGAAATAAGAATTGAGAGATAAGGAGAGAGAAATAAAGATTAAGAGATAAGGATAGAGAAATAAAGATTGAGAGATAAGGATAGAGAAATAAACATTCAGAGATAAGGATAGAGAAATAAGAATTGAGAGATAAGGATAGAGAAATAAGAATTGAGAGATAAGGATAGAGAAATAAAGATTGAGAGATAAGGATAGAGAAATAAAGATTCAGAGATAAGGATAGAGAAATAAGAATTGAGAGATAAGGATAGAGAAATAAAGATTAAGAGATAAGGATAGAGAAATAAGAATTGAGAGATAAGGATAGAGTAATAAAGATTAAGAGATAAGGATAGAGAAATAAACATTGAGAGATAAGGATAGAGAAATAAGAACTGCGAGATAAGGATAGAGAAGTAAAGATTGAGAGACAAGCATAGAGACATAAAGATTGAGAGATAAGGATAGAGAAATAAAGATTCAGAGATAAGGATAGAGAAATAAGAATTGAGAGATAAGGATAGAGAAATAAAGATTGAGAGACAAGCATAGAGAAATAAAGATTGAGTGATAAGGATAGAGAAATAAAGATTCAGAGATAAGGATAGAGAAATAAGAACTGAGAGATAAGGATAGAGAAATAAAGATTGAGAGACAAGCATAGAGAAATAAAGATTGAGAGATAAGGATAGAGAAATAAAGATTAAGAGATAAGGATAGAGAAATAAGAATTGAGAGATAAGGATAGAGAAATAAAGATTGAGAGATAAGGATAGAGAAATAAACATTTAGAGATAAGAACAGAGAAATAAGAACTGAGAGATAAGGATAGAGAAATAAAGATTGAGAGACAAGCATAGAGAAATAAACATTGAGAGATAAGGATAGAGAATAAAAGATTGCTAGATAAGGTTAGAGAAATAAACATTGAGAGATAAGGATAGAGAAATAAGAATTGAGAGATAAGGATAGAGAAATAAAGATTGAGAGATAAGGATAGAGAAATAAAGATTCAGAGATAAGGATAGAGAAATAAGAATTGAGAGATAAGGATAGAGAAATAAAGATTAAGAGATAAGGATAGAGAAATAAGAATTGAGAGATAAGGATAGAGAAATAAAGATTAAGAGATAAGGATATAGAAATAAGAATTGAGAGATAAGGATAGAGAAATAAAGATTGAGAGATAAGGATAGAGAAATAAACATTGAGAGATAAGAATAGAGAAATAAGAACTGAGAGATAAGGATAGAGAAATAAAGATTGCGAGACAAGCATAGAGAAATAAACATTGAGAGATAAGGATAGAGAAATAAAGATTGAGAGATAAGGATAGAGAAATAAATATTGAGAGATAAGGATAGAGAAATAAAGATTGAGAGATAAGGATAGAGAAATAAGAATTGAGAGATAAGGATAGAGTAATAAAGATTGAGAGACAAGCATAGAGAAATAAACATTGAGAGATAAGGATAGAGAAATAAACATTGAGAGATAAGAATAGAGAAATAAGAACTGAGAGATAAGGATAGAGAAATAAAGATTGCAAGACAAGCATACATAAATAAAGATTGAGAGATAAGGATAGAGAAATAAAGATTGAGAGATAAGGATAGAGAAATAAAGATTCAGAGATAAGGATAGAGAAATAAAGATTGAGAGATAAGGATAGAGAAATAAACATTGAGAGATAAGGATAGAGAAATAAAGATTGAGTGATAAGGATAGAGAAATAAACATTGACAGATAAGGATAGAGAAATAAACAGTGAGAGATAAGGATAGAGAAATAAATATTGCGAGACAAGCATAGAGAAATAAACATTGAGAGATAAGGATAGAGAAATAAAGATTGAGAGATAAGGATAGAGAAATAAGAATTGAGAGATAAGGATAGAGAAATAAAGATTGCTAGATAAGGTTAGAGAAATAAACATTGAGAGATAAGGATAGAGAAATAAGAATTGAGAGATAAGGATAGAGAAATAAAGATTGAGAGATAAGGATAGAGAAATAAAGATTCAGAGATAAGGATAGAGAAAGAAGAATTGAGAGATAAGGATAGAGAAATAAAGATTAAGAGATAAGGATAGGGAAATAAGAATTGAGAGATAAGGATAGAGAAATAAAGATTGAGAGATAAGGATAGAGAAATAAGAATTGAGAGATAAGGATTGAGAAATAAAGATTAAGAGATAAGGATAGAGAAATAAAGATTGAGAGATAAGGATAGAGAAATAAGAATTGAGAGATAAGGATAGAGAAATAAAGATTTAGAGATAAGGATAGAGAAATAAAGATTCAGAGATAAGGATAGAGAAATAAGAATTGAGAGATAAGGATAGAGAAATAAAGATTAAGAGATAAGGATAGAGAAATAAGAATTGAGAGATAAGGATAGAGTAATAAAGATTAAGAGATAAGGATAGAGAAATAAACATTGAGAGATAAGAATAGAGAAATAAGAACTGAGAGATAAGGATAGAGAAATAAAGATTGAGAGACAAGCATAGAGAAATAAAGATTGAGAGATAAGGATAGAGAAATAAAGATTCAGAGATAAGGATAGAGAAATAAGAATTGAGAGATAAGGATAGAGAAATAAAGATTGAGAGACAAGCATAGAGTAATAAAGATTGAGAGATAAGGATAGAGAAATAAACATTGAGAGATAAGGATAGAGAAATAAACATTGAGAGATAAGGATAGAGAAAAAAACATTGAGACATAAGGATAGAGAAATAAAGATTGAGAGATAAGGATAGAGAAATAAAGATTAAGAGATAAGGAGAGAGAAATAAAGATTCAGAGATAAGGATAGAGAAATAAGAATTGAGAGATAAGGATTGAGAAATAAAGATTAAGAGATAAGGATAGAGAAATAAACATTGAGAGATAAGGATAGCGAAATAAAGATTCAGAGATAAGGATAGAGAAATAAGAATTGAGAGATAAGGATAGAGAAATAAAGATTAAGAGATGAGGATAGAGAAATAAGAATTGAGAGATAAGGATAGAGAAATAAAGATTAAGAGATAAGGATAGAGAAATAAGAATTGAGAGATAAGGATAGAGTAATAAAGATTAAGAGATAAGGATAGAGAAATAAACATTGAGAGATAAGAATAGAGAAATAAGAACTGAGAGATAAGGATAGAGAAATAAAGATTGAGAGACAAGCATAGAGAAATAAAGATTGAGATATAAGGATAGAGAAATAAAGATTGAGAGATAAGGATAGAGAAATAACTATTCAGAGATAAGGATAGAGAAATAAGAATTGAGAGATAAGGAAAGAGAAATAAAGTTTAAGAGATAAGGATAGAGAAATAAGAATTGAGAGATAAGGATAGAGAAATAAACATTGAGAGATAAGAATAGAGAAATAAGAACTGAGAGATAAGGATATAGAAATAATGATTGCGAGACAAGCATAGAGAAATAAACATTGAGAGATAAGGATAGAGAAATAAAGATTGAGAGATAAGGATAGAGAAATAAACATTAAGAGATAAGGATAGAGAAATAAAGATTGAGAGATAAGGATAGAGAAATAAGAATTGAGAGATAAGGATAGAGTAATAAAGATTGAGAGACAAGCATAGAGAAATAAACATTGAGAGGTAAGGATAGAGAAATAAACATTGAGAGATAAGAATAGAGAAATAAGAACTGAGAGATAAGGATAGTGAAATAAAGATTGCGAGACAAGCATAGAGAAATAAAGATTGAGAGATAGGGATAGAGAAATAAAGATTCAGGCATAAGGATAGAGAAATAAGAATTGAGAGATAAGGATAGAGAAATAAACATTGAGAGATAAGGATAGAGAAATAATCATTGAGAGATAAGGATAGAGAAATAAAGATTGAGAGATCAGGATAGAGAAATAAAGATTAAGACATAAGGATAGAGAAATAAGAATTGAGAGATAAGGATAGAGAAATAAAGATTGAGAGATAAGGATAGAGAAATAAAGATTGAGAGATAAGGATAGAGAAATAAAGATTGAGAGATAAGGATAGAGAAATAAGAATTGAGAGATAAGGATAGAGAAATAAACATTGAGAGATAAGAATAGAGAAATAAGAACTGAGAGATAAGGATAGAGAAATAAAGATTGAGAGACAAGCATAGAGAAATAAAGATTGAGATATAAGGATAGAGAAATAAAGATTGAGAGATAAGGATAGAAAAATAACAATTCAGAGATAAGGATAGAGAAATAGGAATTGAGATATAACGAAAGAGAAATAAAGATTAAGAGATAAGGATAGAGAAATAAGAATTGAGAGATAAGGATAGAGAAATAAACATTGAGAGATAAGAATAGAGAAATAATAACTGTGAGATAAGGATAGAGAAATAATGATTGCGAGACAAGCATAGAGAAATAAACATTGAGAGATAAGGATAGAGAAATAAACATTGAGAGATAAGGATAGAGAAATAAAGATTGAGAGATAAGGATAGAGAAATAAACATTAAGTGATTAGGATAGAGAAATAAAGATTGAGAGATAAGGATAGAGAAATAAGAATTGAGAGATAAGGATAGAGTAATAAAGATTGAGAGACAAGCATAGAGAAATAAACATTGAGAGGTAAGGATAGAGAAATAAACATTGAGAGATAAGAATAGAGAAATAAGAACTGAGAGATAAGGATAGAGAAATAAAGATTGCGAGACAAGCATAGAGAAATAAAGATTGAGAGATAAGGATAGAGAAATAAAGATTCAGACATAAGGATAGAGAAATAAGAATTGAGAGATAAGGATAGAGAAATAAACATTGAGAGATAAGGATAGAGAAATAAAGATTGAGAGATCAGGATAGAGAAATAAAGATTGAGAGATAAGGATAGAGAAATAAGAATTGAGAGATAAGGATAGACTAATAAAGATTGAGAGACAAGCATAGAGAAATAAACATTGAGAGGTAAGGATAGAGAAATAAACATTGAGAGATAAGAATAGAGAAATAAGAACTGAGAGATAAGGATAGAGAAATAAAGATTCCGAGACAAGCATAGAGAAATAAAGATTGAGAGATAAGGATAGAGAAATAAAGATTCAGACATAAGGATAGAGAAATAAGAAGTGAGAGATAAGGATAGAGAAATAAAGATTGAGAGACAAGCATAGAGAAATAAAGATTGCGAGACAAGCATAGAGAAATAAAGATTGAGAGATAAGGATAGAGAAATAAACATTGAGAGATAAGGATAGAGAAATAAACATTGAGAGATAAGGATAGAGAAATAAAGATTAAGACATAAGGATAGAGAAATAAGAATTGAGAGATAAGGATAGAGTAATAAAGATTGAGAGACAAGCATATAGAAATAAACATTGAGAGGTAAGGATAGAGAAATAAACATTGAGAGATAAGAATTGAGAAATAAGAACTGAGAGATAAGGATAGAGAAATAAAGATTGCGAGACAAGCATAGAGAAATAAAGATTGAGAGATAAGGATAGAGAAATAAAGATTGAGAGATAAGGATAGAGAAATAACGATTCAGACATAAGGATAGAGAAATAAGAACTGAGAGATAAGGATAGAGAAATAAAGATTGAGAGATAAGGATAGAGAAATAAACATTGAGAGATAAGGATAGAGAAATAAAGATTGAGAGATAAGGATAGAGAAATAAACATTGAGAGATAAGGATAGAGAAATAAAGATTAAGACATAAGGATAGAGAAATTAGAATTGAGAGATAAGGATAGAGTAATAAAGATTGAGAGATAAGGATAGAGAAATAAAGATTGAGAGATAAGGATAGAGAAATAAACATTGAGAGATAAGGATAGAGAAATAAAGATTGAGAGATAAGGATAGAGAAATAAACATTGAGAGATAAGGATAGAGAAATAAACATTGAGAGATAAGGATAGAGAAATAAAGATTGCGAGACAAGCATAGAGAAATAAAGATTGAGAGATAAGGATAGAGAAATAAAGATTGAGAGATAAGGATAGAGAAATAAAGATTCAGAGATAAGGATAGAGAAATAAACATTGAGAGATAAGGATAGAGAAATAAAGATTGAGAGATAAGGATAGAGAAATAAGAATTGAGAGATAAGTATAGAGTAATAAAGATTGAGAGACAAGCACAGAGAAATAAACATTGAGAGATAAGGATAGAGAAATAAACATTGAGAGATAATGATAGAGAAATAAAATTAAGACATAAGGATAGAGAAATAAACATTGAGAGATAAGGATAGAGAAATAAGAATTGAGAGATAAGGATATAGAAATAATAATTGAGAGATAAGGATAGAGAAATAAAGATTAAGAGACATGGATAGAGAAATAAAGATTGAGAGATAAGGGTAGAGAAATAAAGATTAAGAGATAAGGATAGAGAAATAAACATTGAGAGTTAAGGATAGAGAAATAAGAATTGACAGATAAATATAGAGAAATAAAGATCGAGAAATAAGAATCGGGAAATAAACATCGATAAGTAATGTTGAAAAATAATCACTGAGACGTAAGGATCACTGATAATAAAGAAGGGGAAAAGGGAAACGACTGAAAGCATTCAACAGTTCAACCAAGGAATGAACAAGACGCTCAATTTGAATATATTAGTATAATCAAGTAGGTAAGTGAATAAGAATCGTAGTCGAATTCCAGGCGAGTATATTACGTTCATTTTCTCGCAAATACCCTTGAGAATGGTATGATTCCATCTTTTCGTACCTTTGATATGATTTTAATATAACATACCTTAGCTTTGTGTGGTAATCCGTTTAGGAGAATTATAGAAGGAGGATGGGTTCCGTCAGGTTACTTTCCCATAGATAAAACGTCTGCTATATGGTGCAGTATACGCGCTGCCCCAAAGATTCTAATTGATTACCGGACTTATGCAGCGTGCACTATCAAGTTAAAAGCGACGAAAGAAAACGTAATGAATATCAATGAATACCTCAGAAGAACAAGAAACATTAGCTGTCAAGCACTGCAGCAAGCATCTACAGTATAAACACGTGTGAATTTTCCACTGTGAGGTGATCCAGGTCTTTCTTAAACTGAACGAGAGATAAATTCAGATATCGGGATCACAAAACTAGTAAAAATATACAAGTCTCTTAATACGAGAGACAATATAAACAAGTTTTATGTTAAATGAAAGAGGAAGAGGAATGTAAGGAACGGGCGTCGGCGATAACTCTCAATACAAGGATTTGAAGAGCTTATAAGACAGGGGAAGGAGAACGATAAAGTGTCCTTTATTTTGTCTGAAAGCTGCAGAAAATCAAATTGAATAATAAACAGAAAACATGAAATACAATGAAAAGAATGCAAAATATTGGAAAAATATGCTTATGGATCTCGACTTAACAATGGAGCTGAGGATGATATGGTACTTCATGTTCCATATCATCCTCAGTAACAGATGCAAATTGGAGAAACCGAAGGATTTTGAAATGTCCTCCCACCCCAACTCTTAAAAAGGATAGAGGACGTGGAAATCAGTTGAAGACATGGAGCCATTCAGACGATAGAATTATTGGAAATCAACAGAAGTCTAAGGTGAGTGCTGGAATATTGAAGAGACTTACTGTCACTTAATATAAGTCATCAGGTGCTGCGAGTGTGAAAACTCAACAACTAATTAATATAAATGCCGGACTATTATAGTCATAAACGCTGTACAATACGTATATTTTATTTCTAAACAATAACACTCAATAATATTAATGCTAATAATAGTACTACTAATAATGATAATGAGAAAAAAGAACGACGACAATGATTTATTATACTCGATAAGAAAACGTGTTTTTTACTTTAGGAGTTTCCTGGTAGCCAACGAGAAACGCTAGCTTACATTGATTAGTTAGGAATTAAAATTCTTAGACATAATGGAATCGGTTTTTGCCAATACATCAATGCCAAATAAGCAACAAATTAAGGTTGTGAATAACACAAAAATATATAATTCCTCATTTGAAATGTTAGTAAAAATAACCAAAATAAGAAACGTAATAGTCTTTTGCAAAATATTATAGTCTTTTATCATTGGAAAAACCCCGTGGACAACGCTGAACGAATTAGATATCTAAGATCAGAGGGAGATAAATAAGAAGAAAGAAACTGATGCAGCAAAATAGAGTGACACGATCCAGATTGAAAGACTGATATGAACAGACATTGATCGATGGATTGAATGATAGATAAGGGGACGCATAATTTCTTTTTGATAAGTATAGCTTTATATTTTTAATTTAAACTGATTGACAGTGAAGAGATAAACCAATATTAAATATTTTTTTTAGTTTTTGAGTCTTGCGTTAAGCATTTATTAGTATTTTGACATAATAATCGAGATACGAGCCCGATAACTTACACCGATTAAGATTTTTTCTTCTTGTTTATGCTTACAGCTGTAAATTCTTCAGACTGTGCGTAGGGTTAGATTTCAAAATTGTTGTTAGCGTGATTAGAGAACCTGTTACGATATGCATTAGGCTTTATAGATTGATATTGACACCATTTTATAAAACTGGGCTCAGCTTATGAGTCTTAATCGATAACGACAAACGACATTTTAAAGAAATGGCTTCTTCGAAAGCTTCACAGGAAATGCAGCCCCACTGGAATAAAACCTCCCAATACCGAATAGCATATTATTTAAATTGCAAACACACGCGCATAATAAGTATGGGACGATAAAATGTTCTCAACTCGAGCAATTTCCCAAAACTGACCAAGTGCTAGACGTCAAATTTATTTTTTGAATTACCTTCTTAGGATAGACGAGAACTTTTCATTACCGCTCCTTCGAAGATGTTGTATAAAAGAGGCAGACAGATGTTTCTTCATAATAGTTACTTTTTTTCATATCATTCAAATAATAAAATAACTGCAATAGCCATTAAGATTCTGTCATCGTCAGTACAATTTTAAAATTAAATTTCTAAGTAAAATTGCAGGAATTGAATAGTCTTTTTTTCCTGAAGACCAAGCGAGTCTAAAAATATTAACCTGTGTTGACATAACAACTCGCTTAATTGAACTGCCGGTAAAAATATTTCCTTGTAATACATTTGTGTCTTTATATAGAGTAGTTTTTTGTGTAAATAAAATCTCTTTTACAATTATAAAAATCATGGGTTCGTTAGCGACTTGTCAATAGAAATTAAATATCTGTCATTATATCCTGATACAAATAATATAATATTAGCTATCTATATATCCTATCTTAAAGAAATAAAGGCAAGAAAATACAATAATTTCAAAGGCTGTAAAATATATTTTTTGCATAAAACTATGAACATATATTCTTATCTTTATTCAATCTTATGTCGGTTTTATCTGCTAACGAAAGAAATATTTCTTGTAGAATTATGTCTCCTTTCTCCGTTAAAAAGGCACAAGACAATTTTATTCCGATTATAACATCTTTTATATTTTTGCCCGGCGTAAAGTATTAATTTCATTCATTTATTTTTGGAGACGAGAGCCAATGATGAAAACCAATGGCTAGCTGAAGTTTCCTTCATTTTGCACCAATGCTTAGAAATGCACGCCAAAGAAGAAGACTGAAAAACTTTATCCCCATTAAATCTACGTTCTACGAATAACAAACTTCTAGTATTGGAATATAATCAGTTCTTATTGGTCTATATAATATAAATATAAATAATTAAATTAAATAGTTCCCCATGGCCTTAGACGAAGTTTCTCGGAATTATGTCAAAGAATCATTTCAAGAAACATGTTTATATTTCTTGATTGTAAAATCTTGTAACAAGATGGTAACAAATTTCGTAAAAATAAAAATTGTGAACAAATAAAATATTTTACCAAAAATATTAGGTCTGTGCAAAAATAATGTCGTTTTCTCACATATGTTACTATAATAACGACATTATTTTTGCACCGTCCTAATAGTAAAATCTTGTTACAATACTGATTATAAAATTCCAGTAATAAATGGAATTTTAAAATAATGTCCCCTGAAGAGTGGATGCAAATTCACAATATTTTGGGTGGAGTATGCGCACTTATTTAAGTGCGCATACTTAAATTTATTTATTATTAAGGCTACATCTCTTGATATTAAGCACTATACTTATAAAGAAAGCTTCTCCCACAATTTACTTGGTCAGCCGTTTTGGGACGAAACACAATCCTTGTTATTGTATTCTACATAAATATACAGATATAGATAATTCTTACACACACACACACACACACACATAAGATATGTATATACATCTAGTATAATATTATATATATATATATATATATATATATATATATATATATATATATATATATATATATATATATACATTACAATGAATAATTGCATGATTATTATAAGGTAGTGAGAAAAATTGTCCACTGACTAAACATTTCTTCTGAATATAGTATATGTTACAAAGTGCTTTTAATTCGATAAGTATCTATATAATTATAGTTAACAAGTATTGTTTGCCTGTAAGATATCGATTAGTTGCTTACTAATAGGATGAATTTCATTAAAAAGCAATATTTTAAGATAGCCTCAGATAAAATTTAACATTTTAGTCGCTTTGTCAAAACGATACTAAAAGCTGTACTTATATATATATATATATATATATATATATATATATATATATATATATATATATATATAATCAAAGTATTGATAAAATCAACAAAGAAAAAACAAAAATAAAAAACAAGTTTTTCGACCAATATAATTTAAGAAGAAAACAGAAAAAGTTTTCGACCCATATAAATTAAGAAGAAAACACCAAAAGACACACACCTACTTAAGCAATAATGGACAATGCCCCATATCAAAATGACCAAGACAGAACAATTATGCTACCTAGCGACAACACTCAAAAAAGAGACAATGTGCAGACCGTTACTCGAGTTTCACGTTACTGCAATCGTCAGGTAACCACACGGGGAACAAGAATTTAAACAAAGAAAAACAAAAAACAAATCATGGGTAGGCCGGTTTAGTCCAGGTGAATCTAATTGAATAGAGAGGTATAACCGTATGTTCGGTGGCAGTAGGTGTTTTATACTATGCCTATACTTAGTAACCAACTAAGGTCTTATATTTAAATGTCTAATGTCACAAAATCATCTCTAATATTGGTAATTTCTCTTCTATGCATAATCAACAACTATCCTGCCTATTTTTACATCTTTTATATTTTTTAGAATTTTCCAATTATTTTAAGAGATCTTCCTATTTGTCATTAATAGGTTGAAAGTGTTGTAGCGTGTTCGGATTTAGATTATAGTCACAAGGATTAAATAAGATCATCCATAGTGTTTTTCTTTACTTCCTTTTTTTTTCCATCACGGTATGGGCGACGAATTTTAACAGCTTCTCTACCCAGTGTTCTGTTAGTATAAATATTTCGTTCCTCCAGCTTTAA
Source organism: Acanthosepion lycidas (assembly GCA_963932145.1). NCBI lineage: Eukaryota > Metazoa > Mollusca > Cephalopoda > Sepiida > Sepiidae > Acanthosepion > Acanthosepion lycidas. The sequence goes on from OZ010604.1 coordinate 36,121,120, forward strand.
TTTGATATATATATATATATATATATATATATATATATATATATATATATATATATATATATATATATATATATATATATATATATATATATATATATATACCTTCATCTCCCTGCCGTGCGCTTGGGGTACATTATCAAACTGACGTCAATTCAGCCGGGTTTCGGTTCTAGCTAGAGACAACAGGATGTCTGATGAGCTGTGAAAGAGTCTGTCTGCTGATGGCAATATATATATATTGTCATCAGTATATATACATACATATATATATATATATATATATATATATATATATATATATATATATATATATATATATATATATATATAGTCATCCACATACAGACTGCTTCGCTGTATTACAGCTCATTCGTGTGGGTATACATCCGTTTTGGTAGCAGTTGGAGATTCTAACCCCTAGGCCATTGAAACCTGGCGAATTTTTGCGTATTTATATTTCATTTTGAGAACTCAATCGCTAGAAGAGACTTGCATTATTAGCAGTAATTGTGACTGTTTATAAATTCGTTCTTTACTCCCCACAGTGCTCAACCGATTAAATTATTTTATCGAGAGCTAATATCATAATCCACAGAAAGATTGTTTCGCTGTATTACGGCTCATCAGTGTGATAGAAATCCGATCGCTTCAGGCCGGGATCGAAACCCGACCGATTTGGCATCAGTCGGAAATTCTAACCCGTAGGACATCGAAGGCTTGGCAGAGAAGATTGCAAAATTCAAAATATTTATCGTAGGTTGACATATAAAATATATATTCTGTAACAGTTATTCTTATCTGAGTTCTGAATCGTGAAAACTGAAAGTCGACCTCCAATAAATGTCTTGAAGTTTCAATATTTTTGATACAATAATTATTGTTGATCTACCTTTCTATTGTGCACTTTATTAGCGGAAATTCTGTTCGCCTTGAAATATGTCGAGTTATATCATTTTACGTATATCAATGTTTGTCATTACTATTAATTTATTATATATCGTCACTAATACTAGATAGCAATCATTGCTGACTCCATTTAGTCTGATTGTTAGGTATGACTTTTAGAATCAATTCTTTTATTTTACTGGAAGGATCTCAAACTCCGTTCCACTCCACCCCTATACACAACATCAGCTTTCAGTTTTGGTAAAATTAGTGATGATTTATTTTACTTGGTCCGCAATTTTTGTGTTTAATTTGTTTTAAAATGGCCACCGTGGCTTCACAATTTCATAACAAATTGTAACATTTTCCTCTCGACTGAGTAGAGAAATGGTTAGCGAAATTCGTCAGGTTGTTTATGAGTAGTAAGTCCAATCTTTAATGGACACTCCCTACAATAATTCGATATTGAATAGAAAAAAAAATTTCTAATACCACTCTTAATTCAATTAGAACAGTAACTTTTCTATAAACATTCAAAATAACTTTGCATTTCAGTTGCATTTTCATCTTTCTTAAAATAATAATGCACTAGATGGTGAAAATATATCTTATTTTCACCAATAAGTCAATGCCCATTTGATAGTGTAAAAATGCACATCAATATGTAAATTGTCACAATACAATCATAACTTTGAATAAACTTAATGAAACATTTCTAATGTTAGTATGTCGGCTAAAGTGTAACGAAAATTTTTAAGTTAATCAAAAGATCAGCTAAATATATGAAACTTTCAGACAACAATTTTGTGAAAATTAAACCGTCTAATGAAGAAAATGGATGAATTTTGATGCATTGATCCAGAATAAAACAAACAGTACGATAATTAGGATTTCTGTGAAAATTCATGTCATTTTTATAAAAGCAGAAAATAAAAGACCATCTGATGAGCAGTGATTTAGATTAACAGCATTACATAAAGCCGTTGTAAAGAGAACCTGCTAAATGAAATTTCGATAAACAGTCATGTTATAAATATGGGCATGCTTGGAACCGTGCCAAAATCACTTGATTCGAGATTGGATGAGTGAGAGATTCTGAGAAGCTTTGAAACTTTATAAACATACAGGCCTTATGTAGCCAGGACTAAGTTGTAAAAATAATAATAATAACTAGACCAAAGGCATTAAGAAGCTCAAG
>OZ010604.1:36128202-36173202 GCA_963932145.1 Acanthosepion lycidas
ATGTTGTCTTTTTTATTCACACACACACACACGCACACACACACACACACACACACACACACACACACACACACACACACACATATATATATATATATATATTTATATACTAATGTATGGTTACGGTTTCACACATGTAGCATTTTCAGACGGTAGGAGACCTGATAATGAGCATTCTTCATCCATATATATATAGTGAATATTAAATTTATATATATATATATGGAAAAAAGATCTTAGATTTTGCCGACGCGTTTCGTCTTCCGACTTTTCAAGGCAAAAATGAAATCGAAATTTTCTTGTTGTTATAGTTACATTAAAAAAACAAATTTAAAAAAAGATGTCCCCAGAATTGATCTGGGAATTTAACTATATATATATATATATATATATACAGTGCTGTTCGATAAAAGTGACTCACCTGAGTTATTTTTTATTGATTTGGGGTTAAAGTAATTTTTAATCTTACTAAAAGACCCCTTCCCGACCACCTAGGTAAAAGGTTTATTCATCCTAAATTATTCTATTGATAATTATAAATTTGAAGATAAATGAGATTCAGGAAAAAAGCTGTGCAAAACAAAAGTGACTCAGATATCGATATAATGATTAAACTGGTAAATTTAAAGAGCTTTTGACAAAATATTGAAAACTATTTTACAATACACTCAGAACAATATTCTAGAGAATTCTAGAACAGCTTAAATTAAATCTAGAATATTCCAGAATATTCCAGAAAGCCTCATACAGTATAAAAACGGCTTGAAATAGCCACTCAAGTCATTAACCAGATGAAAAAGCATCTATTATTGCCCTCTCAAAAGCAGGCAAGTCTACGAGAAAAATTGCAGAAATTGCTATAACCTCACAATCAACTGTCTCTCAAGTGCTTAGGGCACATAATGATGCCACTCCTGATCCAAGGAATAGAACAAGGGGACGAAAGAAAAAAATTGATGATAGAACTGGCAGGGTAATCAAGAGAGAAGTTACGAAGAATAGGACTATAACTAGCTAAGCTATTGCAGCCAGTGTAAGCGAAGAGCATGGTGTTAGTCTTGCCTCTTCAACACTCCGTCAGAACAAGGTTACAAATCTTGTTAGAACAAGGCTACATATCTTTTACACGAAGGTTTAAGCCACTAATAAGCAAAGCCAACAAAGCCAAGAGACTTGAATGGGCTCACTATTACAAAAATTTCACCGTAGAAGACTGAAAGAATGTTCTCTTCTCCGATGAAACGAAAGTTGAGCTAAATTCAAAGGATAAGGTGAGTCATTTTTATCGAACAGCACTGTATATATATATATATATATATATATATATATATATATATATATAAAAGCAAAATTTATTTTTAATATTACCACACATAGTAACAATTAAAATAAAACATGAAAAACGATCTAGCTAGCGGGTTTCGGAGTTTGCTCAACAGAGATAAATCGAGATTAATAAATACATTATCAATAAAAGGAATGGAGAATGCGTGAAAAAATTTAAATCGAACTCAATTGAATGTCAAGAACAAAATATTTCTGTTTGCTAAGAGAAGGTTTCATAGGTAAATTGTATATGGCCTCCAACATTTTAGGTCGTAATTAGAGTGGGACCTACTCATGATGGAAAACGAGTCCACACTGAAATTAGAATCACAATTGCACTTATTTATAAGATGTTCCGTGATAGAAGTCCAGTATATTTTCGTCAATACCTCTGATGGTAAATAATTAGAGTTCCAGATTTTATAGGTACGTGTTGATTAATCCTAACATTTAGGCTTTGAGTCGTTCTTCTTATGTAGTGTGCACTGCAACTATATTTAAATAAATAAATCAGGGAAGTATTATGGTGAGGTAGAATGACTTTCCGCATAGATGCAAGGACAGGTGTAGCCGAGAAAATCACACGTGTTAATAAAAAAATAGCATTGTCGCATTGCTATAGAAACACGCTTTGCGTATCTGTAACTAATGCTACCTCGCTAAGGAAGATCCGGTTACACAGGACATCAGGTTTGGCTTTATTAAACTCCAAAATTTTATTTTTAATTACGGATTGAACAATATCCAATGGATAGGAATTGTTGCAGAGGGTAGTAGTAATAAACCCGATTTCATCGTCCGGCTTGGTTTTAGAACAGATCATTAAATTAAGTTTACGTTTAATGGGAGGAAAAGAGTCCTAACGGATATATAAACCAGGAAAAAGTCGGTTTTAGGTAAACCGAAATAATAAAACACGAAGAAGTTCTACAAACGAGGATATATATTAAAAAAAAAAAAAATTGGAAGCGAAAAATTATTATTTTTTTTTCCTGTGTAAATTTAAGGGCTGAATGGATATTGTTAAGGGATGTAAGAAAAAGGGTTAGCTCCATTCTCGTTAAGGAAGAGAAAAAAATGTCATCTAAATAACGAAAATAAACATCAGGTCTATTGGGATCAGATAATAATAATCACACACTGGATCTAACTAACGCCTTTATCCATATGCCATGTGTCCTTGGGGACATGGATTGGTTTGTATTTCTTTTTGTTTTTGTACTAATATTGAAGAGAAAGAGTTTGTATTTGCTTGACAAAATAAATATTAATAGTTTTGGAAATAAGAAAGCATAAAATTATAATAGACTAATAATTTAAATAATTTTAAATAAGTCTGTAGATTAAACAGTCGAGTAGATTGGTCTCTTCTAGCCTTAGATGGCAGACAGTTTAAGAGAAAGTGTACTCTGCATTCAAATATGTTGAGAAACAAGGAGGGACTACTCCACTATCTTTCCTATCAAGATATGACAATTCAAAGATAATGAAGTAGTCTGTTTATATCTTTTATATGTTAAAGAGAGGTGATATTTAAAAACTTAAAATTACGAAAAATTAAACTAATCTGATAAAATGCTAACAATTTAAATAATGACGCAGATATTTACCTTATATCAGAAAATGTTCCTCGCTTGTTTGCGTTATGCTAACTTTGGGGACTAGACATTTGTGAATTCTATTAGCAAGAAGATATTTCGACCAAAAAGAGAATAATATATAAAATCTTCATTGCTATTTTAAAAAATTTTTCTAAATTTCTATGATACTTTCTTCTTACTTTTTATACATTTTTATTTGGAAAATTTCAATCGTTGCAGTTACAGTGTTTTGGTCGATAACATAATTATGAGCTTGAGTAAAAGGATGGTAGAACAGTGTTTGGGAGAAATAACAAAAAGAAAACTTTTTAAGAGTTAACAGGGACAGGAGGATGTGGAGGGCCATAATCGCCTACGTCCTGAAATAACACGGCACATAAAAGAGGAAGACGGCTGTCTGTTGTATTTGATAACTGTTAGTTCTGCACAGAATCTTTCATTAGTTTTTCTAATTGCTTTAGCTGTTACATGCGATCTTCCTCGGAAATTTCAGAAGTCGTCAGTTATTCCCTTTTCGTTATTCTGTAAAATACAACGATTGAACCAAAAAGTCATTTCGGGGATTTGATCTACCGTCTGTTTTTTCGTAATTCATATCTCCGAAACGGTGTTGATATCAATGTTTGTTCTGTTGATTGAATGATTTCAGCATATACGGATGTGTTAGTCGCTTGTCCTATTTCTATTATTTTAAGTTCATTCACTAGGGATCGGCATGACATTCAATTAACTCATAAACTGTACTGGAAAAAAGTTGATTTTCAGTAGAGGTTCTACATAAAGAACGAGTTACATAAATATACAAAAATAGAAAGATTGGTATAACAATGATGTGTGCCCTCACCGGTTTTATTAATCTTCAAAGTGAGATAACGAGAAAACATAGCAGGATTTACTGTCGACAGATGTAACCATAACAATATATGATATGCAGACGACACTGTGTTGTTGGCAGATGCAGATAGATAACGGAATGTTCTATTAGAAAAGGAGATAGAGGAAAGCAAAAAGAAAGGACTAATCATTAACCGTTAGAAGGTAGAATGCAGGTTATCAGTTAAAATGTTCGTTACAGATGGGGCACATAAAAATCAACAAAGTGTCTACAAATAATTATCTGTATAGTACAGTAAAAGAACTTTGCTAGAAACCACCTTTGGTGGTTTCTAGCCATATTAAATTCTTTCAATTTTCTTTAAATGAATCTTACTGAGATATCTGAATTGACTCAGTGACTGTTTTTGATCGAGAAACATATTCAGTGACATAATTCTAGGCTCTTAAAATTTCATCAAAATTGGCAAAACTTTTGTAAATAAGGATCCTTATTTTGAACTGAAATTTTGAACTGAAATTTTGAACTGCTGTTGAACCGTTTTTAACACGTTCAACTTTTTAGCAGAATGAGAGCATCCCACATGGACAGCTATTGCTCTTTGTGTCTTGCCAGTTTTACGTAACATGTAAACAACGTACTTTCCTGCCTCTGCCATCTTCTTAACTCTTACCATTTATAATACTTGGCGACAATATACTGGACATTGAAGATTCCACTCGGTTACACCAAAACTTTGGCAGGGAGAATACTCATGAAACGACCTCATATTTAAATGATTAAATAAATTTCAATTGTCAGGGAGAAAATACCGGATCAATCATATGTATATTGAATTGGTAGACTCTTATCCAATTTTAAACAAATTCAAGCGGAAAATTCCATTTTTTTGTATCATTGTAGATATAGATGCTAGAGGATATAACATTTATACAATGTACAATTCTAAATTATTCTTTCAATTTTATATTTTTTATTATGAATCGTCAAATAATGCTACAGGGGTAAACTGATGTTTCTAAGCAATAATTAGTGAAAATAAAAAAAAAACAAAACAAAACAACAAAAAAACACACACACACACACACACACACACACACACACAAAAAAAAGAAAACAAAAAAACAAAAAAACAAAATACGTACAAATAGTGAAATAATATTACACCGGGTAATTAGAAAACCAGAAATCGTTTCTTATTTATTTCTTATTTCTTTTCGATTATGGATGACATAGAAATAATGATACTGTATTTTATTCGAGAATATAGCATCTCAACTAAAAAAAATAAAAAAACGAAAACCTCCTATTTTAATGGCGATCAGTAGAAGAGGCATTTCTTTTGTTGTAAATAACCTGCTCAAATTAATATTAACGACCTCGGGACATCTTCAACATAAAATGTACTTAGCATAAATCAAAAGATCAAATCAAAGATAAACTTTGTAAATGATTTTTCATATTCGGCGGAAGATATGAAAGGCTATCCATCAGGATATGAAAACATTTTTTACTTAGAGACGAGAAATAAGAATTGATTTTGAAAAACTGTTTAAAAAAAGTACAAAATTTACTGTTCAAAGGGACGTCTAAGCTAATCTTTCGGTTAATAAAAAAAACAGAATTGGGGTATAGATTTGACGAATAACGAAGACAGAAAATCAATTTTGCCAATTAAATAGACGTTCATGTCAAATATACATGTTTTATAAAATACAGAAGTTTCAATGATAGCTGATCACTTTTCAGTATAACAAAATGAATATTCGCGCAATCGCACACGTATGAACTCATGACATATGCATCATTTTAAGTAAACACATTAATACACAAATGCGTATGTATATACGAATGTGATTATGTGTATGTGCGCGCGCGTGTGTGTGAATTAGTATATACAGAATGCGATCGGTAAATTGTTACCATTTTATACTTTAAATTTCACGCATGAGCATTATTTGTTTTCGATTTTGGTGCCTGCACAATATAGTAGGGCCAGTTGGGCACCGTATGTGAAAAAAAGAACACCATGACGCAATTCACTCCACCAGAAATTTGGAAACGGCATGTTGTACTGATTGAGACTCATTTCAGAAGTTCCAATAAGAATATTTCAGAGTGTTTGTATGTTTGGATGGCACTGCAGAGAATTCTGGATGAGTCTAATAGTGATTATGAAGTTATGCCTTCATTCACCTTCCAACAGGACTTCGGACTCAACACGGAGGCTGATATCAAGTAACTTGAAGAGGTCTGCTGCCCTGCGTCAAGAGGGTGGCTGCTAGAAGAACTTATGACTGGCAAAAAGAACACTGCACCATACCACACAACCAGGAGAACACAGTCATGGCTGCAGTCATTTTCCTCGACCACACCATTCCATACATCTGCAACACCCTTGATTATTATGTGTGGGGCGCAAATGAGCGAGAGATCAATAAATATCCTTGTAACAACAAAGATCATTGGAGGCAATGATTATAGCAGCATTTACCAACTTAAACAAGGAGATCGTGCGGACGAGTTGCAGGAGATTCCGAAGTCGTCTGAAGGTCATGGTAGAAGCCAATGTCGATTTTATTGACTAAATTTACTCTTTAGTATTTCAATATATCTGTTAAAATGAGACGTCAGTGTTATTTTCATTTTTGAGTGATTTATCCATCACACACGTATATATATATATATATATATATATATATATATATATACAAAAGGTTAAAGTTATCTTTATTCATACTGTCCTTTTACAGATATAATTTAGTTATATCTGAAATTTTATACACGCACACACACACACACACAAATATATATATATATATATATATGTGTGTGTGTGTGTGTGTGTGTGACTGTGTATGTGCATGTGTGCATGTATAATTTTTATCTTTTGTCATAAGGAATGTAATGAACAACATCTATCGTCATTAATATATACTTATATCTCTGTTTCTTAATATTGAGAGCACTTTGTTTTAAAACCTGAGGAACAAATATGCTTACGTATGTGCAAGTATTTTTGCGTGTATGTACATTTTTATTCTGCCAATTCCTATATATATATATATATATATATATATGTGTGTGTGTGTGTGTGTGTGTGTGTGAAAATATATAGAAAATAGGAAAGAACTGGTTAGTTAATATATATATATATATATATATATATATATATATATATATGTATATATATATATATATATATATATATATATATATATATATATATATGTGTGTGTGTGTGCCAACATTTTATATTTCACCGAAGTATTTTTACGATAGTCGTTGAAGTAAAACATACATGCGCACACGCAAACACACATACACACACACACACACACACACACACACACACACACACTCCTCAACACATGCATGCACACGCACATACACTCTGAATGAAACTGAAATAGATATCTGTTGCATGGGTTAATGTCTTTCTATAGAATCATATCTGGATCGAGGATAAATATTAGAGGAAAGAGAAGAGACCCCAGTTTACTCTATTACTGGGCACTCTGCTCTTCACATTTAGGAGGAGGAGGACTGTGAGTTTGATGGTTCCGACGGCACAGAAACAGACACAGCGGCATGATCAACCAGTTATCGAGATATTTAATGGCTAAAACAGAAAAATGCCTTGACTAGTGGAACCGTATCTGTGCCGGACTGTCTGGATGGTAAAGGTGATGTATATCTTAGATTCTTGTTAAAGTGACTTGTGGTATCTAATATATTGAAAACAATGAAAGAAATCATATTGAAATCAATCATGGCCTAAGCAAAAGTTACTTTTAGCAAACTCTCTCTCTCTCACCCCACCACAGGCGCGCCCGTGCGCAGTCAAACGCACAGATAGGAACACAACATTAATTTATTTAAATATGTATTTATGTACCTTTTCCTGACTGGGACAGTTTAGATCGACTAAATAACTACATTGCCGAAAGTTCGAGATGGAAATTGGTCGACCAATCTAAGATATAAAATCAAATCTAATTATCATGACGAAATGAGCGAAATTTTCTGAAAATAGCAGAGAAAAATTCAAAGAAAAATACCAAAGCTGGAAAAATTATCTCGATAAAGAACTGAAGAAATTATCGCTGCTGAAGATACCTGTTGTGTGCATAACAGTTGGATCATTGGGTATGACTGCGAAGAGTCTAGCGAAAGGTTATAAGAAGTGAGACAATCAAAACTATCATGACAATGATAGCACGGAATAGAAATAAAATACCGAGGTAAGTCCTGGTGTATTAAGGAGACCTACTGTTAGTTGATCACCAGTAAAAGTCACCAAGTACTAATTGTTTGAAAACACAAAAATAAGATAAACAACGGATAATGAATATAAATGGGGAAATGACGTTGTTCATAGAAAATAAAGATTAAGGAATAAAAAGAAATATCACCCGTGGAGATAAAGTGGGAATCAGACTAATATTACTGCTAAATAGCAAGAAAGAACATCTTTCAAATAATGGACATTTCTATTTGAAATAATCGCGAATGAAAAGAGAGAGGAAGAAAATAGTGAAATATCAAAACTGTATTCGAGAGTTGGGCGAATTTTGAAATACGAAAGTGACAATCATATTTTAATTACGAGGGCCCTGATAAAGGTTTATGCCAATTAAATGTCTTTCTTTTATTCAGTCGTCTTTATCAAGGTCCAGTAGTCAATTTTAGCGAATAGCTAGTGCTATTTTGTGGCCAGTGAACAAACTCGGCTTCTAGCCAGGATAAGGTGCATCATGAAACATTGTAGACAACCAAGATACGCTAGAAGAAGAAAGAGTTTACATTTCGAAGAAAGATAATTACCATTTTGGATGATATTTGGAAATTATCTGAGAGATAATTCTCGACATACCGAGTACAACAATTATAGGAAGTTATAAAACTGAAATGATAATTTTTGTGTGGTTAAATGACAGTATGCAAATGACAATTTACATACAGACTAAATATAAGATGCTCTTCAAAAATGCTGCAGTTTGAGAGAATAGAGAAGCCATAAGTGAAAACTTCAAATATATTCGAGGAGTGGCGTTATGAGTAGGTAAAACAACTCAAACTCTGCTGACCTCAGTAGATCGTGTAAGAGAATAGGACACAAAGGATTACTTTTTGGAACTGCAATTTACCCTTAGTCAGTGAAAATGAAGAACGTCTTTGCAACTGGATTGAACGTTGTTTCATTTTGAGGATTATTTAGAATATAATTTACAATCAACATTGAGAAACCTCTCTTCACACTTTTGATTTTAATATGACAAAGTAAATATCATTTTGTTGTTATATTTTTCTCATTGTTCTAGTTTGGCTTGATCTTGACCGTAATGGCATACTTTTTCCCTGTGTATTATGTAATAACTATTACATATTAACGTATGACAACATATATATCGTCAGGTAATAGTGGTTTGAAGATTGCATTTAGAATGAAAGGGAATCTCGCCTATCGGTGTTGAATTAATATATATATATATATATATATATATATATATATATATATATATATATATATATATATATATATACACGGACGCACACACACACACACACACATATAATCAAATGGATAAATAAATGTACGAGCAAGCTTTTCGTATACAACTACATACACACAAACATACACACACGGACACACGCAATCAAACACAAACACACACATACATATATATATATATATATATATATATATATATATATATATATATACCCTATAGTGTATGAGAAACAGTACTCAATGTCAAATAACTTTATCTTTTTAATATATTAAAAGTATATATAATACCTTACATTGATCGCACAACTCGGAGTTTCATACTGCCTGCAATCGTCAGGTGCGAATTTTGGGTTTACACCGTTTGTTTAATATTTCTGGTAATTCTAATTTTTGTATCAAAATCAATAAAGAAATTAATAAAATTTATAAATTTAATAATAATAATAATATATGCAGTGATAAAATAAAATTAATATACTAATAAAAATAATGCATGGCAATTAAAATAAGATAAAATGAAATAAAAAATAAACACATATAAATAAGAACATATAAATATATTGATAATAAAATAAAAAATAAATAAATTAACATAATGATAATAAGAAAACAAACATTGCTGGTAGTAAGACTAAAGGTAAAATATGATAAAAAACAATAATAATGGTTATTATTTTCATTATCTTATTACTATTTTTACTATATGTAAAAATGGTAATAAGATAATGAAAATTAGAGTCTAACAATGATAACAGTTATAGAGTAAAGATAACGAAAATAATATAATAAAAATATTAATAAAAATAAAGAATATTAATACTAGTATTTGTGGTCCTCAGGCCCAGTTAGTCTATATTAATCTGGGTCAACGTGTTTGAGTAGAAATTTGATTCTAGGAAGGCAGGTACTCATTAATTCACTTCTTTTGTTTAAGAGATATGGAGTGTTCATATTTTTAGAATCATTAGTTTCTCAGAAAAAAAATGAGTTACATCTGCCGCCTTTTCTGCTGAAACATTTAGCTTTCATTATGGACTGCCAGGTGATATTGGGTCTTTAATCTCGCTTTTCATTTTCCAGAAAAATTTACAGAAAGTATTGCATATATTAGTTGAGGGGATGTTGCTGTTTTGATCGTTGTTGAGGTAGTTGTTTATAATGGAACAGTTGTGCTGGGATATATACTGGTCGATGTTTTAGCACAACTGTAGCTAACTTTGACGTTGTTCTTATTGAAAAACTTATTTAGAGTTGGGGAATGACTGAAGTGCTTATGGATTAAATTAAAAACATTATTATTATTTAATATTCTAGATTGGATTGTTTGCTGATATATCTATGGTTCTATAAATTCTTATTATATGGTTTGTAAAGCCTACTAGATAGGTCAAATGTTACATTCAGGAAATCGATTATTTTAGTATTGATAGTTGTGGCAATGCTCAGACCGTGGTCTTTTTAGAATGTAACTAGTTTTTTCTTAGTCGGTCATTTTATTTGTGAGATTGATTTGCATAGTAGTATAATCGCACCATCTCTTCAGAGGCCGCTGTTGATAATATTTATAAATATATATAAAAAAAATGACAAACTGGAAACAAGTTTTTGCGACGCGCTTTATCCGTTAGGATTTCATCGGATGAAACGCCTCACAAAAACTTTTTTCCAATTTGTCATATTATCTTCTAAATAATACTCCTTGTATATCGTTATATATATATATATATATATATATATATATATATATATATATATATATATATATGATTAAACGTTATATTCACTGGGTACATGTGTTTGAGCAGACATTACCGTTTTTTATTTGGATTTATAGTAACAAGATGCTAGATTAAACAATCTATTACCAGCTTAAAATATTCTGTTTGCGTTTCGGGTTCGAAAGTAAAGTTGGCAGATCTGAATTTCACAATGTACTAGCGGAAAATGTGTATTTCTTGTATACAATAATTGAGGTTTTCTTTGCTCTTGTGGATTTCCTTGGCTGAAGGTTAAAGTATATTTAACTTCGATGTTGTTTTCGATCATTAAAAAGGGTATTCTTGTTTGATTCCTATGGAGAGGCACACCTTTAATAAGACATTCGATGTCTTGTCCGGTAGTCATTATTTTCGCTCTCTAAATTTCTCATTTGTGGAACTCTCTTCCGGCTTATTGCTTTTTAGTCAAGTTTGATGTTAAAAATGTAACTGCAATGTCAATCGTTAGCATCTGTCTTAATTCCTGTTCGCGCTCCTTAATAGTGATTTATTATTTTTTATATTCTTTCACACTGAGTAGCTCTCTGCGCCTTAGTCGATTTACTGCCTTCCTTGTGGTGAAATGATTAAAAAACATCAACAAACCTGCTCAAAAAAATCCATATAAGATTTCTAGTAATAAAAATAATTTTGGTTTAAAAGAGAATTAACAACTTAATATATATATATATATATATATATATATATATATATATATATATATATATATATATATATATATATATATATATATTACCATCTTAGTACCGAAACATGAAAGTTTTTGTGTAACCTTGTAAAATGTTTTATTGTAATTTATAATAATAATAATAATAATAATACATACATACATACATACATATATATATATATATATATATATATATATATATATATATATATATATATATATGTGTGTGTGTGTGTGTGTGCGTATGTATTTCATGTATATGTAGAGGGAGCTAAATGAATGATGGCGAGTAAGTGTAAACATAGAACTGGCAAACAAATGAAAACAATAAAATAACAATATATATGCTGATGTTTATGATGATCGACAAATAGGATATTCGTAGAAGGAAGAATCAACAGAAGCAACAATTCAAACAATATAATTCAATAATTTAAAAAAAAACTTTCCCATTCAATCATTTTTTTTGCACACAAGCATATCCATGTATGTATATCTGTGTGTGTGTGTCGGCGTACGGGCGCGTGTGTGCGTATGTGTGTCTGTTTTCATTTATTTGGGTGACGGTTGCTGCCATCTCCAAGTATAAATAACGTCTGGTTATAACTTCTTCGATATTTCATGAAATATTGCCATATTCAGTGAGAATTTCCTAAAAAAACTCTTTTAAACTGATCTAACTGAAAAGGAAACAAAAAGCGAAATGTTTCTTTTCATGAACCTTTATTTTATAAAGAATATAAAAAAAAAAATTGCATAAAAATCGATTTATTGTTAAAAAAGTTTCTTCTTTTGTTAGATGGCATTAGTATCGTTTATTTTAACTAAAATGATTGATTTATATTCTCTTCTGGCAGAGATGATTTTTGTATGAATGATGTGTTTCTGTGTATTGATCCTAACAATGAAAACAAAATGAAGAAATATTATTTATTTGGAAAAAAAAGATACTATTAATAACTTCAGTGTTGGTTTAATAGCAGTGCAGACTGGGCTGTCTAGCCTTGGTTGGCAACCAGTCTAAAAGAACAGATGAGCTCAGAACTGCGAAGAAGATATTGGAAAACCATTCCATTATCTTTACTAACAGCAATCATAACAATGCACAAGTTACAAGTAAGAAAGCAAACGGAAGTTGTGCAAGATAGAATATGTCCATATTAGTGGCTATTAGCAAATTCAGCGAGTTGAATGATTTCCTAATGAGGTCTCCGGGGTTTTGAATTCAGAATTCTTGTTCTTCTAATGTTGGTAAACAGCTCAGTCTACGCTGCTATCAATAGCCATCCAACGAAGACAATAACTACGAATAATCAACGTTATCCAACTCAAGAAATTGCCAATGTCTTTTATTTAATAAAACCTACAAACATTTTTGACCCATCTACTAATTCTGAGCATAACAAATGTGATGGGAAAATATTTTATGGAACTGTAACCTTTCATTATTAGGTTTCTGCTGACAATAGTCGGTTTTCGTATCAGTGAAAGTTCGTGACTACAAATCCGGAATTTCAGGTGAACTATTTCTACTATAAAAAGACATTACCAAAATACATTCTTTAGCCATTCTATTTTTTATGTCGGTATCTATTGCGGAACATGTTGATAAATTCCTTTTTCCAAAAACTTATTCGAAAATTCCGGAAACTATTGCTAGCATCTCCGATAGTCGACTCAAGAAACCATTTGTAATGATAATTTTTCGACAAAGCTTCGCATTTGAAAGTTAGGTATTAAATATTGTTTCCTACGCTATCAGAAAATGCAAAGGCGTGTGTGAGAGAGAGAACGAGGAGAGAGAAAGAGAGAGAGAGAGAGAGAGAGAGAGAGAGAAGGGGAGAGAAAAGGAAGGATTGGGTAGTGAAAGGTTATCAGCTCGATCAAGAATGGAATGTCCAAGAGCCATAAAAGATACAATTCATTGCACGTGTTCAACTCACAGTACATTATATTTAGTAAATCTTTTTCTCAAGTTCTTTTAACTTTTTTAAAATATTTGATGGTTTCGTATTCGTTTTCTTTCAGCACCGTTAACATATTTGATTTTTTTTATTAATATATTTCTTTAATTTCTAACCACCATCTTTTGTTAAATATATGAATGTATATCGATACATATGAAGTCTATGTATGAGTTTATGTATATGGAATAATTATCTAACCTTGGTTTGTATCTCTTCTATTTCTGTAGGATAACTAGTTGAAATTATAGCAAATTCATGATGAGGTGAACGGTAGATTAAAAAAAAACAACAAATTTTCAGGTTTTAGTCGTTTTTCAGGTCAGCTTTTTTTTCATCAGAGAATTAATCAAATAAATGGATATTTCATTTCATTAGAAGATTTCGTTCAGTTAAAATTTATCAGAGATTTACTTAGATACACATATTACCCTACACAAAAGACAGAAAACGAAGATGTTTCACTTTTATTTTTTCAATCAAAGTAAAATATAAACCAACGTGCCTCAGTGTGGAGTAAAAATTACCAAAGGAGTCGATTTGTCTATTACAACTGATTGGTGAGTTCTATCCTCTCTCAATGTACAGTATTTGTGGAAAAGTAAATTTGGTTTAATGACTAATAACTTGGTTTCATCTGAGGTATTCTTTGTGGTTGGGTAATGGCTAACGAGCTAGTCTCCAGAGTGTTCGATTCTGATTGAATATTTACCTATCGAACAATTCGATCACTCTATAAAATTTGAATAAAAACATGTCAACAACACCAATTAGACAATAAAAGTAGAAATCAATTGAACATCGAGTATAAAGTTGATTGGACCAAAATGAGTAGAAGTCACTTCATATATATATATATATATATATATATATATATATATATATATATATATATATATAGAGAGAGAGAGAGAGAGAGAGAGAGAGAGATATTGTGCATTTGGGGAGCAATTCATCTTTAATTAAAGACGACAAGTGACAAGGTAATGCGATTAAGAAGCTTTTTTTATTTAATTTTCATTTGGTCGTATAAATATTTTCTTTTCTGAACATAAATTGTGTCAAAATTGTCCAAATATTCTGGATATCCGACCTCTTACGGCTATTCTTTTAGTTATTATGAAGGATGATTATTATTTTTATTTTTAACTGAATATATTGTTTTTTTTATGAATGAATCTAGAGTTATAAGAATTACTTTTTTATTTTCAAAACACGATCAGTACATTGTGACCATATTCATAGTTGATGTTTTGAAGTTTTGGATTTTTCTTTTTTATTATTAGGCGTTTTAACCCTTTTTTTATATGTGGAAACACTAATAATAAAAAGAAAAAGCCAACACTCAATAATATCAGCGATGAACACGGACACAATATGATGGCCGTGCTTGAAAATATCCTATAACTCTAAATGCATACATAAAATATAATTGAACAATTTTTCACAATTTATGTCCAGAAAAGAAAACACTTATACAAACATATGAACAATTAAATTAAAAACTTAATTGCAGTACCTTGTCAGTCATCCTTAATGAAACTTGAATACACACACACACATATTTATTTGGAACGTCATATTTAGTGAAGAGGATAGACGTGTTTGAGTAAACATCTGTTCTTGAAACAGTGTACATTTATGTCTACTGGACTATTTCCCCAGCGTGGTTTTAAAACGCTCAATTTTATACATGCGGCTCGTTATTGATAATGCGAAACAGTGCCGCCGAGTCTAATGACATTCTCGTATTTTTTATTTTCATAATTAGTTTCTTTCACTTTCCTTTTATTTGTCTAATTGTATCCTTGATTTTTATCCTTTCTATCTTTTTTTTTTTTATCTTTGCCTCTTTTTATAAAGCAGAACTTTGCTTCATTATCATTTTACCTCTGATCATTTTATCAATCATTTTTATTTTCTTCATATCAATATATTTACCAACCGTTCTCTCCCTTCTCTTCTAAACTTCTTTATTCTCATTCTACATCTCTCATTACCTCGCACAAGCATTCGAATTCACCCCATAACCCCACAAAAATAGACACAGACATATATGTGTTTATTTATTATGTCTGAAGAAAATTCGTCATGTCTGTGCACAAAGAGGCGCGCATTCTCTGTACTAGTTGTACAGATACAAATACACAGAAGAAGAAACACGCAAATATATATATATATATATATATATATATATATATATATATATATATATATATATATATATATATATATATATATATATGTGTGTGTGTGTGTGTGTATAGTCACTTCCAATGTCAGACACCTTTTTTTTATCCAATATGGTTGGATTACCAACATGCATTTCGTTCGGCGTTATATTTTTATATCTAAAGTGTGCTTGATGGATAAGGCTCAAAGGCACACACCTACACAGACACGCACTTATATGCACATTCATATTTATATTCAGCAATATATTTTTTATACACACACAAATCCCTAAAATACACATACGCACACACATAAAACTATATATATATATATATATATATGTGTGTGTGTGTGTGTGTGTGTGTGTACATACATATATAATGTTATAAGACGATAACTACTTTTGAATCATGAATCCGATCCATTTCTCATTCTACTGATTTTCTCTTGATCTTTTTTCCTTTCACTGGAAATGGAAATGCTGTAAGTTGTTCGCACTGATCGATTTCACATCACGTTTCATTATCTCCTTAACTAATCTTTAGAATTTTTCTTTTTTTTCATGATTTTTATTTTTTCTTACATCTGTCTTTTATTTATTTTTCCCTTTCCCTTTTTTGTGTTAACCATTTTTTAAAAAAATTTGATATATATTTTTTTAGAATCTTATTTCCGATTTGGGTTATTAGATGTTTCTACATGTCAAAAAATGTCTACTCAAACATGCATTTTTTTTTTTACTTTTATTACGACTATTTTATTGAATTTTTATACTTTTGTCTTTTTTGAAATCTCTATGTTCACGTCAGAGTTTCTTTCATCTTTTAAGCAGGAAGAATTTGCAATTATCATAGTATTTTCTGGTTCTTAATATTTTCTTCTTTGTTTTCTTTTATCGTTTTCTTCTTTTCTTCGTTTTTTTAATCTTTATTGTTAAATCTTTTCTTTTTACTCGTGTCTCATTTGGTGATTTTTGTCTTTTTCACATTTTCCTTCATTTTTTTTAAAAATTCTTTTTCTTCTTTCTTTTATTACTCAGTGATTGAATTTCATTTCATTGATTTATTCGTCGCAAGTCAAGAAAACCCATCTGACTCTTAGTCGTGTCTAGGGTAATATAGCCTGACGGTGGCCATTCCGCTACAAGATAGTTTTGAATTCGTGGCTTTAATTTCTCTTTGACCAGTTGCCATCTAAAACTTGACAGTTCAGTGCACCTCACTATTAATCCCTAGATGCGGTGGTGGGTGGGTATAGATAGTGTATTTGTGTGAAAGCGAAGGCAACGGCATCTGCACGCTAATCCCACTTTCCGCGCAGATGACCAATGCACTACACGCACATTCCATTATTTTATTCAAGTTTCTTTTGCTTTCTTCATTAATTGGATTTTCTTTAACATTTTTTCTTAAAATATTATATTCTTATTTTACTATAGATTTAACGAATCTGACTTCTGTTTTTTTTTAAGAGTTTTACACTCGTTACGTTCTACTTTTCCTTTCTTTCATTTTCCAAATTTGATAGTTTCGCCATTTCTTTGTTTTTAAAGCGTTTTATCTTTTTCATCTATTTATATTCGTTATTTCTCTGGGTCTACCAACATCTTTCATAGTAAATGCTTTTTATCCTCAGCGAGTGATATGTCTGAATTAAAATACATACATACACACACACGCACGCACACACACACACGCACACACACACACACACACACACACACACATATATATATATATATATATATATAGTGGACACTGCCGCTGTATTCGATGTATGAGGTTCAATCAGCTCAGTTCCTAGAAACCGACAGCACAACACCAGCACATGAGATTTGAATATAGTGGTGATGACTTTATGCACACTTTTTGAAGGGCCGAATACAGAGACCTGGTGCACCACATGCCACAAGCTCCTCAAACGATATATATATATTAGTAGTCATTATATATATATATATATATGTTTCCAAGAGGATAAAATCCAAGTAGAGCCCTATGTACAATATAGAGGAAGAATATAATATGAAAGGCTCAAATACTAATATTTCATGGTTATAATTTACGATCCAATGCATCAAACCTACAAATTTCATATATATATATATATATATATATATATATATATATATATATATATATATATATATATGTTAAGCATTTTACCCCAAGCAAAGCTGGAAGCCACTAGCACGCAATGGGTTATAGAGGATTTGGAGTGAGAGCAGATAGGAGTGATAAAGGAAAGGATGAAGAGAAGGATAGTGGATAGATCAAGGCAACTGGAGACGTCGATTGACATTACATTTAAATAGTTGGAGACTATAGCTATCAGGGAAACAGGAAAAGGGAAAGGAGTTCCGCATGCGAGACGTGTGAGATATGAAGTAGAAGAGACGGCTACATTTAATAGTTTCTACAGTGAAAGGGTGAGAGCAGGATGCCAGCCTCGCAGGACGCTTGAATTAATGAAGCCTGGGAACCAGCGAAAGCAGCTCATCGGTGCAATTACCATGAAAGTATTTGAAAAAAGACAGGGAGATGCGATGGCATGTCTGTGAGAGAGCGACTGCAGACGAGATGCCAGATCAGGGCCAATTACATTGCATATCTGTCTCTGGATCTTATCAAGAACCCCAACAGAAGGGGCTCCAGACCATATATGACAGCAATACTCCATGCAAGGGCGAATTGTTGATTTGTAGATCTGAAGGATCGATTCCGGGGAGAAAAATTTCCTGTCGCGGCACAGGGATCCAACTTTCCTTGCGGTGGACGAAGCAGTTGACTCAATGTATTTGTTCCATCTAAGGTCAGCAGACAATGTGAGACCGAGCAGCTGCAGAGAGGTGATCTCGAGAAGTTGAGCGTCAGACATCCTAATGGGGACAGGAAAGGATCTCTGTGGTGATTAGTAGAGAGCAGTTTTGTTTTTGAGGCGTTAAAGTTAACCAGCCAATTCCTGCCCCAGTTCACAGCCAATTGGAAGTCCTTTTCGAGACGAACGGCCAGGTTAGTTTTGTCAGCGACACTAAATTTGTTTTTGAGACAGGAGTAACTTGTAGTATCGGCGGCGTAGATGCCTACTTGGGAATATGTGCAGCATGGAATAAGCTAAAAAGCTTGAGATTGGAAAAGAAACAAAGTGCTCAATGTCACTAGATAATATTTTAAATATGATAATGAAATGTCGCTTTTCTCATCGAATGAAAATCATAGAAGTATGAAGCATGAGTTGTTGCGATTTAAGGAAATCGATAATTTATTTTTTATATTTATATATAACCCAACCTTTAAATAATCTGTAGATTTTACATCCTGACTGAGAGAAACTTGACGATCATTGTCTTGATTCCAGTAACAACTTGTTTGTACAAATATTCTTTTAGCTTTGAACTTTTTCTAAATAATTTCCAAATCATATACTAGTAATCCAAATACGAATCGGCTGTTAAAATAAGTGAAAAAAATTTCAATCTTTTTAAGGCGTGTCGTTATGAGCCGCTTATCCCTGTTTATAGGTACAAAGCGTTACAATCAAAAGCGTCATTTTAGTGCTTGATTACATTTTTAAATGTAATATACATGTATAAAGAAGTATATCTAAAAGTTGTTCAATGATTTTTTTAATTTAAATATGTACATAAATGTGTATACCTACTAGGTTTTTACTGGCGCAGTCCACATGTGCAGCCATATGTACAGAGGTAAATTTTCCAGCAAAAAACAGTTTTCAACTGCATTCAGTTTTCAATTCTTAAATTTATAATTGATTAGGCAAGTAATATCTTGCTCTAGTTATATATAGTTTATCTTGCATTTCAATAAAGCTACTTTAATTAGCCCTTAAACTGTTCTGCATGTGAATGTAAGATTTTACACATATGTTAGTGTAAATAACAAGTCCAAGAAAAAAATCCCTTTCATAATTCAGAATTACTCTCTTCATCACGAATGCAATCAATAGCAACATGAGAAATCTTCGCTAAACAATTCTATTCAAAGTAATTAGTAATTTCCTAAATGAAGAAAAACTGATTACGTGGTTCTGTGTTTGCTTAATGACGACGACAATGTATTATCTACACAATTCAGGTCATTAACGTCGAGTAGAGAAAGAAAATATCTTTAATGAATATTTTGCTCTTCTTTATCGAGTTTCATTCTGAGTTCTTATCCACGATAAAATGCTTGATGAAGAAAAATAAATTAATTATTGTCACCTTCATTTCTACCAGGAAAGTATTCGTCAGTAACGTAAGTTATGTGTTAACGGATTTAAAATAGGAAAGTCTTGAAGTTTTTAATATATTCAAACTAGTTTACTTTTATATCAGTTGTTCAGGAACCAGAACATTCGTCTAAGGAATATTGGTCTAAAGAACACTGGTCTAAAGAACACTGGTCTAAGGAATATTGGTCTAAGAATATTGGTCGAAAGAACACTCATCTAAAGAATATAAGTCTAAGAAATATTCGTCTAGAGAATTGTGGTCTAATGTGTCTTGTATTAATATAGAAATAATGCATGCCAATAAATGCTTATAAAGCATATGTATTGTCAGTAATTAATAATCCTATGTCTTAAGCATTATTCTGTAATAGAGTGAATATCAATAAAATTGAGTATTTTGTACATGAAGAAAGTCTCACTTTATTAAGATAAAATAGTATATATCAATGACCCTTAGATATTTCATAAAAAATGTTCTTATACAAGTATTCCTTAGATCAATATTCTTTAGATGTATGTTCAAATCCCAGTTGCTCTTATCAATCTTCTACTTAGCCCAATTTTCTTTGTCAAATTCTATGGTGACACCATCAATCTATTTCTTTTGCTAAAATACTTTGTAGTTCGTTATCATTTTCGGTACTTCCAAATAATCTAGGTAGAACAGTCATAAATAAGGTTATTAAAAACGTGATATTAATAACTTGTGTTCGTTCGTTTAAGACATTTTATACAATACAGAATAAAAGAGCTGAACGATAGTCTTTTTAAAATATTAAATTTATATCACATTTCATTTTATGAAGTTGGCTGAAAACCTTTTTATATTGACTTTCAGAAAATTAAAAAGTGTAGAAGAAATGTTCAATATTTCTAATCAAATTGGTCATCTAGTCGTGCTGAATACTGTTGAAAGCTGTTTTTTTTTTTAATTTTATAGGCAATCCTTGTATTGAATTTTTATTCATTGAACGGCAGCCATCCAGCAACTTTTTACCGATCTGAACTGATCGTTCCAGTTGCAAGAAACCTTTTAGCAACCCTTTTGTTCTCCAGGAAAATCTTTATTATTTTCAAAGAATTGAATACTTTATAGCGATCATCATTCCGTCGAATTTGATAAACTTTCCAAATATAAGGATCTAGTTAATAGAAATTAGAAGAAGGTGCCATTTTCATGCAACCGTTATTCCACTAGTAGTAGGAGCACTAGGGATGATTAAGAAGAATGCGAACTTGGGCTAAAGGAGGAGCTCCTCTGCCTGATGGAAAAAGGGAATAGCGCTTCGTTTCCTCTTGTTTCTTTATTAGGGCTTCTTGATGTAGACAGGTTGACATCAATCCCTCTTAAAATCCATGTTATCCTGTGATAAGTCAGCAATTAATGAGGCTGGTATTGTTACCATTTTCAGAGTTTATGTATGTAAACGGTTAATTATTCTAGGTTTTGCTTTGGTCTAGTGGGAGAATTAAATCATTTTTTAATGATTTTTGCATTGATAGAATAGCATGTAATCAAGTTAGATATTTTATTTATTCATAGGGATTCGCAGTGTTCATCTTTTGGACGCCTCTTCCATTTTTCAGTATCTATGTTATTCTATTTCTGTTCATCTATTTTCTATACTTCTGTTCGGTATTCTTATTCCTACGTATACTACTCTTAGAATTCATTTTCTCATATCTTATGTCAGAAGACTTTTCGTCTTCATTTGTTGGTGTTTTTCTTTTTAAATGTTCCCTCCATTGTTTTCAACATTTCCCTAAAGGATACGTCCTTGTCACTTTTAAAATGGTTGTCTATCTACAAAAAATATTTTCTGATATCTCCTCTTTGAGTTTTTGCTGGATGCATTGTTTTTATAATCTCTTTCTCAATTAATACGTCATTTATTTATTTCATTTTATATTTACGCTTAACTTTTAAATCTCCTGCGTTTCACTTTTATTCCTGATGGTACTTCCAACAAAACTTAAAGTTTTTTTTCTCTATCTCTCTTTGTCATATTAGTGATTCCTTGGGTTATATGAAAAGAAGTCCCTGAATATATTATTTCAGTGAAAATTTATGCAATATCAAAGGTGAACATACGGATAATTCGGCCCAAATCTTGATAAAAAACAATTCAATAAAACTAAAAAATATCTTTTATTTTTTGAGAATTTGTCCTTGTATAATTTCATAAAATCCGTTATTTCCTTTCAGATTAGACTAACAAAAATCGAAACTTAATATTTATTTAAAAAAATACTTGTAACTTTTCAGTGCAATTTTAAAATTAATTCAGTTGCTGTTCGCCACAAGAGTTTATTTTATTACATAAATAAATGAAGATTTAAAAAAAAATGTAGAATTTTAAAGTCATTTACGTGTTCGAACTTATTTTGAAAGAATTTTATGTTATTTTTTCCTTTTACCAACTATTAGATTATTTTTGGTATGGATGTACAAAAAAGGAAAATAATTCTGATATCTCGTATTGACTTACTACTGTTCAATATCGGAGGAGTATTATGATATTAATCTAATTTCATGTCTACCGTTCGGTCAATATATAAAAAAAAATAATAGTTTCTTATGGCATTGTTTTTGACTGCTCTTAAGGTCTTCTCTATGTAGCCATATCGTTTTATCTATTTCTCCGGTTTGTTTTCTGAAGTGTCCATATAATTGTTTTTCTTCCAAAATTTTGAGTTCATGTTCTTGTTTAATTTAGATTTCTATTCATATTTCTATTCCTTGTAATATAGTTTGGGGCAAAGTCTGTTTCTCTGTTTCTGTTTCGCTTGTGTTTTCCTCTACGTAGGAAACATCCATGTCGATTTATTTGCCATTCCTTCGATGTGTCTTCCGGAGTGTCCATAAAATTGATTCTTTCCTCACTTTTAGATTTCTTGTATTTCCTAGTTTTCTGTTCATTTCTTTTTCGTCTCACTGTAGATTTGGCTGTTTCAAGTAGATACTCTTTACTGTTTTGTGCAACTTTTGAGTCTCTTCTTAATTGTGAAGTTGATTTTAATCAGGCACAATACCATAGGAGTAGAACATGCATGCATATGTACCCAATGACAAGGTGGGAAGAAGAAGAAGAAGAAGAAGAAGAAGAAGAAGAAGAAGAAGAAGAAGAAGAAGAAGAAGAAGAAGAAGGAGGAGGAGGAGGAGGAGGAGGAGAAGAAGAAGAAGAAGAAGAAGTGAAAAATTTAGGTAATAATTGCATCGGTAAATATGATACAAGTGAAAAAATAGGATAGATAGTAGTTGATTTTATAATCTTTTTTGTGTACATGTATCCTTGGAAGCAAATCTCTTTTCTTTTACAACTTAATATGATTTCCATGATGTGATCAATGGTGTGTACTTGACGCTTTCTTGAAAACTGAACCAGAAGTAAATAAACAGACAACAGCTGTCCTTTGATTAGAAATTTAACTTTAAATAGCTTCAAATTAAACAGCTACTGGTGTTTTAATTTTAAGCTGTTTAAAGAGTCAGCTTTTCACTTGTGCCATTTTTTCCTGTTTTTTTCTCCCTTGTGCCATTATTACCGTTCACCATGAATGCAGAAATACACGCACTCCAGATCCATATCTATTTTTTTTCTAAAGATTTAATGGATTCCGTTTATAATTCAACATTATTTTTTTTATTAGTTTAAACGTTATATTTAGTAGATACATGTGTTTGAATAGACATCCCTGTTTTTTGAACAATGTAAATCTTCGTCTACCTGACTTTGGATAAGAGGTTCTTTGAGAATATATGTCTTCTGGCAGAGTTCAAACCTGCGTCCCAATTGCTGGAAAAGCTTTCAAGCAAGTAAAGTTCAATTACTCTATTTAAAAATGCACATTACTTGTTCGGATCCCTCGAAGCTCATTTATAAATAAATTTCGTAGATATGAACATTGAAGGATTCAACATGAGATGTACATTTCTGAAATAAAAGCTAATTGAGCTTTGCTGAGCGGTCAAAGTCGTGCCGGATTTGACGGTGGTTTCCCCTTATAAGGATAAGGAACCAGATTCGAACCTTGCAGAAGAGAGAGCACATATCCTTTAAAATTGACACCGTTTTAAAGACAGGGACCTCTCATAAAACACGGTTATCTACTAAAGTTAACGTTTAAAACAATGATTTGTTAAAGAGGAAAGTAATGATTTTTTTTCTGCTTATTTTTCTATATTTCTGACCAGTTTTTTGATTCTCTCTGAAGATTTAAATAGTTTTCACTTTCAGAAGCTGTTATAAAAGAGTTTTTGTTTTTTGTGCTATGTCAGTTCTATTTCTTTTTCAGATATTGTGTTTTCACGCATCATGTCAGTTTTTTCATGCGGCAGTTCGTATTTTTTAAAAATTCCAACAAGAAATGTGATAAATCGTAACATGAAAATACTATCACAGAAACAGCGAAAAATGACTACAAATAACATAAATATTAATCAAACAACACCAACAATATTCTGCGAAATTTAGGAGCAAACGTAGGGAAGGATTTAGGAACATTTGTCTAATATTGGTCTAAGGGCAACCTATCTAATGATATTTGTCAAAGGAATATTTGTATAAGGACATTTGTCTGTGGAATACCCGTCTAAGGACCATTGGTCTATAATAATATTTTTTAATAAATTAACACTTTATTCTTATACAAAATACTCAATCGTAATAAGAAAATATATATTATTTGATGTAGCAATGGCCAAACATTATAATTTTCTGTAGAAAAAGCCAACATCACATGAGAAAAAATTTATCAAGTGTCTTGAAATGCAGTAAATATATGTAATAACATGTATATTTGACGGTAACTGAGACCATTGGCTTTTTGATTCAGTTGAAATATTTTCAGCATCCCCGTACCTAATTGCACGCGCACATACACACACACACACACACACACACACACACACACATATATATATATAATAAAAATATTGGCAATCCGTATATATATATATATATATATATATATATATATATATATATATATATATATATATATATATATATAGCATAATGAGAAGCCACGTATACTTTCTTAATATGTATATATAGAAAAAGTTGCAAATTAAAAAAAATAATGTTTTTTTATGAAAGTATTTATTTCAGTTTGACCTCAAACTTTCTTCAGAAATAACTAAGAAATAAATAAGACTTATTTCTGAAGAAAGATTGAGGTCAATCTGAAATATCAAATATATATATAAATAAATAAATACTTTCAAAAAAAAGATTATTTTTTAATTTGCTACTTTTTCTATATATATATATATATATATATATATATATATATATATATATATATATATAGTTAATTAAGAATTTTAAATTAGAAAATTAAATGAGTTTAAATTAGAAAATTAAATTAGTTAAATTAGAATACATTCCAAACAGTAGTAAGAATGTTAATAATAAATGTAAGAACAGAAAATTCAACATAATTTGAGTTCACCCACCTTTTAAAAGTAATGTCGAAACCAAAGAAGACAAAAGTAAAAATTACCTTAGCTGACGCGTTTCGACATCTGAGGGACTTTATCAAATAAAATGCAACGATTTTATTTGGTGACAAATACAAGATCAAAAATGTTATTAGTTTTTAAAAAGTTTTGGTAAAGGGTTATACCAAAAAAATAAAAAATAAAATAAAATTCAATACATATAAGTGATAGAATTTTGAGGAATTATAATAAACATTCATAGTATTTCATCGAGTCTAGAAGAATCCTCAACCGAAGGCAGAAAGCACTGAACGGTTGTGTCATCCTATATGAATCGAATCCGGACCGTTTCAATACCACACAAGCGTCATAACGCGCAAACGTCATACCAACTGTACCAAAGTGCCTCGGTGACGACGAAGAAACCGAGACCAGTTGGTACAATTGGTATGACGCTTGTGTGGTATCGAAACGGTCTGAGTTCGATTCTCTGTAGTGGATGCCCATTGCTGATGAGTCCCAAATGGTCATCCATTGATCTCTGTATTTTGTTGAGGATTCTTTTAGATTCGATGAATTACTATATGATTATTCTAATTCCTCAAAATTCTATCACCTGTATATACCAGCTGGACCCAGCTAATGATCTGCGATGAAGCAGCTAAAGGGAAAAGAAAAACGTTGCTCTTGGGGCACAACCAACTGGATTATGAATACTTAGATGAGTATCACCAAAGAATTTGTGAGCAGCGGCGCTATATTTCCCCTTCGTCACTGAGGCCCGTTGGTTCAGTTGGTATGACGCTTGCGTTGTATCTAAACGGTCCAAGTTCGATTGTCGGTAGTGGTTGCCCGCAGTTAATGAGTCCCAAATAGCCTCCAGTGCTTTCTGCATTCTGTTGCGTATTCTTCTAGACTAGATGAATTACTCTCTCTTTATCTCTCTCTCTCTCTATATATATATATATAGGAAATAAAAAGATGGAAAATGTAGAATAGCATTTGATCTGAGATTTACTATTCCACGTATAATTTTAAATATGTACGTACGTCTGTAAATGCATAGGCTAATAAAGAAAAATCATTTATTTAAAGCAACAAATATTTATTTTCTAACATAATATCATTTGCTGTTAATACTCTTAATCTTGTGCATGTTTATCAATCATATAATCAGAATTTTATAAAATGAAGATTTAAAATGAAAATTAAGATTAATTTATTAGACTAGAGATGCATTTATCAACCCTCGTCACATTCTCGTTTATATCCCTATAAGGACATTGACTTCAAAGTAGTCTTTCTCATAGACCGTTTGCCCAGTCTGCCTTGCATCTCCTATCCTCCATAGTTGGGTTCAAATATTTTCAAGAGTGAGTGAAACTGAATTCAATGATATCGACCGGAATTTGAACGCCGATTTCAACATTCCGCGCGATAATCGCAATCCCCCCCCCACATATTTATATCTTATGCATATATCAATTATATTTATGCATACATTATGCATTACTTATTACCCTAAACGTTATATTTTGTGGGTAAAACGTTTAAGTAGACATACATGATTTTTAAACAGCAGAATTTATGTCTATTGGCCATCATGGGTCCTAGTAAATATCATACACACTTGTATGCATGAATATATATATTTAACTATCTTAACAAGTTAAGAATATATATTTCTTTTCATATGTAAAAATTAAAATTCTTATTTATACGTGTTGCATTCAACTTCTTAATCAGTAAAATTGCGTACATTAATGCGTACATTCAATGTTACTTAGAGAAAGCGCCACCTACTCGCCTTGCCACTGAGTGTGTGTTATTACGGAATTCAACCATAACTTCGGTACGCAAATCGCTATTCATTATTGATAGCAGTCTCCTCCAGTACAACTGAAATGAGTGACCAGCTTCGGACGTTTATTTGACGGAGCGCGAAGTGGTATCTCTATAAGATGGACCCGTTTGTTCCGCCCCGGAAACAGTTGTCTGGTTTATTCAATTTTTCGGCCCACTGATCAAACGAAGAAGGTTCGCGCGCTTAGAAATGTATCTCAGCTTCTTGGTGTTGGGTAGATGCACTTCAGATAGAAAGCGGGGATGCACATATTGATAGAGATGGAGATAGAATTAAGCGAATAGATGGTTCTGGGAGATGGATATGGTTTTACAGTTAAGACATATTGAGCTCTTATTTGTAAATGACGAATTTGTATTTATGTTAAGCTAGGCGTTGTCCTACTCAACACCAAAATGTTTGATAGATAACAGTCTGTACATTTGTTCAATCTATGGCCATATATATATATAGGTGCGTTTATAAGAAAACATTGAAATATGTTTGTTTTTATGTTAGATATTTGGAAAAAGTTTTTGCATTTTGCGTTGATTTTTTCTATTCAAATAAGTTCTTTGAAAATTAAAAAGATATTTGTATTTTTGTAGGTTTATTTAAAGAAGCCATTTGTTCTGTGTGAAAATTCAATTTGGATGACCTTCATTACAGATGTCTATGTCGCAAATTACCTTAGCTCATCCCCAGAATTTAATTATAGTATAGATATAGGGATGTTTAGTTTTATTTGCTTTTTTAAAAATCATTTCACCCCAAGTAAGACAATATAGCCACTAAGACGCAAGGGGTTACTACAGGGCCAGATTTACGTATAGGCTTAGCTGGCTGTAGCCTAGGGCCTCAGAATCTAGGTGAGGGTTCCAACCAATGTCTATAATATTTTTGACACTGTCATAAGCCTTTCTTACACATAACATTTCTTTCATAACGCTTTGAAGACTCTAAATATCCTGTCAGTAAATTCAAACACTCATCATCATTTTCAGTTTTACTCGAATTGTTTAATTTAACACTCTTTCATTTTCCTCTATTTGTGAGAATGGGGGAATTGAAGGGGCTTCTCAAATGGAATAGGCTATAATCTCTCTTAATAGTGTTTTTCTCATATCCCTTAACACTAAATGAAGAAGAGAGAACGATAAAAGAACAGGAATTAAAATGACAGAGGATAACGATTGACATTGCTAAATACAAATGTATGTGTGTGCCTATTTTAACCGTACTTGTAACACTTAAAACTAATTCTAAACTCTGTTTTCATAAATCGTTGGTTAACGCATATTTATCAATTTTTCTTTTCCGTATATTTTCTGTATTATATTATGTGTTATGTTATTATTATGTGTTATATTTTCTGTATTATATTATTGAATATATTCTTGATAATTTAGTTGTGACCATAACACGCGGCATTGTGATTTAATTTGATAATGCAAACCAAATGTTCTTTTTGTTTCACTCCCATTGGCAACATACTCAAAGTATTTCTTTTCAGGTGCTCTTGGAAAATGCTGAAATAGATGGTTATGGTGAATATTTCGAATCATCTTAATCTATCTTTAGGTTTTTCGCTAAATTGCACAGTATATATGTTTATTTTTGTTTAATGTTATACAGCAACCAATTTCTTTTTTTATTTACTCGATTTGTTTTTCTATACACAAAAGTTTCCTGAAAAACAAAAAAAAAGAATTTTGTGAAGTGTGTCGCACTAAAGGCATTTCAGCTCCCCACCCTGGAAAAAAGCTGTAAAAAAAACAAACTGTTATATATGGTTGTAGTGAAGCATTAGTTTTATTTAGCACAATGTTAAGATATTTTAAAAGCAAAAAACCCAAGCATTAGAAATTCAATCTTACAGAAGCATCTGAGGCATCTGTAACGCGAATGAAGCAGTGTGAGACGCTATCAAACAAGAACCATGTCTATTGGAAGACCTCATATCTAGCACCAAGAAGATGGAATTGAAAGGATATGGCCAGATGACAAGAGACAACTATCATTCAATACGGTAACATATTACGCAAAATAAGAGGAAACCATAGAGTAGAATGGAAAATACTTCGCAGAGACATTGACACACAACCGGAACATGTTGGGGAGCTGCTCAGGTCAGTAACTGAGGAGCGAACCTATGACCACATCTAGTCATAGGACTGGTCATGATCTTAAAACTGCGGACAACCTGTTATCATACATTTGTTAAGCAAACAAAATCTTGAATGCACGGTCATTTTTATCGACTTTTGATTGCATATAAGCAAATAAATCTAATTTACGTGCAAATCAATGTGTAAAGTATATATTTCCCTGAACTGTTACATTTTGTTTAGGGATGGAAATCCGACACCCACATAACGACACTGTGATAACATCATTTCGGGATATTCATCAGAAACGAAACGATCAAAGAATTAAAGCAACTTCAGAGTTTCGTCCATTAAACAGTTGTAATCTGATTGGAAATTACTAATAAAAAAATCTTTTGAATTAACGGGTTTGTGTTTACAACAGATTAATCCTTATGATTGATCTTTGTGGTTTTAAAGTACATAGCATATAATTAGATGAAAAGGCCTAAGAGTATGAATATTTCTTTGACAATGTGCTTAAATCGGACAAAACTGTTCTTAAATGTCTGTCAGCCTGTCTATTTCTGTCTATCTCTCTCTCTCTCTCTCTTTCTATATATATATATATATATATATATATATATATATATATATATATGATATAAATATAGTTTTAAAATATGGTATATTTATGGCTAAATCTGTACAATATCAAAGATAGAGTGTATGTATATATAAAAGTGAACACTGAGGTCATCACCAAGCGGCGATAGTCTGCTGTTTTTTGCATGAGCGTAAACTTCTTTAGGCCATGAAAACTGTGTTCAAATATGAAGCAGATTTTCATCGTTCAGTGATAACCTCTGTGTCAACCGAACAGCCAGTACTCTTCGCACATATTATTTGATTATATTGGTTAACCCCTGAGAAACCAACCAAGTGCACTTTTAGGAAGAGCCGAATACAGAGAACTGGTGCACTTCGTACTCAGGTTTTGTATTCTTTCTCATAGACGGGTTGCCATCCAAGATTATAGGCCCCAGTCTGTCCTGTTATTTACCCATAGCAGGGGTGAGGAGAAGAGATGGATTTATACCTTTCCCAAGGGTATTTACACTATTATAACGACGTCAACTGGAATTCGAACACGGCTCTCCAATTCCTCCTTCGAGCCACTACCCATTGCTCCACCCTGTCGCTCTCACTCTCTCTCTCTGTCTCCGTCTCTCTGTCTCTGTCTCTCTCTCTCTGTCTCTCTGTCTCTCTCTCTCTGTCTCTCTCTCTCTCTCTCTATATATATATATATATATATCTATATATCTATAAAGTAGTCTATGCAACCATCAATTTATAATAACGTGTCATGATTAATCTTAAATTCGTTCCTACCAATGCACCGAGCAACATAAAACCCGACCCACCAGGCTGATACACCCATATAAAAGATATCTCCGTATATAAGATATCTATAATCCGTCTATTTTAAATCTGAATCTCACTTGTTATTGGCCATTTATTTTTGATTATTCCCAGTCTGACTCGTTCGTTTCTGTCCCGGCTTTATAGTGATAGCCACCGGACTCTGCTGCTTTGGAAGAAAACAACTTCAAAGACTTAACAATTCAATGACAATTTTCCACGGAACTTCTCAAAGAACTCAGCCTACACCTCGTTAACAAGACCAAAATAACGTCCATACATACATACAAGATAACTGTCATCGCAAAGTCGAGTAAGACAATCTACTAGATTTATCGATGTAATTTATATTCCTACATACGTGTCAATGCACAAATATTCTTGTAAACAATGTAATTTCCGATTGGGGAACATAATCGAAAGAATTTATATATTATATATACACGTATATAAATGCACATGCACGTACTTGTAAAATAAGCAAGAAAATGGATAGCATTTATCCTTAGAAATAATATATACGCAATGCTTTATATTTTCAATGCAATTCATTTAAAGTAATGCAATATTGCAAGTTGCATTCTTACGCAGATTATCAAATATATATTAAAATGATTTGGCGCCTATGATTTGAACAGCAAGCAAGAGAATCAGCCACATTCACCAAACTAATCTAATATTAAACATATAATCTATAATGCATAAATGCATGCATATATTTGTAAAATATATTAAATTTAAAAGGAACTAGATTGTCAATTAGATCAGTTCATATAAACAGAGATACACATGCGAGAAGGATTTTGTTAATAATATGATACCATAACAAAGCAAAACAATTGTTGGGGGTTTATCTAGATAATTTTACAACGTACATTTAATTACATATTAATAGTCATCCCAGGCCAAAGTAAGGATATCATATTTGATTAAAACATATAGATTCTTCACATATGCTTGGAAACCAGTGGCATAAGAAAATAAATGTCGTACACCCAGAATAAATTTTAACTGAAGATCACATATATAATTTTGTATGTTGAATATATTTGGGAAGAATTTTTTTTAAAGATGAATTCTTAAAAGAAATAGACATTTTGAGCCTATTATATTTAATGATTTTTTAGTTATGTGCGAATATCCGTTACTGTGTATGGATCAATTAACAAAAATACATTGGCGTTAGATCACCTGCATTTAATCTAGTTACGAAAAGATTAAAGGCATTTGCAAAAAATAATGTGACAATGTATTTTTTAAAACAATTTCCTTTTATGAGCCAGATTTGAAGAGATGGAATAACAAATTTACACAACCAATGTTTGTGGGCGGATCGGAATCCTCATAGCAAAATACAAGCTAGACACCAGCATCAGTTTACGATTAATGTGTGGGATGGAATTATAGGTGACTGTCTGGTCGGTCCATATGTTTTCCCAACACGCCTTACAGGAGCTGTCTACAGGGAATTTATTTCGCACATACTTACAGACCTGCTAGAGGATGTACCAATGCTAATAACGAAGACGGTGTGGATCATACATGACGTAGGAAATATGACAATAAAGAGTTCAACATTCCGAACAATGTAAATAGTGTAAATACGTAAATATAGGTAGGAGAAATACATTAATTTCTGAAAATTGTCAATAGAAACAAATTTTAAAATATAAAATAAAGACATACTTCCCAGTAAAGTTCATTTTGATACTATACAAGTCTTTCTTTGATTACCTCTCAAATAATGGGAAGGATTGTGCTTAAAAATGTTCGATTCGATGCATATCCAAAAACATCAGCATCTATTTTGGAAGGGCTTCGGATCGACAAATTTCTCTCTCCTCTTCGTAAATGCCTCGGAAATAAAACGAGCAGTAATCATATTTGTTCATGTGTGTCCCCGTGTGGATTTAATGAATCTGTTTATGAAGATGTTGAACAAGATAGTAAATTTAGTTCATGCATAAGACGCAAGATGTATAATAGGTCGATTAAAAGCAAAACACATTCATAACGAGATGAAAAGAATCCTATTGCTCAATGCGAGTGTATCTAATTCTTTTCTTGTGATAAAGAGAAACTAGAATTTTGATTAGAATCCGAATAATATATTACTATCGAAGATAACTATTATGCAATTTTCTAAGTATGGAAGAGATCTATGTTGCGCCAGTCTTCTAAATATTTAGTAACTGTATTTTGAAAATTAGCATTTGACACCTTGTGACCGAGATCTGACAGTCTGCGTTGACGTTATAATCTTATTACTCAAGTTCAAATAGACAGATATATCTATATATAAATGGCAATTTCTGTCTGTCTGAATCAAATTCCCACCTAAACTCGTGAACTAATATTGATAAAATTTTGCATACATATTAAACTCACACCCAGTTGGTTACTAGGTTTTTTTTTTATATAAAAATCTATAATGGGACCGCTAGGGCCTCTGGAACGCAGCTCTCTATCGGGTTTTACGCATAACGCTATTTATCACTGAATTTAAAAAAGGGAGGTAATTGGCCTTGTTAACTTTTAGAAATTAAGATACGCGTGTTACGAAATAGTAACTTTTATAAAGTTTACAATTCCAGATAGATATGGATTTGTGTTAGATTTTAAAAACTTAGAGGACAACATCTGAATGAATTGCAGATTATTTTATATATTAAAATCTTTATTTAACATATTTAAATCCAGCATTATCTTTTCTTGAATAGGATTTCTATGGTGTGTTTACATTGCAAAAAAAAATAAATAATTCATTTTCATTCCAAAGAAATTCGTTTTAAATTTTGCCATGCGAATCATTAAATTTGCCTGTTTCGAATTTATTAAATACAAAGAAATCGGCTCAAATCATTCGGTTATTTCAACTTAAAATAATCTTTAAATTTAAATTATTTGCGAATAGAAACTTTACTTAAGCTCATATTTCAGCCTACCCTTAAAATAGCATATCGCGGTTGTGGTTGTTGTTGTCTCTTTGAAGGACACTTTTGTGCTATATACCATCTACGTACCCTTCTCCGTTAAGTTTTACTTTTAATTACAGCGATTTTATTGGACGGTATCAATTCGAATCGCAACGAAAAGCAAAACGGAAATAAAAACTTTAATAAAGAATTGTTTTTTTTTTTTTAACATTTCACTCCATCCAATATTTAAATCTCTCTCTATATAATCTATCGGGCAGATATATTTCATCTAACGAGGCAATGTGGCGCATCCTGGGGTTAGAGATCCACGAGCGTCATCCAACAGTGATGAATCTATCTGTTCATCTTGAAAATGGCAAACGTGTATATTTCACAGAAGATACAGTTCGAAACGTGGTTGAGAATACACCAGAAACCACATTGACAGCTTTCTTCAAATTATTCCAGAGTGAGCTGTTTGTCCAAACACTGCTGTATGTTGACATTCACATCTACTACACCTGGGCACTCAAAAGATGAATCAATCGCACGCAAAATCACAAATTGAAGGCAGGGAAAAAAATGCTGTCTTCAGAAGCTGGACCATCAGTCGGGTCTATACTGTGCACCCCAATCAGCAGGAGTGTTTCTTTCTGCGTCTGCTGCTGCTGCTGCACACTCTCAGAGATCCCACATCATTCACAAGATATAATGGAGAAGTCTGTACGACCTACAAAGAAATCTGCGCCAAACATGGACCACTGAAGGACGATGTTCACTGGGACCAGACACTGGAAGAGTCAGCAGTCAGAAGAGCACCAAGTCAACTGCGCCAACTATTTTCCTTCATATTGATGACATGTGGATTGGGTAAGCCTCTCAAGCTTTGGGCGACCCACAAAACCAGCATGGCAGAGGACATTTTATGAAGCATTCAAAGGCAAACCTCAACGGAAATTATTATGTTCAATAATGCCATATAAAAGGAGGCATTAGTTCACCAGGACCTACGAGTGCAAGCTATGAGAGGCAAAGTAATTGCCACATTTGCCCTACCTCAACCTGAATAGGTATCAAGCAATCTCGCAATTGAATGCATGCCTGAAATCAGCTATGGCACCGAGGAAATGACGGCGTGTGTAGCTGATAACGAACACAAACTGATGGAAGACCAACTAAGTGTTTGTAACATGATTGTTTCGAGCTTGAAGGTAAAGTTCTTCCACGATGCCCCAGGTCAGACTGGCAAGATATATATCATGAACCTAGTTCTTGCTAAACAAATGCAACAGATTTCTCTAGCAGTGAATTCAGGTGGAATAGCTGCAACCATGCTAAGTGGTGGTCACACAGCTCATCCCTGCTTCAAACTTCATTTGGACCTGTCCAAGAAAGAAAAGGCAACCTGTAATATCAGTCGTGGTTCTATAAAAGGGAAACTCATCAGTGATTTCAAATGGTTCATCTGGGATGAGGCGACAATAAGACATAAAGGTTCATTTGAGGCTTTTGACACGACACTTCAAGATCTTAGAAACAACACACATCTCATGGGGAGGTTCAGCAGTCTTGTTTGTGGGAGACTTTAGATTAACCCTTTCAGTGATTTCGAAAGGGAGATTAGCTGACGAGGTAAACGCCACTATAAAGTCATCCTACCTGTGAAGCAGTGTATAAAAGCTGAGACTCATAACCAACACGAGAGTGCAGCTCAGTGGTCATGAGGAAAATGATACTTTTTGGTAAATGCATTTTGGTTGGCGAAAAGGACAGTTGGGTCAGTTTGCCTTTTGGAAATATGGTATCTGATTTAAGGGAATTGAATATGGTGTTTCCTAACATGAATAATCAATTTACAGATCACAACTGGCTGAGAATACGTGCCATTTTAGCTCCAAAAATGATAATTTGAACATCAAACTTATGGAAAAGTTGCCAGATGAGCGTCTCAGTTTTACTAAACGCCGATGAAGCTGTGAATTCATGATATAATGGAGAAGTCGGTACGACCTACAAAGAAACCTGCGCCAAACATGGACTACTTGAATTTTTGAATAGCCTAAAAACAGCAGGCCTCCCACCTCACAATTTGTACTTCAAGATTGGGGCATCAGTGATGCTGCTAAGAAATCTGGATCCACCGACGCTTTACAATGGCACACGACTTACAGAAGATGTTGCCAACAGTCTCGGAGGCGACAATTCTGACTGGAAAAGCAAACAGTGAGGCTGTATTTATCCCCAAAATTCTACTTATTCCCTCGCATATGCCTTTCCAGTTCAAGTGGCTGCAATTCCCGGTGAAACTGAGATTTACAGTCAACATTAACAAAGCTCACGAGCAGTTCTTGGATGTGGTAGGCCTTGACTTTGTAGAACCGATTTTCTCCGATAGCCAAAGATATGTGTGGTGTTCAAGAGTCGGCAATCCCAACTATTTGTTTATTTATATTCTACATGAAAAAACCAAAAATTTGTTTATCAAAAGGTTCTGCAAACTTGATAAGAAACACCCAATTACCAGATGTTTATACTTTAACTGTACTAGTTGTCAGTGTTGTAAATCTTTTGTTAATCTATATGCTATTTTATTTGTAAATCTATATATAAATTTATTTGAAGGTCTATTTTGAAACTATACGTCAAGTCTATTTGTACATCTGTTGTGCATTGATTTTAAAACTAGACGTCCTAAGGGCTATATTCTCTGTAAACGCATAAAAGACCTTTTCATGGCTACGTACTTTGAATTGTTACTTTCGGATAGTCAATTTGCTTGTTATTATGTAAGTCACTTTACGATTTTGGTATTCATAACCTATTGGTATTCCCTCCAAAAAATTTTAGGCGCAACAGTTGGGTATTCTCTGTGAATGCATAAAAAGCCCTTTTCAGTGATACTTACGTTGAAATGTTGCTTTCAGATAACTGAAGAAAGGATATGAGATCGGGAACTGTGGATAACATCTGCTTTCCGGGAAATTACCAAGTACGTCAGCTAATAGACTAATATAATTTTCTTTTTATTCCCAAGGAAAAAAAATGAAAGCCCATCTACACCTTTTTTGTTTTCGTAAGAGGAAAAGTCCATAAAAGAATCAAACTCACAAAAAAAAGAAAATATGTAAACATCAAAAATTTCATATTTTCTAATTCTTTTGTGAAATAATAATAAGAGAATCTAAGGAGGCTTGTCAGCAGCGTCATGGCGGGAAAACGTCAACTGAATGTTAGCAAGTGGATTAGGCGAGCAGAAAAATTCAATATGTCCTCCCTAAATATTAACATTATGATTGCACTTTTCGCTTTTAATTTAAGTCACTAAATATGTTACTAGACAGGTATCTATTATATTATATAAATATTTACCAAGCAAATTATTCAACTCTGTTCATTATTTGTTTATCAATATATCCATATGTATATTTAATTATTGCATCTCTCTAACAGTAGATGTACGTTATCGCCTTTGTAAATATCAATATTTTTTAATGTTCCATGATTCATATAATTTTGGACTCGTCTTCATCGCAAAGCCCAATGTATTGGCTACTGTTTGTTGCAAAAACTTTTCGATACACGCATTAGAAAAATGGACTTGCTGTTTAAATACAGATATTTTCTCTTTAGATTCTCCTATGAGTCAAGGATTTAATTGTATACAATATTGATTTGGAGCAGTTACTTTGTTTTTATCAAAACATTTCAGTCGCTTTTCTCATGTTT
The DNA here is from genome assembly GCA_963932145.1 of Acanthosepion lycidas. NCBI lineage: Eukaryota > Metazoa > Mollusca > Cephalopoda > Sepiida > Sepiidae > Acanthosepion > Acanthosepion lycidas. The sequence continues at coordinate 36,165,739 of OZ010604.1, forward strand.
ATAGTTAGTATTATTTTAAGAAATAGTTTATTTTCAACGTCGTTATGTGATTCTTGTTTCTTATCTGTTATATTTTCCATGTATTATAGGAAATTTCATTATTTTTAATCATCAATTCATTTTTTAAAAATTGCTATAGTCGTGGTATTTCAGCTTTATTTTGTAGTATACTTATATAATGCTTTTAGCAGATAATTTAATAAATATGATTGGACTATAGACACAGTCGAAAACAATCGGGAGATTTATCAAGTTCCCAAGTCGGTTGCCACACAATGCAAGTAATGCTTTAAAGAAACTGTTTTTCTATTATCAAGAGTTGAAGCGTTGATTCTGTCATAATTCGAATAGTGAGATTTTTCTTCGTTATAATAAAGAAAAATCTCGCTATTCGAAGTAACTATAGATTTTTTATGACATCAAAGTGATCCAAATAAGTTTGAATTTTGAGAGAATCGTCCAAGAATACGATGCCCGATACGATTCAATTAATGATGGTTTATGTCATAAAAGTATGAATCTGATACCGTTGTGGCGGCTTCAGCTAAGTGATGTCATTTTAACTCGATTCTTTGCAAAAAGAACAAATACTTGCTCAATTTCGTACAGATTCAAGCAGGTCACGTGTATATTCGCCTGTGAAACACTCACATGAAATTACGCCAAGAGAAACGCACGAATGTTGAAAAGTAGATATTACGCGCAGCTTAACGTTGTTCATCACGGTTCCATTGCCGTAGGCCAGCAATAAACCAATAAGAAGCCTAGCTAGTTCTAAAAGCTAACAAACCAAGCAACCGGAGACAATTTACCATCACGGTGTCTCTAAGCTGGAACTATTTGCAATACACTAACCAGTTGACTAGTGATTGTTCACCGTATATAGAGGCATTAAGAATGAAGAAAAAAAGTTGGTGCAAATAAGGCAAAGTAAGAAAAAAAAGAGTTGGCTAGTGATGTGTGGGCTGATAAAATAGAAGCCGATTTTGATGGTATCTTGAACAAAAGTGCTTTTGTCGAAATCGCTCACAGACAAAACGGAAAAGAAATGCTGGAAAGTAGAGGGTGTTTAGTTTAGGGAAGAAGAAATAGAATGCTTGGTGCGTATAGTGACTGTAACAGTCGGTGTTTGACCGAGTTGGCTTCAGTGGGAAGTGAAGATAGGCGTTTAGTTAAAATAAAATCGAGAATTAGTCACAGAAGAGTGGAATTGAACAGTTTTTTAGATTATTTAACATTTCACGTTTACTTTTAAATTAAAGCACTTGACTTTTCTTTTTTTTTTTAATCTAAATTCGTAATTTGGACGGAGTAAAAGCTTTGTGTGTTCTTAATTACTAGTCGCTTTCTCATATTTCATTCTTGATTTTGTGAGAAGCAGAGTGGATAAAAATATTCAAGTCAATTATTATGATATAATTAAGTATGCAGAACATAAAAGATATTTATTCGAGACTTTATTTCGTGGGATCTGAGTAGTTGCTGACTTGTTTCAGTTTGGTCTCTTGCGTTTACTTTGATACTAATGCCACTGGAAAATGCATAGATCCATTTCTCTGTTCTTGAATGTTAGCCAGTCTAAGAAAATGAAATATTCTAAATTAAAAAAAAAAAAAACTTGGAGAAGGCAATGCGAAGCCAGTCAGCTCTTTCTTAATAAACTATTAGGGTTTAATCGAAGTTAATGAAGCTGTTGATATATATATGGTTAGTTGATATTGTTTAGCGGCATATCGGTTTGTATGGGTAAGTTAATGCTGAAATCTTAATATTTTGTACGAAATATTATTTTTGGAAAATAATAATGGTTTTAGTGATGCGAAATTTACTAATTAACTCATAGCTAGGGAGAGAAGGTGTGTATTCATATATTGTTCAATGGTATTTTATGCGTAAGTGAATATAATGAATTCAACTGGAATTGGAACTCGGATCTCCGATTAACAATTCTGAGCCCTCATCCGTTACATCAGCCGCACATCCAAAATTACATAATCTATCATTTCCAATCGGTTACCTATCTATATAATGACCAACCTCGATGTTATTTAATTTCGGTGATCGTACGGGAACCTGTGTTTCAACCTGATGTGGCCGTAAGCCCGTTTGAGATACATTGAACTAATGACTGAGAAGACGAAAAACGAGTGACATGTCTCATTCTGAAAGGAACTTCTTCAGACAAATACTTTCAGTTTATTGACGGAATCAATCGATTAAAAGTGGGTGACGAAATCTACTAAACGTCTTTTACAATTTAAATGGAAACGAGGGCGGTGTCAGACACATTGTAACAAAACTCTACCCACTCTCATCTAACCTACAGAATACAAGAATCTCTGGCCTATATTCTTCACTCTTAATATCTGATTATGTAGCTCTCCTAATGTGAATGTGTTGGAATATTACAACGACAACAAGGAGACCAGTGAGCGGTACCACAATAGCAAGGACTCAATGAGAGTGTCAATCATAGAATTGAGGGATAATATAAATAATTGGAACCACCTAATTCGGGGAGGCATTGCCATGGTTGCATCATGACAGTCATACTGGTTAAGTCCAGTTTTATTCAATAAGTATTTTTGTTTTTCTGACTTGAACATGTGCTACACTGATTAATTTGTTTAACATTTTACTTATGGGTTGGTGCAAAAATAATGTCGTTATCTCACATAGTAACATATGTAAGAAATCGACATTATTTTTGCACCAATGTGTAAGTTTCTTTTCATTTTTCATTTCAACTTTTGCCTTAGCAAACCAATGCATAATTTCATCATCTAAAGATCCACTGTAGTTGACTTTGCTACCAAGACAGGTGAAAGTCTTTACATGGGATTTGTCTTCTAATTTTGGGTCACAGAATTTCTCTACAGCAAAGCAAAGTTCAATTATTATTTTAATGATATATAAATTTCTAACTGGGGCTTGAGTGCTAACTCAAAAACTTACATCTACTAAAACGACGTCTGAATGCCATATTGATTGCATATATATATATATATATATATATATATATATATATATATATATATATATATATATATATATATATATATATATATATATATATATATGTATGTATGTATTGTGTGTCTTTGTGTTTGTGTAAAGATTTTATTGGTGGTACAAAACTTAATAACCGCCATAAATAGACAAAATTTATTTTTTATTACCACTCATGATAACAAATAAAAGAAAAAAAAAAATGAAAAACGAGTAAGCTAACCGGATTCGAACCCCGATGAACAGAGCTAAATCGAGATAAATAAAGGTATAACCAACAATAAAACGATGGGCAATATGTAGGAGAAAAGTATTCTTAAATGTTAATTAATTGGAGGCCCAGAACAAAATGAAGGTTTCAAGGAAGAAATGGCCTCCAGTATTCTCAAGTGGTAATTTGGGTGGGACTTACTGAGGATGAAAAATGTATCCACTCTAAATTTAACGTCACAATAATGGTTATTTAACATGTACCCGCGGTGGAAGACCTGTATGTGTTAGTTAGAATATCTGAGGAGAATACTTAAGGTTTCAGATATTTGTTGGTACATTCTTTTTTATTCTCACATCCAGCCTTTGAGTCATTCTTCCTATGTAGTCAGAACCACAACTACATTTAAATGAATAAATCAAATAAAGATTATGATGGGCTGGTAGAACGTCTTTCCGCATGGATGGAAGTACAGGTGTTGCAGAAAAAACAACACGAGTGCTAGCAGCAAAGTAGCAATGTCGAACTGATAAAGAAACCCGCTTAACGTATTAATCACTGATGCTACCCAGTCAAGGAAGGCGCAGGTACATATAAAACGCGTCACAAAAGTTTTTTCCTCAATTTATCTTACTATTTTTCAAAATACTGTTTGCTGATATATAAAATTATATCTGTATATATAAATAAATATATATATATATATATAAAGATGTAAATATCTATCTATCTATCTATCTATATATATAAATATATATAGATATATATCGATATATATATGCGCGCGCGCGCACACACACACACACACACATATATATATATATATATATATATATATATATATATATATATATATATATATAAAGTTGATGTGGATTATGTGCGCAGTATTGATGAAATTGAACTAGATTTCAGCTTAGTGGTTGGGTCATTCTTGTCGCAAGCTTGTATATTCTCTTGTAGACATTTTCCCCATAAAGATAAAAACTCACTCTACGATGGCTATCTGAATTGGGAATAGCCTTTTTACTCTCCATTTAAAAATCCAGTATAAGATGGAGTCATTTTCCTACCTGAGTGGAATAAAATTTCCTAACATGGGAGATATTTTTGACATATAGCTATCAGAAACTCACCGTCATAAAAGCCAGAAGACCATCTCTTAGGGATGCTTCATGTACGATGGAGCATCAAGTGATTAAAACAATAAAATAAACAAATATCACCAGAGTGTCTTGATCCTCCGAGGAAAATATGTACGTAGGAATAATCACCTTTATCTGAAACGAAAAGAAAAAAAAATAATTATAAAACCCGTCGCAGAATAACAACCAAGCAGGTAGGTAGGTATGTCGGAAAATGTTTTATATAGATAAAAATGTAAGTATTCAGACATTTTGAGATTTAGAAATTTGACATGTAGACAAATGAACAAAAGTTTCTTAAATGTTAATAGCAGATGTTTAATTTGGGTCAACAAGATTTCGTATTTTCTACAACAAGCAAGCACATATCAAAAAATTGTTAACAGATTTTACATGAAGAAACAACTATAACGCTTTACCAATATTTAGCAGAGGACTGTGGTTGTGTAGTTTACTTTGAATACTCCAGCCATTACTTTATAGTAAATATTTGTTGGCGAGAATTTTCTGATTCACAATTCTTTGGGAGAATTTTTATACTCGGATAGCTGTGAGAATCAATGTATAAAATTGATGAATTTCCAGTTGATGAAAATTATATCTTAGTCTCCATGATATTGCGTATATGGCATTTGATCTACTCACAAAGATAGAGCATGTATAAATGTACGTGTACGACCGCCTGACGCATTATTTAAAATTCTTGTTACATTTTATATCAACTGAATTTCATTCCATATACAGCTTTTATAGGTGACGTCTTAATCTATTTGGACACAAAGGCTAATTAAAAACTATTAATAAAAATACACCACTGAAATTTTGGGATAATTTAAAATTATAAAGGTTTTAATTTTATAAAAGATAACACAATCAGAAATTCATTTGAGGTTGCATATATATATATATATATATATATATATATATATATATATATATATATATATAATAATAATAATAATAATAATAAATTCCGAGATGAATAATATGTATATTTATCAATATATACTTTATGGACTTATATTACATCTAGCAATATTTTATTAACACCAGCACACAATGTGATATATATATATATATATATATATATATATATATATATATATATATATATATATATATATATGTGTGTGTGTGTGTGTGTGTGTGTGTGTGTATGTGTGTGTGTGTGTGAGTGACTGAGTGAAAGTGAGAGTGTGTGAGTGAGAATATAACATTGAGTCAGAAATATTAAAGTTTTCGAAAAGTAATTGCATTTCTTAACCCAAAAGGATATCAATACTAAATATAGGCTAAATGTATTTTAACATTATCAAAAATGGAACCACTTCTAATGTCACCGGCTACAATCCAGCGGCGAGGTGAACTTTCGATTTTAGCTTTTAAAAAATCTGAATTTTTCTCCGTAAGTGACTATTATTATCTAAGTTTATGAATGTTCTGTCACTTACATTTTTATAATGTGTTCATATTGGCAAGCGTCTGTACAAAACAGTCTTCCAGAAACGAGTGTAAAAATGTTCATTTGACTACTGTTGCTGACATCGAAGCACCATAGACGCATCATGATGAACATGTGAAGTATTTTCCGAAGTAACCTTCTCCAAGGACCCCAGCCCGAAAACTCTCAGATGGTTTTCGTCGAAGAAAGTGCCCTTAGGCGTCTCGTGACATGGCACCTGGTTGCGCATAAGACTGAAACTTATCTGACCATGCGTTTCTGTTTAAAGTTCAGTCAAATTAAATTGCTACATGAGAAGTTGGTCGAAATGTTTGAAAATACAAATATCAAGATGCCGGTCCTGTTTGAAAATAGCAAATGACGATAAAATTAGTATTGGCTTCAGAATGTTTATATATATATATATATATATATATATATATATATATATATATATATATATATATATATAACTAGACTCGTTTCGAAAAACCCTCGAATTTTTTATTTGCCAATAATCAAATCAATCTCGAGGGAAAAAAGGTTTTAAAAAAGAAAAAGCTACAAACATGAACTACTGCCGAAAAAAATCGCACAGATGCAGGTCTGAAGCCCAAAGAAAAAACCCCGATACGAGTAAACAACTAACTAACAAAAGAGCTCAATACAACCGTAGAGCAGACATAGATACACCTAGTGAGCCAGACAAACCTACCTAGGTTTCACCTAAACGGATCGTCAGGGAAAGCTCGGCTAACGAGGCAAAGAGAAACGCATATTTATAGGCGAGAGCTAAAATTGTACCACGTGACCAAAGAACCACAAACACAAACACCTAAGTGGGTGGGGGGTGTTGGTAAATATTTATTCAACAAAAATGGGGAGGGAGGGAAAAAAAGAAAAGAAAAAACATTAAGGTGGAATGACAAATAAGCGGGAAAACGTCTAATTTAGTAGCCAAGATTTTTTATGTCTACAAACGTTAAGGGTTTCAGTTTTGGAGTTTAATAGTTGGTCAGGTTGATCATATAAAGCTATGGCTAATTTCTCCTCTGCACATAATTTACCAAATTTATGGCCTGCTTTATATTTGGGGCATTTTTTTAAAAATATTTCCCATTTAAGGATGGGGTCTATATAATCTTCTTGTTTGGTTTTCCATACATAGTTAGATAGTGTGGTACTATGCTTAATTTTTTCGTTTTTAAAACTACTCGTGTGGTTATAATATCTTTTTTAACTTTATCCTGAGTAGCACCTATGTATGTTTTAGGGTTAGTATCCTCGCTATTTTTGTAAATTTTCACTTGATAAACCACGCATTCTTGCTGACATTTTCCCTGTAATGGACAGATGTTTTTGTTTCTACAATTACAAGTAGGATTACTGCGTGGATTATTCCTAGTTTTTTTCTTATTCAATCCATTTATTATAGTCCCTACGTTCGGCATGCAACAATAACTAAGTTTTACATTGTTTTTGTTAAATATTTTATGTAACTCAGTTTTTTTTTTAAATGTTGCTCTAATAAATCAAAAAATATCTTGCCAATTTTTGTTTTTACCGCTAAATTAAAAGGAGGATTGAACCACAAAATCTTTCTTTGCCTATTATTACGTTTATTCTGAGTACTGTTGTGGTCATTTATATTAATATAT
>OZ010604.1:36178202-36230702 GCA_963932145.1 Acanthosepion lycidas
GAAGAGATAAAGATAACATTCTCCCGAAAACAGAACATTATTTTGATCACGGAACAAGCTTAGAAAATATAAAGAAACGGTTATCGGAATGAAAAAGAAAACAAGCGAGAAACAAAAATGCAGGAGACAGGAATGAAATCAAAAGCAAAGAATAAAGAAAACAATTAAAACAATATACAAAATTAGAAAAGAAATATGTATGAAAAAAAAGAAGAGAAGATCAACGCCGATAAGGAAAGAAAATAAAATAAAATATAGGTTCATGAAAAGTGAAAAAATTGCAAACGAAACACTTTGACACGCATTGATTGAGAAAAAATAGAAACAAAAAAAATAAAGATCAGTAGAGATTTTATATATATATATATATATATATATATATATATATATCATCAGTGGAATGAAAGAATGAAATTATGACATAAAATAAAACGAAGAAAGTATGAATAAAAAATTGGAGATAAAGAAGACTGGAAGGAAAAAGATGGTGAATTAAAATGAATGTTTGAAACAACGAATGATAAATAGCAGCAAAAACAAATGAAGAAACGAAAAATAAAAACGGAACGATAAAGTATAAATTTCACGAACGATGTAAAAAATAAATTAACGAAAATCAAAGAAAAAACCCTGAATGAAAAGGTATTAATTGAAAAAAATAAAACACAATTCTAAGCGAGAAGCTTTCAAAAATTAATCAACATATCCAGAAAAGGAAAAAAGGCATTTCTAAGTATATCAGGAGAAAAATAAAACCTAAAGTAAAATGGAAGAAACGAACGAGAAAAGAAAAAGGCAATTACGAAAGAGACAAAACAAGAAATAGAACGATAAAACAAAAGATAAAATGAATGATCTAAATTGGTAAAAACCTAAAAGAAAATACTTATGAAGAGACAGGCAAAATGCGAAATGACAGGACAATATCCTACCTGAAAATCCTTCATAGCGCCACCATTCCGACCAGGTACTTGATCCGTCTGCAGAAAAAAAGAAAAGAAAAAAATATTATTCGTGTTTCTTTCGCATCGGCAATGATTTTTGGAAACGTAGAAACAGTAAAGATATAAATATATTCCCAATATAAATACGACTTTGCTACTAAATAAGAACATTGTCAGACAAGATAATGCCAATTCATAGCGTTTCCATCTTGTCCCTTTTCATTGCGTTTATAACTTTAAGCTATACATTTATAACTTCAAACTTGTCCAAATTATTTATGAAAACGCACAAGAATATACAAGAGGGGATTGTGAAAGGTTCTCGGCTTGACCCGCTTCCGAAAATCTCTATTTCAATGAGCAAACATCGGAATACTGGTTTGTGGGTGTAGATCGGACCGAGGAGTTTTCAATATTACGTCGTATGACGAGATAAAACAAAGAAGATTAATTACGCCAATACCCTGAACATCAGAAATTAACCTCTTCTGAAGAATGCACAGACATAATAGAAGCTTTCGCTCTCTTTGGTTCAGTAGTCTAAATCACCGCGGATCAGACGGTGGTTTGCCCTTATAAAGGAGGACGCAGGTTCGAGCCCTACTAAAGAGCACATTATCTTTCGAATGAAAAGCGTAACTTGCCAACGAAAAAGTGTGTATATGTGTTTTCTTTAAATAACGCTCAGAGTAAAAAAGAATATCGGATTAAAAATATAATCCATTAATTTTTTAGAAATTCATTCTTTCTCTCTCTCTCTCTCTCTCTCTCTCTGTCTCTCTCTCTCTCTGTCTCTCTCTCTCTCTCTCTCTATATATATATATATATATATATATATATATATATCACGCAAACCCACATGCATATACACGCTGTCTGTAACTTGACATTAGTTTCCCCTCTTTAATGTTTAACCTTTGTGATTAATATCCATCACTGAATTAAGCGTAATGAAATGAAAGGAGATTGCAGCGGACACGCAACCACACATATCGGTTAGGACAGATTGGTTTTTCACTTTGTTAAGAAAATCAACATTGCACTCAGTGTGAAAGCTGGGGTTTCATGTGATAATTACTGACACCAAAACTTTTATCAGTTTTTGAGTATTTACTTTTAAAGGCCGCTTGAAAAAATGTACAGAAATACCTAACTTCCGCAGGTTTTTGCTTACAAAATGACTTCAAAATTTTACTATTGCAAGAATAAATCCAAATAAAGTTTATATCATTTGCATTAGGTCTATTGAATGGAAAATATATTCAAACCAGAATTCTAATTATGAATCACCGCAAGCAAAATTCTCATTTTTTTTATTGTAATCAGTAAGTAAAAACTAGATAAAAAAATTGTAAACGTTTACGAAAAAGTCTACCCAATCAATAAGAACTGTTAGATCATTTGTTAAATCATAATTAATAAAAACAAGAAATAAATATAAGCTTATATAACACCATAAAATTTCTGGGCACAAATTATAAGAGAAAATGTTTTAAATTTGCATTGTTTATTGAAAATCGCATTAAAACTACTGCACTATAGTTAAATTGTTTAGTATAATTTGCCATTGAAGTAAAATGAATGTCGTATTTGATGGCACAATGATTTATCAATTATGTCTTCGTGCCGTACGTTTTGATCATAAAAAATTTAACAAGCGTCAGTAAATTATTAATTTTATAAGGCCTTTCATTGATCACCGGAATGAAATTTCAACGCTGAGATTTTTAATCTAAACTTAATCTTTAAACTCGTTTCCATTGGATATGCCAGTTCTTGAAAATCTCAAGAATGATCTTAAATCTGAGTTCACTCGTTAAATACATAAAAACTGATTGTTCCTAAAGTAAATTGTCAACAGAAACGGGATAAAATGTTTATTAATTTCTACAAGAAGAATCATATCAAAGTAATGGATGCACCATTCGATATTGAATGTTATTGTTATGCGTCAAAATATTTGCGTATTACTTTCTGTTGCATTTGTCAGTACATTTGTGTAGACAAACATTTCTTTATTTCTCCTTATATATTTATTGCATTCAGTTCAAGATTTAGCAATGAGTAAGATATTTGAAGGTTTTTTTTTTGCAGTGTGATACTTAGGAATCAACACAACATGATCACTATGTCCACACTGTCTATTAAGACTCTAATATTGAGCATATCCATATTTTTTTCGGTATCTTCAGTTGATTTCGGTCAATTGATTTCCTAACGTTTATTTTTTTAAAAAAGATGAACTCTATATTAAAAAGTATATATATATATATATATATATATATATATATATTGAACTTTAGCTTTGTTGTCAAATGTTATACTCATGAACATCCTTGTGTTTACACATACAAAATAAGCAATTTTATGAACACTATATTCTCAAATTTTAAAGGCAGTAAATGAAATGTGAAAAAATAAATTCATGATTAAGACTAGTATGAGCAATAAAAATGATTTCACCTCATACCTTCTCAAAATCTATTTTAGCTTCACATTTCCCCTATTACAATGCATATTCAATATTTGTGCATGATTGGAATATAAATAAGACAACTCTATGCATTTAAATGTGATAGGAGATATTAAATGTATAAAAACATAAAATATGAAAACAAATCTTTAAAAAATGCACTAATGCTTTAATATGTATGCATATTTCTGCTTAGATAGTTTGTGTCGTAAGGTGTTTATTGAAATTGGAATTCCATTTACAGCCGCCATTTTGAAGCTTAACATTGAAATAGAGACATTAAAAAGAACCCCTTTCATTAGCTCTAATGATGCACTTAAAAAAAATTAAATTTCGTTTTACTTCAGGACAGTAATCAAGTGAAATTAGATAGAAAATAATGGAAAGTTGAAATAATTATTTTTGTCTTTTTATGAAAAGCAGGCAAAATAAATTTTCAATTTATCCCGCTGCTGTTTGTTGCAAAAACCTCGCTAAATCTTGTGTTAAGATTTCAATGATGCATTTCTCGCTATCATTCGTTGGAAACAAATTGAATTTCACAATTATTTTTGAATACTTATGTAGATCTAAATAAGGTATTAAGCAGGATTTCTGTTATGTGCACGACGACTACAGATTTGATAGGTATATATATATAAACTGGATTTGGCATTAAATAACCCATAGTGGTTGATATGCCATAAAGCCCAAACAAACAAACAAACAAACAAAATGTGGGCCTGAAGAAAACCTGTTAAATTCTGCAGTATCCACCTTCTTCAGTTTCTTTCTTCTCTTCTGTCGGCAAATTTAGCACCATTTTTCTGTTTTTGTCAGTAAGGATGCCTCGGTGATTTTCAGTGTGTTCGAAGTCTTCTCAAATTCCGTCTTTCCCCAACAACTTTAATAGTAATTTGTAAAGTCTCAAAATTCTTCAACCACTGTAGAGAAACCATTGAAGTCATTAACTGTATCACTTCATAATGCCCTCCAGCAAGCATTGCCTGTCTTGGGTATCATGAGAATCGACTACATTCGCAATTGCCAAGCTGCTCCATACAGCCATGATCCTGAAATCTGGTTACTTGCAGAGGTAAGGCGAGTGTATGTTTCTCTGTTGGTCTCTCTCGCTATATATATATATATATATATATATATATATATATATATTCAAAAATTATAACATAAACATGTTTATATGGTATTGAGCACTTTTTTAAGAATATCATTTTTAGATATTGGAATTATATTCTGTTTATATACAATGAAATAGATAGAGAGTGTAAGACGAGAGAATCAATGAGTAAAAAAAAAAAAAACTTGCTTCTTTTGGATATTTTCTAGCGACCAACCAATTTTGTAATTAATATATATATATATATATATATATATATATATATATATATATATATATATATATATATATATATATATTACTTAATCATTTTTGTGGATACTCATATTTGAGTAGACGGTCCGTTTATTTAACAGTAAATTTATTTATTTTTGTCTACCGAACTGAATATTCGAGAAATCTTTAGAGAGAAGAAATGCGGTCACACGAGCATCTACTCAAATATGGGTATCCAATATAAATAACGTTTAAGTAATAAAAATTTGTCGGATTAATAAATAAAAAAAACAACCAATTTCCTTACAAAGACACAGACACACACAAACACAGACACACACACACACACATATATATATATATATATATATATATATATATATATATATATATATATATATATATTATAGGATCTTACATTTGAACATATGTAAAACCGCTACATAAATGCATTCATGTTTCAATGCATATCACTGTATCTCATCAGACCGGGGTAAATGAGGTTTATTACCATTTTTAATATAACTTACAATCTTTTTTCTCACGAAAACAACAAATAAGAAAAGGAAGCAAGAACGAAAGACATAAGATATACTCTCTTCTAAAAAGAAAAGAAAGATACAAGATATAGTCAAAAACAAGGAAGAAAGGGAAAGAAAACCAAGATATATTTCTTTTAAAAAAGAAATAGAGAAGAGAGAAAATAAAATAAGAAGAGCAAGAAGGAAAGAAAGGCAACATATATAGTCTCTACTCCAAAGAAAAAGGAAAAAGGGAGAAAGATAAATATAAGGATGATATAGAGACGTAAAGAAGCTAGACAAGATATGTTGATAACCGGTTCAACCAATCAAAATAGTCTATGTTAAGTAAGATGTCATGAAACATGGATTCAAAATTCATTGGATACATATGATATATTTGAAACAGAATTTTGATACAATGTAACAACAAATGAACAAAATAATTATTTAACAGTATGTAAATAAAAGACTCTTTAAGAAATAAAAGAAGGAAAACAGAAAAAAAAATTATCAAAATTACAAAACAGAAAATAGAAAATTAAATCAAAATAAAATAAATAAGTATATAAATGAACTAACCGAAACTTTAAGGAGATCATATAAATAAATCATATAAATAATAAATAATAAAATAATAATATAATAAATAATATAAAATTATATTTAATAACGTATAACATTTAACTAAAGAGTTTTTATATGTGGTATTAATAAAACAAAACAACAGAAAATGTTAAAAAAATGTTAAAACGCTTACAGGAGAAAATGCAGATAATCAGACGATTAGGGGACGAGTTGTTAAAACAAAGATTTGAACTAATTGTCAGTTGTAAGCATATTTCGCCTTTGACGCTAAAATCTTGCTAAACTTTAAAATTTAATAATCACTTCTTTTATGATGACTTATCTTGTGGCAAACATTTTAAACTTATCCTTAGTAAGTTATGTTTTTTGAGGTAGTATAGTATGTATGTTCTTCCTCTAACATTACTGATAATATTTTATATAGAGGTATATATGTTCGGCTGACGTTTTAATATTTTCTATTGTTTTGAAAATTTTCTAATGTATTGAAAATTATCAAGCAGCATTGACCGGTGAGGAAAAAAATGTATATTTATTATTATTAATATCTATCTATCTATCTATCTATCTATCTATCTATCTATCTATCTATCTATCTATCTATCTATATCTATATATATATATATATATATATATATATATATATATATATATATATATATATTAAATACAACAGCGTACCCCCTAATAGAAGAGTAAGATCAGCGCCAACTTCATTCTAATTACAATGAATATAATGGAAGTAATCAGAATGAAAATAATTGAGATTTAACTGATTCGAACTCTTTGGCTTTTCGGAGTTAATTTGAACTATTTACCTGGCAATATACCTGAAAGAGAGAAGGATAATCTTTGAAGGCAATGTTTTTTATGACGATGTTTTGTGAAAGATTTCAGAAGAAAAATAAAGTATGAGATGAATTAAAGAAAGGAAGAGAAACACGATTAAAGGAAAAAAATAATGTGATTCAACGAGAAGATAGAATCATTATAAGCGAAAGGTAGTAATTTACCTTTGAAAATTAATAATTTTCGATGTGGGGTTCTTACTTTACTTTTACAAGTCTAAGATAAAAAATTAAATGTCCCATTTTATTCCATGTTTGTTTTTTTAAAATTGAATTAATGATGCGTAACATTTCAGTTTGTGCGATAACAAAATAAGAATCGAAAATGGCACTAAATGTTTGACGATGATGAAATATGAAGAAGATAAAGAATTGGAACCTGAAAAATGTTTATTGCAAAAGAGAAATATGGTAAAAATCTGATGGTTAATTACATTGGAAGAAAAATAATTAAAAAAGAAAAAAAAAAGACAGAAAGCAAACTTGAAAAAGTTCGAGTTTACAGAATGATTTACAAAATATTTCTGGGGATATGGTAATTTATAAAGAGTAAGAGAAAAATTGAAAATGAAGGTAAGGAGAGAAAGAAGAATCGTAAGGAGAGAGGTGATAGAGAGAGAGAGAGTGAGAGAAAAGTAGAGAGGAAAGAGAAAAGTTGTAAAGAAGACAGAGTACAAATAGAATAAATAGGAGCAAAGAATTCAACAGATTGATACATAGACGATATAAAAATCATGCAGGATCAAATGGTGGTCTTTCTTACAAAGAGTCGGTGATATGAACTCTTCCGGGGAAGAGTACATTTTACTTAAGTATCGCGAATGCACTGATCGGGAAAAGTAATTGACACCGTTTAAAATAAACAAAGCGTGTACCCAAACATGTGTATCCAGTAAAATAATCTAAAAAAGAGAAATAGGAAGAAAGAAAGTATATAAATGACAGATTTACGTAACAAGAAAGTAACAAAAGTGAGAGCAAGTATCATAAAATTCCAAGAGAAATAAAAAGGAGGAAAAAGGACAAAGGAAAGAAATGAGAGGGCAAGATAGAAGGAATAGAAAGATGAAAGATTTAGAAGAAGAAAAACGAGGTTGAGAAATAAAAGTGAAAGAGATTCAGAAAGAAAAAGAAAGAAAAATGGAAAAAGAAAAGTAAACATAGGAATGTGATAAATAGAAGAAAACTAGAAAGTGTAAGAGAAGGAAAAGAAAGAGACAGACGGAAAGAAAGAGACAGAAAGAAATCAGGTGGAAAAATCGAGCAAGTAAAATGTAGAATGGTAAAATCAAATAGAAACAAAAATGGAAGCGTAATTAGTTAAAGTGAACGAACGATAGAAAGAGAAACGAGAGATAAATCGATAGAGTTCAATGTATTGAAAAAAGGAGAACTATAAACAGAGAGAAATTTCAATATAAGAGACTGATTTTCTTAATTCCATTCTGTTCAAACCAGCTGAGTCACCATTTTCCGTGATTGACAACAAAGACAATTTCGAAGATTGCAAATGCAAGCAGCGAATCACATTTGCCTTAACTGAATAAAATTTATATTCACCAGAGAACTTGTAATGAGACGATTGTTTTAACTACATTTTTTTTTTCACTTTGGATTCTTAAGCAATTCTCTTTGCATTCCGTATTTTATCGTAATCTCTCATCATCATTGTCATCTCGTTTTATGTTTTTTTTATCGTATTGTTCTTTTACTATAACGCTTTGACTTTTGCTTCTATTGCCGGTGGCAAAATCCGTAGTACGTTCAGTTCGCGCGCGCTGTTCAAATTCCTTGAACTTTTCGTATATGTATGAATTTGTTGGTATAGAAAGGTGGTTTAATAAATTCATAGACTGATACTTACTTGTTAAATGAAATCTTATCTGAAAATTTCACTTGATAATGTTCTATGTGTGTGGCATATTCGACACTGAATTAAGTGCATTGAAAAAGAAACCGATTGTTTTGAAAAAATAATAATTTGCTGTGCAAAATACCCTTTTCAACGATAGGCTAAAAACTTTCTGATATATGTCCGAGCTTTACATGGAAATTTGTTACTTAGAAAATGGTATGTCCTTTCAGGACATAAGCAATCATGACTCTCCAAAGGTTTTTCTTTATCTACGAATTACTAAAACTTCTTGGAAAAGATTGTGGAATGGTTTGGAATTAATTTTTTTCTTCTCTTAGACCGGTTGCCATCCTAAGGCTAGAGAGGCCAGTCTTCCCTGCTATTTAACTCATGGTCTGGGAGGGGGAAGGGGTGAATTCATGCCTTTCCAAGGGACATTATTTCTACATAAGTAAAAGAAATGAACTTTGCCTTTCCACGAGAAAACAAATTTTTGTTTTATTATGCAGATAAATTTTTAACGAGGCCGTGTATAAAGTTTTCTAAACAAGTTTTTTTTTTTTTCTGTCAGATTCTACTTGAAAAGTTTGCATGGATCGAAGAATAGTAGAAACATCTAGAAAAGAGATAAAAAAAATAAAATAAGTTAAAGAAAACAATGAAGAGGTTAGGAAAGTTTGTAGTTTTTAAAGCAAAACACCATTAAAACAAGAACTGCGAATTCCAAGAGTAAAACAAAAATCGATACTGAAAAATAAAATAAAATATAAATGAAAACTACAAAGACAAAATAGAAATAAAAGGAAATAAAGACGAACTCTAAAAATAAAACATGTAAAATGTAAAAAAAAGACAATGAAAAATTCGCTGTGAAGATTAAACAAATAAATTACAAAACTAGACGAAGAAAGTTTGCGAAAAAGCAATTAAAATCCATGTTTTGTAAGAATCTTCCTTATCAAAGGAAACAGCTCTCAAGTAGAATTTTTATATTTTTAATTTTGATTATTTTTGTAACTAATTTATATACTCGCTCTGTCTACAACTTTTACCATTCTCGTTCCGTTGATGATACATAAAAGGAAAGAGAAAAACATGTAAGCTGGCTTCTTCGAATTCATTCTCGGTCTGGAGAGATGAAACATTTCTTTAAATAATGGAAGTATGAGAAAACTTTTTAGAAACTTCACCTCGAAGGGAAAGGAAATGAATTTAATTCTCCCGCACGAATTTCTGCGTGCACTTCTCCACTCCCCTATCCAATACACACACACGCACACACACACATATCTATAGGGATTGATGAAAGGTTCTCTGACTGACCTATTTCATAAACTCTGACCTGATAACCCACCAACATACTTATATATATGGGGAGAGAGAGAGAGAGAGAAAGAGAAAAAGAAATTTGGCTTAGCATCATGTATCCCTCAAATGGTGCCACAAAACTCGGCGTTATAAGCTTTGTATACTTAAAATATGCCCACCAAAAAAGCCGTCAAAATTGTATATTTCTTGGTTAAAAAATAAAATAAAACAGTAAGCTGCTTCTACTTTCTCTTTGTTAATTATCACAGTGATTTGATATCAGCTGAAATCATACAGATGAAACAGGCTTTCTTCCATCAATACACTTGGCCAGATTTAAAACGTGGGCCCTGGGTATGACGGTAAACTACATCCGCGTCCTGGGTATGACGGTAAACTACATCCGAGTCCTGGGTATGGCGATAAACTATATCCAACAGCAAGGTCTCAGATAATGTTTTCGGAAAAATAATGTCGCCAGCTATAAGTTTTTGAAACAATAGTGTTGCCAGCAATACATTTTTTGTAAAGAATAACGTTGGCAGCTATATGTTTTTATTCCATACAAAATAGGCATTTAAAATTCATATAAACTGGATTTGGCATTAAATAACCCACAGTGGTTGATATGCCATAAAACCCAAACAAACAAACTATAAGTTTGAGATGCCGTTAAACAAAACAATTAATCAATCAATCAAGAACATGAAGAAATTATTTGCAAAAACTGAACCAAAAAATATATTGGATTTTCTAAAAAGAATTGGTCTCTTATCAAAGATGTAGACTGATGTGTAAACAACATATCCTACCTTTTACCATTTTGCAAATAAAATGTCCTTATCAAATTGAAATTCTTGACTTAAACAAAAATACCTAGGATTATTTTGCAGTGTACAAGAAAATGAGCTCTAGCTTGCTAAAAATGTTCCATACAAAATAGGCATTTAAAATTCATATATTTGGCATATATATTAGGTTGGTGCAAAAATAATTTCGTTTTCTCACATAGTAACATATGTTAGAAAACGAAATTATTTTCGCACCAACCTAATATATAAACTGGGTTTGGCATTAAATAACCCATAGTGGTTGATATGCCATAAAACCCAAACAAACAAACAAACAAAATGTAGGCCTGAAGAAAACCTGTTAAATTCTGCAGTATCCACCTTCTTCAGTTTCTTTCTTCTCTTCTGTCGGCAATTTTAGCACCATTTTTCTGTTTTTGTCAGTAAGAATACCTCGGTGATTTTCAGTGTGTTCGAAGTCTTCTCAAATTCCGTCTTTCCCCAACAACTTTAATAGTAATTTGTAAAGTCTCAAAATTCTTCAACCACTGTAGAGAAACCATTGAAGTCATTAACTGTATCACTTCATAATGCCCTCCAGCAAGCATTGACTGTCTTGGGTATCATGAGAATCGACTACATTCGCAATTGCCAAGCTGCTCCATACAGCCATGATCCTGAAATCTGGTTACTTGCAGAGGTAAGGCGAGTGTATGTTTCTCTGTTGGTCTCTCTGGCTCTCTCGCTATATATATATATATATATATATATATATATATATATATTCAAAAATTATAACATAAACATGTTTATATGGTATTGAGCACTTTTTTAAGAATATCATTTTTAGATATTGGAATTATATTCTGTTTATACCAATCCTATACTTATATATATATATATATATATATATATATATATATATATATATATATATATATATATATATATATATATATATATTATGCAGTATAAACGACTAATTATTCAATTTCAATTAAATGCATGCAGATTATCGTTGAATTTTTAATACAACGCTCGATATCCTACGTGAACGCCACATAGTGTAACACACACACACACACACACACACACACACATACATATATATATATATATATATATATATATATATATATATATACATATACATATATATATATAGCAGCACTATCTCCACAAGTCACTTGATATAGGCCTCTGTGTTGAGCATGAGGCCCTGCGGGAAGATGAATGGCGATATAACGTCGCCATCACTAGTGATTACTCCAAACACCATCACTATTAAACTCATTCAACTTTTTCAAAATTTATAGGATCTTCTCAGATTGACACCGAAACATTCTGAAATGTTCGTATTGGAGCTTGCCGTGCGAATGCAGTACAGAATGCCGTTTCCAAATTTCTGTGCGGAGTGGATTACATAATGATGCTCCTTTTTCTCAAAGACGGTTCCCAACTGACCCTACTATACTAAGAAGTTGATAAACTCGAAAACAAACAACGTGCATACGTGAAATCAAACATATGAAATAGCGACCATTTACCCATCGCATTCAATATATATATATATATATATATATATATATATATATATATATATAATGGGAGAGAGATTGTTTTTTAACGTGTATCCCTCTGTGTGGATTATGCATATTAATAAAGACATTTGAATGGTACTATGTTAAGTAGAAACAAGATATAATCCTTTACCTTCACTGTTTATAATGAAATATAAAAGATATCAGCAAATTCACTTTTGATCAAATGATGTACTGACACAGCATAGATAAATGAAAATCAAATGATATCTTTATCATACTCATTCATACAACCCTAGATTCATGAAGACACACGATAAAAAGACTGAAAAGCTGACTCCTCTATAGAGTGCTAAATCTCATGTTTTAGTCAAAAGATATATATAAAAAAAACTGGAGTGGCTAGATAGATAATAAATGGGAATTACATTTATTCAAATTCAAAATAATGATAATAACCTTTTTAAATATATGAATCCTGTACAATTACAATGTCAATTATAATCATGAATTACTCCACTTTCACTAAGTAACATTCTATTAAAAAACAAAACTCTAAAATGGATGCTCTTCCATTACAATGGAAGTGTTTGCAACCAATCATTTACTTTTAAAGCTTTTTTTTAAAACCAATCAACATCCAATTGTTAAATGCATTTATCCCTTTGATCTAAACAATCACTCGAGACAGTATTTTTGTTTTTAACCAACCAGTGAATTCCAGCAAGGCTTTTATCTAGCCAATTATCGGCAATGTAAAGTTTGCTTCGATCCAGAAAAGCAAAAGTATTTTCTTGAACAAATCACTCAGAACATTTTAATCACTCAAAAGGTTTTACTTGTTTATACAATGTGTACTTGAAAATCGTACTCCTTTTAAAATGATCATTGTTTTCTGGGAGTAATTGTTATTTAGAATTCAGAATTGTTGCGACCAAATTTTAAAATTAAACCTATCAAGTAAAAGCAGTTCCATCGTGAGCCAACGGTTGTAAACTTTTAGATCTAATGGCTATATTGAAGGTACTTAAGAAAGCGATTTGTAGCGGGAAGATAGATATTAACATGGATAGGGTGTAATGATATCAAAACAAGTTATGACTGGCTTTTCATTAGTTCATTATTTTCTAGAAAACTCATTCGCTTGTATGTACAGGTGTTCTCAACAATCGTCAAGTTAATCTCGTTGTACAACAATTTATTTGGAAGGAAGATAAAAGCCATGAATGAAGAAAAATAAAAGAACCTAATTGTGATGCGAAAGAGAAGAAAAAATGGTGCTAAAAAGGAAAGAGAATTAGGAATATAAAGAAGGAAAACATCAAAGAATGTGAAAGATAAAGTAAGGATGGATATTTAATTCCTGAAAGCAGTGAAGATAAAAACAAGGAAAAACAAAAGAATGAAAGCAAAGATAAAACTGTAAGAATAAAAATAGAATAAAGAAAATGAAGAATAGAAAATATAGAAAAGGCAAAGGAAAAATATATTAGTTCAGAACACATGATATCTATCTATCTATCTATCTATCTGTATATATATATATATATATATTTCATTGAAGTAATTATAACCTTTTCCCTATATATATATATATATATATATATATATATATATATATATATATGGAAAAGTTTATAATTGTTTCAAGGAAAGAAAAATGTATATTTTAAAAAAAAGAGAAAAACAGCAAATGTTTTTGGTTATAATGTGGATTTGTTTTAGTGTATATATTATATTTTATTCTTCATATATCAGTGTGTATATCTGTTTTGAATGGCCATACAGACCAATTCGTACCTATTAAACTTCGTTGCAGAGATCTTAATCGTTTTTATGAATTTAACCATAAGCAACATTGAAAACAAAAAGTTGATAAGAAATAAATAAATTAAAAAATAAATTCGCAAACAAACCGAAATTCCTACAAAAACATTAACGTAATGTTATATATATATATATATAATCATTCTTTCATTTACCATTCTAGCATTTTTATTTTGTTTATTATCTTTTGTTGAATTTTATTTAGGAGATCTAGATAAATATCACGATCGCCGGATCATATATATATATATATATATATATATATATATATATATATATATATATATATATATATATATGTATGTGTTTATGTGTATCAATATCCGTGATAGATCTAACATATGCAGTTGCATGAAAAGTCGTTTGTGTTCTTAGGCTTTCACGCTTTTCTGCGACCTTTATTTAAATGAAAATAATATAAAATGTGCCACAAGGGCTAAAAAGTCTCTCTTCTCTAGTCTTACCTCAAAAATAGCTAGCCGCACTCGTTGACCCTTTGGTACTAACAAGTTTCTTTTTACCATGACAACATTAGTTTATAATGAACGCTAAAGTTATCCCTAATAATGATGTAAACAATAATAATTACAACAACAACAACAACAACAACAACATTAATTATAATAATAGTGATAACAGCGTAAAAATAGATAGATAAGTAATAAATAAAATAATGGAAATATAATAATGACAATGATAATAATGATAATAATTGTGATAATCATAATAATGATGATAATGGTAATAATAATAATAATAGTTATACTACTACTAATAATAATGACAATGATAAAAACAGTACTAATGGTGGCAGTGATGGTTATTAAGTAATAGTTCTAAAAGTGGTAACAACAATACTAATACTAATACTAATAGTAATAGTAATAGTAATGGTTGTAGTTGCAAAATAATTCATTTTGGAGTGTTAATGTTTATAACTAATAACATATCAATTATTATTAACATATCAGTAACAATATCACGGCTAATAATACCATTAACATAATTACAATCGTTAATAACATAGGTGCAGTTGTTAAAAAAATACAAACACCATCGCCATATCTACAGACAGAACCTAATTTAACCCACGTTGTGGTAATAGACCCAAATCAATGGGTGTGGGTGTGCGTCTACAAATGTGTGTATGTCCGAGTGCATGTGAACATGTCTACCGGCTTGGAAAATGTCAGAACCGCCCCCACCTGTCCGCTATTAAGAGAACGTTGCTACATATGAAACGCTACAGTCCTTGAAACCGGAATAGACAGAATGAAAATTGTGTACATATGTTTGCTCAAACGTATGAATGTATAAGGCTTAATAGAGTCACTTTTGAAAAAATAAACCAGTTTATCTGAGACCGGGTTTATAAAGTACTATTCATGAAAATGCATTCATATATATATATATATATATATATATATATATATATATATATATATATATATATATATATATATAAGGATAACGTAACAAAAGTCATAGGATATTCATAATGGTAGTGGACGCCCCATTAACTTGACGTCATGACCTATACCCGTTGGGATCGGACATCTGCTGAGTCAGAGTGAATACAAGCCTGGCGACGTGAACCGCGCATGAGATGGTGGCAAACGGATGAAACATTCCATTTCTGATATTGTGAAGACATTTATTATCCTTCGATATGTACGGGAATACCTGGATATTACCACTTATTGTGGACAGCTCAGTGGTTAACAACGCGTCCTTAATGCTCGTCATCGGAGGCGTCTGGTGAGCATTGTTTGTTGTAACAAACAAGCGACATTGGCTCGTATCATATCTACGTTCAATGCAGGAGGGACCAGACGCATATCGTTGAAGTTACTTCCGGAACGTCTTCAGATTCCATGGGATATAGCGTTATGAGAATCACCAAGGTACCGCTGTTGACACTACTACAACGAAGGAAAGGTTTAAAGCTGGTGGTGGTTCCATACTTAGGTTCACTGATCTTCGAAAACCTACATTGACTGGTTACTTCTACGATACACTACTTCTTTACCCACTTATGGATTCCACGTACGCAAACGAAGATAACATATTGCATTATTCTGTTTTGCAACAGGATAATGCATCCTGTTATCGGATCCAAAATGTCCAGACTTGGTTTGAAGAACCATTTGGATACTTCCGACGAATGGTGAAATGAGGTTACTACATTCGCTCGACACGAGTCCAGTCAATATTTATGGAATATGATGAAGAGGACTGTTTATACGCCGAATCCTGCTCCTACTAAGATATCAGGGAGATGTAGACAGCTGTCATGATGGTGTGGCTTAAAATTCTAGAGATGTTAAGCAGATCTTCTGATTACTTGTAGAATAGATGAAATGTGGAGTTGCTGTAACTTCGCAAAACTAAAAGTTGAGACCTAATCTGTACCAAAAAACAAAGTCCTTGTCTTTTGGTACAGTATTAGATTTATTTTGGGGAAGGAGTGTAATGGCTTCTTGGTAGGACTCAGAAAATTTCAGCACCCTTGTCGTTGTGATATACATTTCCAAACATAATTAGTTTACTGAAGTAATTTTAATTATGCCTGCCAAAATTATTAGATTATTTTTGAAACTGTCAGCTTTTTATACGCGCAAGTATAAATTATTTAGATTACTAAAAAGTTTGAGTCGGATAAATTTTCCTATAAAAAGTATATCAATATGAAATATATATATTTTCTTATTCTCGTTTTTCATGTTTGTTATCATTTAATTATAAAGAAACTCTTATTTGTTTCTGATATCGAATTGATAATAAGATCTCAGAATTCATCACAATTTCTCTTTGTTTATTTCCTCTCCATCAAAATCTCGACGTTTTACTTCTAGATGATTTCCAATTTCTAATTCTAATAATTCTAAGAATAAATAACATCTGTTATTCATAAGTAGTCTTAATTATTCATATATAATTCAGTTAATATTATTAATTTCAGTAAAATAACCGATACGAAAATGAATAATACTCAGTTTCACCAAACAATTTCGCGTAACAGAATATTAGTGAGAGTGTCTTTCATCGAATTTCTTCTGGCATTTTGCATGATTTCATTGGAATCTCTTCCTCTAGTTTATACACTAGATTGTATAGACAAAGGTCAATCACTGGATCTATAAAGTACTGCTCATGTTTAACCATTTTATGATTATGGCTTTACAATCAATCATATTCTGCCTACATACCCAACAGTCTTATTTGACGAAACACATTTCTAAGTTCAATATAAGAATAATGAGGATGGATTAGCGCTGAAATTCACTTCCAGACATGCATGGCATTCATGAAGGTTAGCTGTTAAGTTTTCTTGAGGACTAATCTAAATTAGATTATTAACAAAGCAAGGATAAACAGAAGCGTTGATCAATTCTTTGGTCAAGAGATTATAAATCATGGTAAGAAGTGAAGTCATTTCTTTTCTATGTTTATACAACCCAACTTTGCTAACAATCTGCTTTTTCCATTTTTTCAATCGTTGTTATAGATAGCACAAAAGGATGTTTGAAAAAGTAAAGCGTCCTTTCTGTTATGAAACCGTGAAAACTAGTCTAGAGTCACGTGTTTGCAGACAACAACAAATTTACAAACTTTTTTAAAAACAGGAAGCATGTGTCCCTTCATAAATAAATAGCGAGATGTTCACAGACGAGCAAAGAACACAAAGTCTGATATTTTGACTGAGTAGAAGAGTTGAAAGAGACATTTGAAAGAAGTGACAATTTTTTTTTATAAGTGTTTTAACTTATGTTCATCGCAGAAGGAAATGCGGAAAAGAATAATTTAAATACGCGCTACTTGAGATAGAAGATTTTCGTAAAAGTAAGACGATTCGCCCGTGGATTTAAATGACGAAACTAACCACGTAAAAATATTACTGTTCATAGGTAAGTTTTGTTTTCGATAGTTCGATAATGTCGTTCCTTATTCATTGAATCAAATATGGCTTTCGAATAGATAAAATGGTAATGTCACCCGATTTCTTGAATGCTTACGACATAAAGATATGCGGACGTGAACAAGATTGCATTACTGATGATACAGAAAGAAATTCAGTACAAAATAATCAAATATTGTAACCAAACAATGTAGTGGTGTTACGTATTTCTCGGTCACTTTGGATTAGAGGCATTGACACCTTAGCCCCCAAACCATGCTTGACCTCAAGGTCATTTTCTAATGAATGCTGCGTTTGCTTTACAATTTTTGTCATTTGTTCATATTTTTTAAAATTTGTGAGTGATGATTTATAAGGAAATAAAGGTATTAAGAAGGAAGGGGAATCAGTACTTAAGTGAATTTTGCTATGAAATTTTAACTCTGTATTAGGGGCAGTAAGAAAGCAGGTTACTTAGACAATAAATATTTCTTTTAAAATAAAGTCTTTTTTATCATTAGGCTCCAAACATATTTGTTTGTTTGCCTGTCTATTAAGTTACCACTTTAAGCCAAGCACACCGCCATATTCCTGATCAGATAGAAATTGTGGCTGCGTTTTCTTCCTTTTTCATGGAAGGGGGTACACTGCTGGTGAACAGAAAGTAATCCAGGATTGGACAATAGATTGACAAGAAGAGTCGTATTGTGTGTACTTCAGAAGATGGAAAAAATTGTAGCTGACGGAAGGTAAACAACTCGATAGCCGATCAGTATCCGCTGGTTCATCGTGGAGAGGGGGTATGATGTTGAAAGACCCGAAACCCCTAATGAACCTCGGCTAGAAACATCACTGATGATGTGCACTAAAACATCCAATAGATGCTATTTACGAAATAGGCATATATATGTGTAAAGTATTAGAATAAATATTTTCTTATTTATGCGTAATCTTGAAGTGATGAAAAAAATATTCGCAGCGTTTTTATCACTGCTTCCTTTCAGACAAAGTTTGTTTGTGTGTACATGTCTTGTTTATTTCTATATCTCTTGTCTGTATGTCTGTCCATTTTCACTGTAGTTCGTTATCTGTAGACAGTATTTTGTGTTTATCTGTCATTTCGGTCAAATATATCGAATTTGCCAGGCCACTTTACCTCAGAAATCGCCTACCTACAGTCCAATTAAATATTAAATGCTGTTGCCTAGACATATGCTTTTAATTTTAAATATCTTGTTTTTCCACGAGGTGGGAGATGTATAAATTGCCCATATTCACATACGCATATTCGTTCATATATAAATTTCGAGAAGACAACACACTCAAGATATATCCATATTCCAGGTCACTATGAATTTCTATCATTTTCCAATTCAGTATTTACAGACAATGTATATTATTGTTGCAACAGTATAGCCAACCGCTCGTTGTCGGTGTGTACTAGGGTGGCTACTTAATCACTTTGCAAATGAATACTCAAGTATATTTATGTTTGTTCCACACCCACAGAGCCAAGCAGTGGTTTATACTGCTAGGAGGGAGTGCACAGTCTGATGGGATTATCAGTTTGAACAAAGACAATACGTTAAACTCTCGGTCACAATGTCTTGTGACTTCGTGCTCGCGCAACCCTCAACGGATTTCAAAACGGTTCGTCCAAACAATTACACTCACAAATCTTGGGTCAGCCGATAATATTTTTCCAGGTACTACCTAATGGTACCACACTCTGAAATGGTCTTCGAATGTCGATATTATGAAGATGTCATCTCCTTGAATAAACAACCTTGGCGGAAGGTTAACGTTCTAATTAATCTGCCACGCGAATTTTTGCAATATATCGCATAAGAATAGATCTATTTATTGTAATCTATGACTAAACATGGGCAGGCAATTTAATTTTCATATCAGACTGTCTGATCTCCATCTATTCTTGATTTGTTTATCTCAGCAACAGTATATGAACCTAAGACAAATATTTCGGTCTACATTTCTACCTGCTACTGTTCAATCAAAGATATCATTTTGAATAGGGATTTCTAAATATATTGGCTTTATACCGTAATTCTCGTGGAATAGTCAGTACTTGTAAAATCTAAATTTTATTTGCCATGCAAGTCAGATATATTTCTCCGTAGGTGAACTTCCCCATCATTCGGCAATGAACATATCTATTTTACTCTACAGAGTAAAATAGATCTGTCTATATCGGTCACAATGATAGTGTCCATGTTATTTAATTTACACATTCGTTATTTCTATCTTACATATTAACTAACCAAACAAAACAAGGATTTAGCTAAATAAGTCAGTCAGATATTCTCGCCCATATTTTTTATTCCAACCACCAGCACCTATACTGATAAGTGGACGATTTTTGTACTAAAAGCAACTTGGCAAAGAGGCAAAACTTGCAGCGTGGGGTCAAACAATGACCAGCCTAGGGGATTCCGCGGTCATAGTATTTCCATTAAACCAGAAGCGCTGGTTTGGAAATTGATTGTGGTAGATATTGAACTTCAGTGATCGCTTTCTTGAGCGTCAAGTACTCATTGTAAAAGACTTTTTCACACCTTTCAACGCAAACGAAAATCATTCACTTTCACTTTCTGTCCCTACTTTCACTTTCATTTTCCTGCAAAGTAATTTGCTTTCCTTTTGTGTTCACTTTTCTGTCGCACCTCATTCAGCATTATTGCATAGGTGTCTTACGTGTCAACGTATCTACAAACAGCGACATTGATGGTCATTTAATTCTGAGATTAGTGTTCGCAGTCGCATGGTCTTAGCTTGAACCCCGGGCAAAAAATTCGATCAACGAATCATTCTGATCGCAAAAGCTGATCGGTTTTCCCAATCTACTGGCGCTGGTCTGAAAACGGTTGAGAGCTGCCATCATTGCAGCGATGGTCAATCAATTATTGGGTGTTCGATAACAGATCAAAATGACAGATCGGTTTGTTTGGGGAGCAGTGGGGATGGATGTTAGTGGACTATGATTTCGTGATCGAAGTGTCAGTCTTTGTTTAAATATTTTATCCTATGTCATTGCTTCTGTGACAATAGAGATCTGATTACGATGATAAGTTGTCGTAATGGGCCTGTTGAAATATTGAAAAGTTGTTGACATGAATGATTTGGATATTAGAATTCTCTCTTTTATTCTTATAAAAAGGTTTACTAAGCGTTTTGTAAATTTAATATGTGCTCAATATTGTCACAAATTGTTTGTTTCAATAGTTAATCAAATAGCAGCGAAACTATTCCATTAATTCGATAGTAATGTAAATATTGATCTAAAGGTTAGACATTTAATTCTTACTATTATTCCCATTATTATAAATGTAAAGTCGCAATAATTGCGAACATTGAAAGAATATTTGAAAACGACTAACATATTCGATATTCACTGGGCTAATAGGCACAGATATAGAAAGCACAGACATGATGAAAATATGTTAATGCGTAACGGAAAATTTCAAATGCTTACTTCATAAAGGTAACGACGCGACATTCTGATATAATCAAGACGAATAAGAAGAAATGAGTTGTGTTTAAACGAAAAAAAGGATAACTAAAGATGCATTCATCTTTCGGAAACACTGGAAACATATTGAATAAAACTGCAAGATTCGATATTAAATTGATTAAACTACAAAACCACTCAACTAATACGTTTAATTGAAACTATCCATGTTCCCCATTCGCTCGGTCTCTCTCCCTCTCTCTCTGTCTCTCTCTCTCACTCTCTGTCTGTCTCTCTCTCTCTCTCTCTCTCTCTCTCTCTATATATATATATATATATATATATATATATATATATATGTATGTATATTCACTTTAGAAGCGTGTAATTTTAAGCCTGTTCCTACTTTTCGAGCAATTTAACATGTCTCTCACTTCAGTGTGTTAGGTACTTGATTCAACACGACATATCTACCTCAGTCTGTTCATATCTATCTATCTATCTATCTATCTATCTATCTATCTATCTCTAAATATATATATATATATATATATATATATATATATATATATATATATATTTTCATATATAAATGTATATGCATTTATGTACGCATATATATATATATATATATATATATATATATATATACGTACTTATTTATATATGCAAATATTGCATTTTAGGTTGGTAGTAATTATCTACTTGTGAATATTACTAAATATATATGATAATTAATTTTATCAAGATCTAACCAAATTAATTTACATAGTGACATGCAGAATGCAAAGCTATTTTGATATAAAAAAAAATCTTTACCATCCAGAATATAAGTATATTACGAACTACAGTAGAAGTTATAATGACAAACAATTGTCTCCTATGGGTAGGTCTTTAGTAAAACTAAGATTCTCCTGCACATTACACATATATATGAGCAATATACTTTAAATTTCGTAAAAACAGAAGCTCATAAAAAGACAAGTTTTTTGCTATTGTGATGTTTTCTGAACGGAAGCGAGATGCGAAAGCACCGCGGGATGAATTGCATTCCTAATATGAGTGATTCTTATTGCCAAGTCATTAAAGATAAGCAAATGACATCAGATTGTATCAAATTATTTAATCTTAGCCTAGTTTGGTAAACTGAAGATCACGATTGTTCAAAATTGCGTTAGTTTTGAGCACAGATATCAATAGATATTAGTAAAGTCTTGTATCTGTGCAATGTAATGAAGGTTAAAAGTGTTAAATGGACGCATACACTTTGTTTTGAGTAACATAGGAATAGATCAAAGCTAATTTAAAACAACCGAACTGGCAAAATAGCCACCCAAATGTGGACATAGATTGAACAAGTTTGTAGTTGTTGATTAGATATATGTTTTTTGTCGGATAATCATGGTGGGGGATTTCTAAAAATCAACAAAATAAGAATGGCCTAATTAAGTGGTTATGTGATGGAGTATGTTAAGTCATAATATATCATTAGCTTACACTTTTCATTTGTAACCCAGTCAATTTTTGAATCAAGACAAATATAGTATATTTAAAACTATTAGTGTTAACTTTGTTGACACGGCATCTATCTATCTATCTATCTATCTATCTATCTATCTATCTATCTATCATGTTGATTTTATATATATATATAAATATATATATATATATATATATATATATATATATATATATATATATATATATATAAGTGAGCATTGAAGTCAACACTCAGAGGCGATAGGCTGTTTCATGCTAGACGCAATCGTCAGGCCAATATTTATTTGTAAAAGTTACAAAATGTGGTACAGGGCCAAAAAGGGGGGTGGAGAAAAAGGACGGTCTTTATCTGTCTTAAATTTAAACTTAGCTAGCCACAAACATTGACCCAAACAGACAACGATATTCCTTACACCAAAACAACGCTTTCATAGTTACCTTTTTTACTACACCCACCATAATACCACATTGTTTCTTTTAAAGTACTAACTAAACCCCATTATTTACAAATAATTGTCTGTGGGGGAAGGGGCATAAAACAACAAATTTAAGAATTTGCCTCAAATGTTTATTTAAAAAAATGTACAAAAATATTTACAAGAAACTAAACAAAATAATGTTAGTAAGTCTCTAAATGTTAATAGTCTCTAAATGTGGCAGAAACATCAGTTGACTTTAAGAATATAAAAACATTCAATCATCCAAAACATGAAATCATTTAGACACAACAACAAATACGAAAAAAACACAACCGAAATAAAAGGCGCCCCGCACCCACCAGAGAACTGACTTCACCGACCACCTAACGAGGGAGAGGATGGAGAGTTAAACCAAAGAAATTAGGGACAGAAATAAAAGGGGCCAATAAGCAAACATCCTCTAGCTAAGTTAATCTAAACAGAGAAAACTAAGGACAAATATCAAAAACCTAAACCAACCTAAATCTCGGCCGGGTTAACAATATCCTGATGCCTAACTGGCATCAAAATGCCACTTTACGTCAGCCCCTTTCACTTGACACAAAAGCGCAAGATTCACCCACCTTTTGCCAAATACTGATGAAGTGTGCCACCGCTTTTCCGTCCTAATCTGAACTTTTATGCATAAAAAGCAAGATCAATTGGGAAGAAGTGAACTTCTCGTCTCCATAGAATCTCTTTCAAATCACGACCTACTTAAGCACAAGAACACATCATGTTCAGCCTTCGTCATGGGCGGCACCATATTGCTACAGACGGAACTGGCCTCAAGGACAAAGAACTTTCCACGTAGCATGCGAACCATGAGGCCTTCAATAAACTTGCACAACGGCGCTACGACCCTGCAATGAAAGAAGACGTGACCCAGGGTCTCGGCCTCATCACCAGAGCGCCGACAGTTTGGAGATTTCTCCAAACTCGCTGAACAAAGTGTTTTGGCGACCCAAAGGGTACCACGAATCATCAGATGAGTGATGCCTCATCGATATTGATACAATGATCTACGAGACAACGCCTGGAGAAGCCATCCGACGCCCGCAAGAGTCGTTTCAGAGCAAGGTGGCATTCAGATAGAAGGAGCATCAGCTCCGGGTAAACGGCTGGCCTCCTCCTCGCATGAGTGTACAGTTCTCATGGAAGGGACGTTCTTACGGGCGTCTTCCTTCCAGAAAGCGCCCTTCTCATCCGAATCGCGGCACATTCGATCTAGGAACGCGATGCGTAGCATATATTGACGAATCTCAATGCTAGGCATAGCCAGACCGCCTTCGGAATGGTGGAGGCAACAGATCTCCCGAGATACACTAGAGGCCTTGCCTCCCCACTAAGGAAATTAGTGTGGCAGATGGAAGAGGAAGCACAGAGAGTCGATAAAGGAGAATCGGGTAGATGTGCAAAACACATACTTCTGCCCTTACCACAAATTGAATGCAATCTCTGCCTTCCCTCGTACCTTCGGCCAATTCATTTCCAACTAGATATCTGGTCCAAACCAGACGCCGAGTATTTTGATCGGACCGTACGCCCAGAGGAAATGTCTGGGAAGAAAAATCCCTTCCACGCGCCGAACAGCAAATCAACGGGGTTGATTTCCCCATCTCGTACCCACTGATTTCTTTGCTGACTTCGTCAATCTCGGCCCTGTTCGACACAAGAACTGAGGCGTGGTCAGCATAGGCAGAATACCTGATCGAGGTGATAACACTAGGTAGGGAAATTCCGCGTAGGACCGGATTTGCTTTTAACTTGCGAAGGAAAGAACGTAAAGCATAGGTGAATACGGACAAACGAGACAATACGAAAGGTTCCGATCGTACCTCATTCACTTCAACCAGCGCATCGGGAGTCGTATACAGAAGTCGGATACAGGCGTGAAAGTACGGCCCGAAACCGGCTGCCGAAAGTACTGCTTCCAAAAATCGATGGTCAACCCTATCGAAGGCCTTGGACTGATCTCAATTGATCGGCGCGGCTGCACTACCGACTTGCTCGATGATCAAGCGGACCATACGAAGGTTGTCCTGATCAGTCCTACCCTGCACAGCACAATCCTGTTCGGAGCCAATCAGACTAGAGAGGAGAGCCTGTAAACGGTTGGCTAAGATCTTTGCCCAAATCTTTAACCTGGTTAAAGGGCGAAAGTTACCTAACCCATCCCCACCGTCCTTGTCCTTGCGGAGCAACTTGATGAAGCGTTGAGATATAGACCTTTGCATGATCCAGTTGTTGCAAATCAGTTCCAACAAAGGAACAAAAACGGGCGACATCCTCAAGTAAACTTTGTAGGGAAGACCATCTTATCCCGGAGATTTATCCAGGCCAACCTGCTTCAGAGCTTCCCAGATTTCCGACTCTGTGATGGGACCCTCGCACACAGTCACTTCAGCTGTCTCAAGGCAGGGAAAGTCGGCTAAATAGGCGTCGACCTGAGCAGGGCACAGACCGGGCTCCCTGGTGAAAAGTTCCTGAAAGTAATCACGAAAAGCCTCACATTGTCCGCGTTTATAGTCAGGGTCCGTTTATCCGGCAATGTGACGCATGCGATATGTCGCGAGATGCACTCCGAACCTCCCCTCCGCGCAATTCAGCGACCATATTCGTCGCCTTAGAAGACATTCTCTTTAACCTAGCCCTAACTACCAGAGCTTTATCCTTCTTGATAAGTAAGGAGGCTAACTCTGCCTTAGCTAAGGCTATTTCCCCACTATCACGGGACTCAACTGCCCGATGTACCTTTTCCTCACAAGCCGTCTGCGCCGCTAGTCTATCTAGATTGAGCCAACGACTAAAATCAGCAGCAAACGTTCTAATTTTGGAATTTAATTTGTCCCACCAGGCATTCCCATTCACAACCCCCGTCAATTCCCTCTGTATAATTAGTAGCAGCTGATCTCGGAAATCCTGCTCACCAAATAATGAACAGTTTAATTTCCAGTAGTCAGCCGTTCTAACCATAGGCTTATCTAAGTTTAAACGGACCCGGAAAAGACTATGATCCGAATAAATTATGTAATGGAAACTTAAATATCCTAAAAGACCTACATCGACTCTCCTAAGACTCAGTCGAGGTAACTAGAAAGCACCCCTGCAGCCGAGTCGCCACTATTTGTCTAAGTCCATACTGCCTCCCGGGGGTGCTTATTACGATACTTATCGACAAGATCGAACTTATCGATAAAGTCCGGAAATGGTTACAAGTCCCGGTTTGTATGCGAATATGGCCCTCTAAGATCTATGTCGGGTCAAGGACGGCATTCCAACCCCCCGCTAAAACTACCCGTCGTGTTGTCAAAAACGGTTCTATCTGCCGAGACAAAGCAGGACGCTCAGAATGTTCAATGGGCGCATAAACCCCAATGAGACGGAGAGCCTCATCCTTTAGGGTAACATCCAGCACAAAAAGCCTGCCCGCTGGAGCTGCGAAGACAAGAGTACACGCAGCCTTGAAAGACTTGCTCACCAGCCAAGAGACACATCTCGAACGACCATCAAACCATGCTGGATAGAGAGATAACCCTCCAGACAGAATGCCCTCATAGTCATGAGTAGAAAACCGGCTCTCCTGTATACAACAAACATTCACTCGGGAGCGCTGAAGGTCACGAGAGAGCCTCGCCCTGCGCAGTTCCGACATCAGGCCTCGCGCATTCATACTTGCTAACCAGAGAGCTATAATGAAACCGATTAGGGTTTCTCTCCTGCATTGAGCATGGCCGGGTTTAGGTCACCGACGGCCTCTCCTATTGAACCAGTACCCATCTCAGTTATGATAGTGCCATCAGGAGACAGGCCACCAATGTCCAAGAGGAAGGTTAATTTAAGTGCTCTATACTGAAAGGGGTGAACAGTGAGCCTCCCTGAACAGAATTTATTTTTTTTCTCATTTTCATTATCAAAGGTAGCTATTGGAGGGTAGAGGTAGAAAGCGCTATTGGTTTCGCGTAACATTGCACATACGCCTTCCGACTCCTGCCCAGCTCTAACGACAGTCAACATTCTTTGGGCACTGGGAAAATTTCTTTGATTTTCGTTGTCAAAATCTATTATTTTTTCATGTTCAAGAATATTTAAGGTCTTTTCCTTTTCTGGATTGTGAAAAACCTTTGACTGATTGATGTTTAGCTACCCGACAGATATTTTCCCCCTTATTAAAGAGAAAATTTTGCTTCAGTTTTTTTCTTTGGTAGGCTCTGATGAGTCTGAGCTATTTTTGGGGTGAATTGCTGGGGGGGGGGTTAACAGGTGATGCATTGGAAATTATGGACGGAGAGGGGTTTTTAACGGGGATTTGGAGATTTTTTCTTCAGTGGGGTCAATTTGGAAGGGATCAGGATTATAGTTTTCAGGACTGGGGATGGAGCCATAGGGAAATGTTTTGTGGATGGTGAAGATGGAGCTGATGAAGATGGCCTATGAATTTTTCTGGTTGAATCCGTTTTTCCTTTAGGGACTCTTTTAGTTTTTCTAGTTTTTCCTTCTTTTCGAAGGAGGGACCGTATTCCAGGCGCTGTTGGCGCTGTTTTTCAGAGTAGGTGTTCGGAGAGTTGCCCTTAGAACTGGCAGAGTGATTGGGGCTGTGCGTATCTTTAGCCTTGGATGCTTCAGCGGAACGTGGTCCAACTGCCCTGAGCTTCCCTTGGACCCTGCCAAAGACCTGCCATTCCCCTCTTCCTTCTCCGTAACCGCACTAGAGACGGGCAAGGACTTTTTGGGGAATGGGGGTTGAGAGACAGACCCAACCGAGTGTTTAACCATAAATCTGCCATCCCCATTACAGGCGAGAAGGATGCAACAGACTCGGTCGCAGTGGGATTTGGGACGAAAGGGGCCAGAATCTCAGAGGCTTTCTTCTCTGTGCCGGAAGTGGACAGAAGACCAGTCTGTCCACACTACCAGAAAGTTGGTCTATGCCCGGTGAAAATAATTGACATTTTCTGGCCCGCTACATTCACACAGTTGGAGATGAAGTTGAAGGCCTTCCAATCTATCATTATTTCGAAACTCAATCACCCGGTCAGATCGTCAGAGGAAGCACTGAGTATTTGACCAATTGGCATTGATATGCAGGCAAGTGCTCCCCACCGATCTGAGGAGGAACCTCAAATACTGATACTGGGTCCTCCCCCATACATTCATATGGCTTACAAAGGAGGCCGTTTATTATAAGATCAGGACTGGATGCGGCTTCACAGTCAGCAGGTAGCAGTACGTCCCACGTGAAATATCCCTTTCCTTTGATTACCCTCTGAAGTTTGATCACCAGAGAGATTAGGGATTTATTTACGTTGTCTTTAGCGGAGCGAGAAATTCTGCAAAGAAAGACACAATTCTTTTCTCAAATTTATTTAGTTACTCGGGATTCACCAAAAGCCCATTTGCGGTGACCAGATGTGCGTAACTTTTGGCTTTTTCGAGGAACTCCGTAATGTAGATTGTACACTTAGGAAGGGACGTCCAGCAGGAGGTCGTCTCTCTGACCGCTAAACTTTTGTCTTTGCTTTTGTTGTCATCATCTGCTGCTGTTGTCTGATTAGGTATATTTTCGGCTACCATATTTTCGTCTGTTTTTTTTTTCAGGATTTTAACACGTTCCAGCTACCATACTTTTGCTTGAGTTAACATTCTCGCCAACAAAATCCGAAAGTTGGCTCTTTTCATTGTCCATCTTTCTCCTGCATATTTTCCTGTTGCTTAACGGGTGGATCTTTTTTTTTTTTCCTAGTCCCAAAAAGATTTTTCGAACCATTTTTTTTAAATACCCTGTAAAACCAAAGATGATCGGAACGCAAAGATTATGGTAACCTTCACCGACTTAAACAAGGAGAGCACCCAGAAGAGATGCAAGGATATTCCCAAGTCGTCTGAAGGCTGTGGGTTAAGCTAATGGAGATTTTATCGAGGATTTTTATTTATATTTTATTTTAAATTTACTCTTTAGTAGTGATTTTCTAAGCGCGCCTTAGATGGGGAAGAAGGCCGAACATATGGGGCACCCAGTGAGGATCGAACTCACTACTCAATCGTAACTGATCTAGCAAGATAAGCTTTCTAACCATTATACCACGTAGAGGTGTCCAAATGATTTTCTAAGCCTAGCTTAGGTGTGGCACTAGGCCGAATGTATGGGATACCCAGTGAGGATCGAACTCACTACTTAGTCGTAACTGATCTAGCAAGTCAAGCTTTCTAACCATTATACCACGTAGAGATGCCTAAATGATTTTCTAAGCGTAGCTTAGATGTGGCACAAGGCCGAAAGTATGGGGTACCCAGTGAGGATCGATCTCACTGCTCAGTCGTAATTGTTCTAGCAAGACAAGCTTACTAACGATTACACCGTATGGAGGTGCCCAAATTTACTCTTTCGCCTGTCGAGTTATTTTTGTGTAACTTTGGTAAATATAGCTGTTAAAATGAGACAGCTGTGTTATTTTTATTTTTCTGCAATCTAGACAATTTATCAATAGCTCTCTGTGTACATACACACACACGCATACACAAACGAACACACACACTCACACACATATCACACACACACACACACACACACATATATATATATATATATGTGTGTGTGTGTGTTTATATAATGTATGCCAAAAAGCCATCCCGGAAATCTAAAATGCCGATTGTTGTTAAAATTAATGCCTTTCACGTTGTAGTATAACGGGAGTGAATATATACGTATGATTCTATAAACTAATATAAAACTTTTTTTTGTTGTAAATCAAATAAATTACATACGACTCCTGAATATGTCTTCACAACAAGTTGTGTCAAGACATATTCAGGAGTCGTATGTAATAAGAATTGAAATTTATTCTTTGGAACATATAGTATTCCTGGAAGATATCAACAATTTCACTATTTAATTAATAATTTTTTTTTTTTTCACCTTTTGTAAAATAAAATAATTAGACCCTAAATATATATAAACATAACTTCTTGTCTTTCTATTACATAATTATATGGAAGGTTATATTTACTACTTTGGTTTTCCCCGTGTGATAAAATAGTTTTAACGGCTTTTACAGTTTCTTTTTGCATTAGTTTATTGCGTCAATTTCTGGAAATTGATACAGAATAAACAGTCTTTATACATAACAGCGAGTTAAGTAACCAGAAATATATCACCACTTCGGCTAAGTCTCTTTTCGTTCGTTTGTTTATCTCGTACAACTCTCAGAAGAGAAGAACGAGTCAAAAATTGCTACAGATTTTACAAGTACCAGATGAACGATGTAGAGCACTAGAAATACTGTTTTCAATTAAAACGTTCAAATACTCATGATGTAAATCGATTTTATTATATTTTTATCGATTTTTATTTTAAAGCAGTTTTGAAACGGTTTACATATTTATGAACGAAATAGGATAAACATAAGGATGGTCCCTTGAAGCTTATAAGTGAAAGTTATGGTAGCCATAAATAGGATTTGCCTCAGGGAACTACTATCGATGCATTTTTGAACATGTGCACACTGTAGGTTAAAATTTCAAAATATATGCATTATTTTTCGAAATCATTTCTTTTTGTATGGCTAACAGAATGACAGAAATAAAAATAAAAATCTTGATGATGCATTTTTCCCGAGAAGGAATTTCCTCAGACTAATTAAGGTTTTACTGATGAAGTCAGTCATAGAGGGAAGAGGATCGGGGGGGGGAGGCATAAAACAAACGCTGGTTGCGTTCTTCCTATATCGAAATTAGCTGCATCTATTATTTGTCTGAATAATTCATTTATGGGATTGAAACGCGTCACCAAGAATTATTTTCATTTTTGTGATTGGCTTACCAGAAAAGAATCACGTAATTGTAAAATGCGTTATATATTGAAACATATACCAGCAATATGTAAATGTTCAATAAGTAGCAATATTTGATATATTCTTTTCTTTATCCTAAATATATGTATATATATATATATATATAATGACAGAATGGGGCATATTATAATCAGTAACATCTTTGTTTCTCGTGATTACTGGTAGTTTTGTAATAGTGAGTTAAATAATAGTAAGTTTCCTATCTCTTTTCACTTCGCTCAGTTTGAGGTGTTGGCAAATTCTGCTGATAAAGCAGAATGTTTTGCTTGTAAATTCTCTTCCAGTTCTATTCTTGACTCGCTTGGAGTATCCCTGACTGACCTTCCACTTCGAACTAAGTCTCTATTGTGTGTTATTTATATAACCCCTTTCATAGTATCATCTCTAAACTGGATTTCCACAAAGCATGTGTAATAGTTCTTAAGAAATGTACTCCTGAACTGGCTCCTGTTTTCTGTAAACCTTACAATGAATACCTTGCTGCTTCTTGCTTTCTGATTACTGGAAATCCACTTCTGTAGTTCCATTCATTAAGAACTAAAGTGAAGCATTTATCCCCCAAGCTATCGGCCTATCTCCTTCGTTTTAGCAAAGTACGAGTAGTTCTAATGAATTGGTAAATCATCTCCCCTTGCAAGAACTTCTTTCCGATAAGAAAAATGGATTTCGTTTCTAAAAAAAAACCCCCCAAAAAAACAAACAAAACAAAACAAAAAAAATGTTGATCTATTAACGGTTATTAAAAGGGTCTGTCAAACTTGGATCAGAATATTGGATATGGCTGCTACTTTGAATATTTCGAAGGCATTTTTGTCACGCTGACAACTGACCGAGAGAAGCTTTTTAACTACGCTAACAGTTTATTTACTCGCACTTCTTACATGTGGAACTCTCTTCTAATTTCTTGCTTTCCAGTCAAATAAAAACTTTAAAGGCACTGACATTCATATCTTCTGTTTTCTATCACGCTCAGTAACGCCATTGCGTGTTAGTGACTTCATTGCCTTTCAAGATGGGGGGGTATGTATTCACACACATACACACACGCACGCACATGCGCACACACACACCCACACACATATATATGTAAATATTCTCAGATGGAGTGTATCTGTAGAAGAGACAAAATGAATAAAAAGAGACAAGCGGAAAAAAGTATACTTAGTTGACGCATTTCAAGGCAGGCTTTCGTCCTCTAAGGGATTTAGAGGACGAAACTCATCGGCTAAGTATAGTGTTCCTTTTTCCCCTTTTTATTCATTTTGTCTCTTCTACAGATGCAATCTATCTGAAAATAATTACACACACACATATTGTCTCTTCACACACTTATCCATATATATATATATATATATATATATATATATATATATATATATATATAAAACTGACTATGTGTTTGTGTGTGTATGTGTATTCGCGAACTACTCAAGAACCATAAGGCATATTTCCACTAAATTTGGAACATAGCTTGTACTCTATACTGGGTGTGTCTGGCCCAAAAATTAGCCATTTTTCAAAAATCAATAACCGATAATCGATAAATATAATGTTTAAATGAGAATTTCCATTAGTTTGGTTGTTTTTAATCTTTCAGACTTGAAGTCTAAAACCTAAGGCCGATTTTAATGAAACTTGATAAGTGTATGTAACTTACTGTCACGCTTATTATACGCTATATTGATTTTCGTTTCTCTTGACACTGGGACCCCCATGGGGCTTCAAATGGACCCCCAAAAATTCAAATTGCTTCGATTTTTATGAAATTTTGCATGTTTGTTACGTTCTTACAATAAGACAGAAATCGGCTGTTAGATTTTTAAAAATGCATAAGGGGACCCACAGGATGACCCTATAAATCCCTTGATTCCTCAATTGCTTTTCAAGTGTATTTTGTAGCAGTATTCCCCAATTTCAACGAAAATTTCAGTACATATTGAAATTATATCGAGTAACTGAAGTAGTCACTTGGAATTCACTGAAAATCAACACTGGCACCCCCACGAGTTAGGGTACCAGCAATTAAGTCGATTAAATAGAAAATTGGCCATAAAGTCGATTAAATAGAAAATTTAAAAAAAAGATGTGCTTTATTATTTCAATTATTATTAGTCTTAAACCTGTCCTAGGGTGAACTAAAGGGACCCTCAAATTTTCAAATTGCTTCGATTTCGACAGAATTTTACATGTATGTTACAATCTTAAAATGAATCAAAAACGATTATCATATTTTGAAAACTACATAAGGGGCCCCCAAGATGACCCATGAACACCTTGCTGTCCCATTAGTCTTTCAATTGTAGTGGTTAGAAACATTCCGATGAAAATTTGCACATAATTTGTGTTTAGATCAATCAACTCAAAATCAAAACTGACACCTTATGTGTCATAAATACATTATGAAAATATCAGTTTTTCCCATGGATTTTCCGTTTTGGTATTGAAATAGTTTAGTTTGCATTAAGTTGACGGCAAAAATTATATCCTTCCTTAAGAAAAAAAGAATAATTGCAAACGAAAGTGTGCACCGATGAGAGAAGTGCACGTAGGTATAAGACGCATGTGCGAGATTGATCGAGATGTGTAGTGTGTACAATTGATTTTGCTCCACGTGCAATGACCGATCGAGTTATGTAGTGCGTACTATCGATTTTGCTTCACGTGTAGTGTTCATTAGTGCTATGTGATGAAATAAATTCAAAAAATCTCATTCACATCAAAGTTGTCATCCAGGTAGGCTGCCTTCATGCATATATATTTTGAATTTTTGGTACTTTAAATTTAAATTTGTGAAAATCATATTATTAAAAAAGTTTAAGCGTAAATGCCAATTTTTAATTATGTATTTATCATCTTCTAATCAGCGTTTAAATAATGCTTACTTAATCATATATTTAGAAACTTGATCCCTAAATTTTGACAGTTTTATTCTGAAAAATGCGCTTATAATAATGTAAAGACCCTCTTTCGATTCATTTATAATTATGCTAAACTTAGCGTGTACGTTTTAACGTTCATTGTGAGTAGGTTTCTAGCGGCACGTTAATTTTTATTTTTATCACTAGAACGTTTTTTGGTAGTCTATTTTTAGATAAATCCTAACTTGCTTATAATTGTTTACCACGTTCTCGTGGTCTCCCTTATAAACTTGCATTTAATTTATTGTGGCTATATTTCCATTAATTCTTGCTTTTTAATTGATTACTTCATTGTTTTTGAAAAAGCTTAGCTAAACCCCTCTAGCTTGACAATAATGCCAAGAAAGCGAAATCCTTCACTTAGACGTGCTACTACTACAGCCAAAAGCATGAAAGCACAGAGAAGAAACGCTTCGAAACAAGAAACTCAAATTAGATTGACACAAAATGCTATTCGTACAGCAAGGTCAGCAGAAACTAATGAGCAACGGTTAACTAGACGAGGAAGGAACGCTGCCAGAACTGATGTTACTCGAGCTGTCGAAACTGAGGAGCAAAGAACAATTCTATACAGTCTTTGTGAACGTTGGCTTACAGCCTTGTCACGGCTGCTAGGAGAAATCTTTGTTGAATTTCTTCTCCTTCCAATGCATGTTGTTTATTCGATGTAGTTTGAGCAAAAGCTGTCAACAAAGCATTTCTCCTCAACAATTTTCGAAGATCGATTGCGATTAATGTACTCTTCATTTACTGACAAATTTTTCTGTATCCTCTGTGCTTCTGTAAAAAACAACTTTCTCCTGTTATAAATGTTTTCACACTTCATGTCATTATAATTTTTCTCCATATAGATAAGAGGCGCTAAAGACAAATCTTTATTTTAACTTTACAG
This sequence comes from Acanthosepion lycidas, assembly GCA_963932145.1. Lineage (NCBI taxonomy): Eukaryota > Metazoa > Mollusca > Cephalopoda > Sepiida > Sepiidae > Acanthosepion > Acanthosepion lycidas. The sequence continues at coordinate 36,213,214 of OZ010604.1, forward strand.
ATTGGATGATGTTTGTGAGGTTTTGAATCAACCCAGCAACGCCGAGTAATGCTGCTAGTATATATATATATATATATATATATATATATATATATATATATATATATATATATATATATATATATACACAAGTATTCAAAATGAATATAATATAATTTAAATGTCTTCAACAATAAACAATATTTATTCCGTCTACCGGATTAAACACTCGGTGATTTTCTTAAAATGTAACATGTGGCAGGATTCGAACCTGAGTCCACCTTTGCTGTAGAAAATACTGGAGGGCACTTTTCTTTAATAAGTTTTCTCGGGTGTGCATTCCGGTAGATCAAATAAGTAATAATTAAAAACAAAAAAAACAAAAAAAAAAAAAAAAACGGAGCGTCTATTCAAATACGAGTATCCACTAAAAATAAGGTTTGAAGCAATTAAAATATGGTGGATTAAAAAGGATATAAAGTCCATTAATTCTTTATATATATTATTTTGTTCGTTAGTCTCAGAGCCGAAGCATTAATACTAGAACTAAATGATACCATCAAAACTGTCATAATGAGTGGGAATTTCTGATGTATTCAATGGCAGTCTCTATCGCATGTTGGAGTTTCATTATATTGTAGTATTAATTTAAAATAGGCTTACCACTCAAAGGAAACCAGGTGCAGATTTGCCCTGAGATGACGCAAACCGGGAGCGGCGGTCCGCAATACACCCGTTGCTAGTTGTGACCCTTGAGGGCAGCACCTGTTCTCCTGGCTTCATCTGATATATGAGCGCGTAAGAAAAACGGTTTGACAAGTAGTTATATAGACAACCTCCACAGAGAACTAGCGTGTAAGCTCCAAGGTTGAACCAAGGGCGAGGGGGCGGCTCACATTGTCTGGCGGTAACTGACGAAGTCAATTGTTGTATAAAATGTAATGCTAAATGATGACCGATTCAAATGTCGTGTTATTATTAGTTCGGACTTGTTATAATTTTAGTAAGGCCACATTTACTTCATTGCAATATATTTCCTTTCCCCTGTTGGTGACAATTTGAAGTTAGTCAGGTGTAACCTTTTTCGAGATGACAATAGAACCTTGGTATTTAACTTCATTAAATTCTGCAATTTTATATTTTTATTTGTTTTAATAACTTTTCTAGTTTATGTACAGGAGACAAAGTGGTAGTTTTATATATAACTGCCATCTTGTAAATTACATTGTTACTTTTTTGATCGAAATACTATGTGTACTCATAGTAAACAACTTAAACAGTTAACTCCTCATATTTCCACTTGTATATATAAAATATTCGCAAACAATACATGTATATCATGAAACATTATATGTATATGCTGTATATTCCCTATATTCTGATCGTTATTTCATTATTGTAGCTACAAAGTGCAGATTTGCCAGATGGTTGAGGTTATTTTGAATTCGTTTCAGATCAGTGACTACACCAACTGGAAGTCTGTAATTTTCAATTGCTTAAATCCAGACCGTCATGAAGTCGGTGTTCCTGTAGAAGGAACTCGAAAGGAAATCAATAGCTGTTTGATGCAAGCATTTGATGACAGGTGCCAGTCATATTCGTATCTGAAATCACCGTACGCAGACTTCCACCGTGGGAAGTTTGCGATCCAATATGCAGAAAAATCTGGGCAGCTTTCAACAGTGTCGACTCTTGAAATTGTTGATCATGTATACGACCTAATGTCTCCCGATCGACGAATTTCGACTAAAGAGAATTGATGAAACAATAGCGATATGCTTGGAATGCGTTATAGTCATAATTCATGAGCAGAGAGATATGCAAAAACTGTCAGCCATGCGGATACCAGAATATTGAACGCCGACAAGAAAGGATATCAAGTGGACACCTCAGAATTAATGGTTCTGTATTTTCAGCGAGCGAGTGACGAATTGCTAGTGAAGGAACTATTACTATCGAAAATAACACCGTTACACTAATATTATCCAGAAATCGATCAACCCTTGATACAGAGACAGCAATCGTGTTCTTTATGACTGAAGAAATGGAAGTCTCAAATTCAGTAGGAAAGATTATGGTCATGATTTTTTGCGGATCAGTTAGTCATGTGCCATACGTGATACACACTTCGGCGAGCATGAAAATTTCGATACATGACTGACGAGGCAGATTTTTCCCACAGTAGTTTGCCATTTCTTTCTGTAGTAGATTGCTATAGAATCCGGTCTGTCCTGCTATTTATCCATAGCTGGTGGCGGGGAGAAGAAGAAGATTCATACCTTTTCCAAGGGTATTAGCACGTAAGTGAATGTAATGGATTCGACAGGAATTCGAACTCAGCTCTCCGATTCCTCAATCCGAGCCACTATCCATTATTCCACAGTAACCCCCTTTTTGCGGATAAGGAAGGTATTTTGATGACTTTCTTCAGAAAGCTAAAAGAAAACCTGTAAACGTGTTTTGTGTGAGTTCTTTTCTTATCTGAACGAGCAGAGTGAGTTTTCCGAGCTGCCGTACTTTTGTAATCACCATTAGACTCATCCAACTCTTTCCAAATCCCCAGCAATCTCCTCAGATTGACACCCAAACACTCTGAAATGTTTGTGTTGGAGCTTCCAGCGCGAATGCCAAGCGGTACAACATACCGTTTCCAAATTTATGACAGAGCGAATTGGGTTGTGGCGCTCTTTTTTTTTCTTTTTTTTTTTATAGACGGTGCCCAACGGACCCTACTATGCTGTGCAGTCAATAAAATCGAAAAGAAACAAAGAGCATACGTGAAATTAAAAATATAAAATAGCGACAATTTACCCATCGCACCCTGTGGTCATCAAAAAAAAAAAAAAATGATGTGAATTTGTGCTGAATTTGTGTTGTTGAATGAGTTCCGATCTTTTTTATTATACGCTGTTTAGACATTTGCAAATATTGGAGGAATAATTACATAGGATGAAAAAGAAGTTGAAATATACATCCAATGGAAAATGTTACTGACATGGGGGAGAAACAATATCTATACATTTGTGAACACACACACACACACAAATACGCATACACTCACACACACACACATATATATATATATATATATATATATATATATATATATATACAGTATATAACTACATGCATACACACATAATTACAAGTACACACACACACACACACACATATATATATATATATATATATATAGAGAGAGAGAGAGAGAGAGAGAGAGAGAGTCTCATTATTAACAGTTAAATTTCTATCAATATATGCAAGAAATATTGAATGGAATTTTAAGGTTTCTGTATTGAATTATTACAGCCTCTATCTTAGAATGGAATCCAGTTCATTCTGTAGAGATGTAAGCGAATGATAGCCATTTATATGACTTCCTGAATTTTGAAGTTTAAAATTAAGAAACGGCTTTCTTTGAAGCTTTAAATTGTGTTGTAAGGCTGATTTGACGTATGATGTTTGCAAAAGGTAAAATATTCCTAGAAATTAGAAAATAATATCGGCAGGTATCACCGAAATGTGAATATTTGTTGTAAGAGCCTGCCTGACTCGGATGCAGATCTGATGAAGACAAGTTGAAGACTTCATCTCTCCGTTCTATGTCCCGTATCAATAGAGAAGTTAAAAATAAACTTAAAAATCCGTCCTTATCAGCTATGAAACTTTTAATCATTTTGGCAACAAAACAATATCGAAAGCATAACACGATAACTCCCGGCTAAATCATCCACTAACCACAAGGCTTCATTTTCAAAGACACCCAGGAAGATAATTGAATAAAAGGAGCAATGGAAAACTGTTTTTCAAATGTTCTTTACAATGACAAATATTGTGATATCTTTGATGCGACAGACAAATGGCGAAAAACTGGGTGGTTACTAGTGGGATCCACCCTCACAGGTTGACGCATCATCAAGCTTTGGATTGGGAACATAGGTGGTGAAGTGTTAAGCTCGAATTTCAGATGGTGTTAAAATGAGAATTCAAGACCTTTTAGAAAGAGAATTGTTATGCACAAAAATGATCATTTTGTGAAGAAAACTATAGAATATTTGAAAAAGAAGGGTTTCAAGATATCTGTTTAATGAAGTGCCTGGTTTATTCCGATCTTAAGATGACTGAAAACATGGAAACATTCAGCAGAAGAAATTGTACCTTGGCAGACGGGAATTTACCAGGAAAGATGAACTTTCGAAAACTATTCTGAACGATGTACAATCTATTTCATATGAAGAAATTTAACAGCTCAGAAAATGAATTGATAAACGACTTCTAAAATTAGCTTCAATATATGATGAAAACATTTCATATTAATGTTGTCTATAAATTTCTCATGATTGCAACGACATTTAAATGTTTTACTAAAATATCTATCGTTGTAAACTCTGCGCACATTCTGTAATAATTATTTTTAATTACATCGTGTTTCTTGTAATTTCAGTAACCTGGTAAACGACGAGAAACTATAAAATTCATAAAATCCCTAAAACTCTTATACATACGAGGAAATCTCTTGCGAATAACCGTGAAAATATTTCCGTAAATCCCTTCACTATTTCTCAAAATATTAGGAAAAATAAAAAGTGGTTACTAATGCTAGATGCAGAATATATCCGAAGGTGAGCAGAAAACTTCTCGTCCTGAACAATTTTCCCAAATCTGAACAAATGGCCAAAAGCCGGTATATTTTAAATCCCTTCTTAGGCTAACCGAGAACTTTTCAGCACCAACCTCACATATGTGTGTCTAGTGCAGGCATTCATTCGTTGCGGCCATGTAACAGAAGTGGATAACTGATAATTGATTTATTTGAACGCTTCAGAATAATTTTAATCGAAGTGTCAGCTAAATCGATTTCTCTGACTTATAGTTTTCGTTTGAAAGTTGGATTTGAAGAATCAAAAGAAGGCCGACACATATGTCGAATTGGTGGTCACATATGTATGAAGCGGGCTGACTGCAGATTTTACAGGTTTAAAAATATGATTAATGAAATGATTAGTTAGAAAGCAAACCTGCAAATCACCATTACACATTTTAAATACTCTAATTTGAATGTAACTTTGTAGTTACCAATTAATTGACCACTATGATTAAAGCCCCATTGTTTGTACGTAAAACTGGATGTTGTACAAGCAATATTTATTATCGGAAATTTTCTACTTTATTAACAAAAGGAAAAGCTACAGATAAATTCACAACTGATTCAGTTGTTAAACTGAAATCCTCAAGAAGAAAATTATTTGGAAATATCAATAATTCGATATGTGTCTGAGATTATTTGTACCTCATCCCTGTCTTGATTTATTTATCTCTTTGTAGATTTGTGAACCGATACTCTGGTAAATTTAACAAATGCAAAGCAAACCTACTTCATTAGACAGACTGTTCATTACAAAACTAGATATGTTACGGACAATAATAAAATACCAATATTTCGATTCAGCTCTGTGCCATCTATTTCAACTACTTCCCCAGACTTATTAACTTGCTTGCAAAATCATTCTTTCACATTCTGGATTTATTTGCATAAATTTTCAATAAGTTCCTATTGTTCAGATGTATGGAAATGTTTCTGAAATGTTTAAAGTTTCAACCTGACATTTCGAAAGTTTTATGTAAGTCTGCTTTTTCCAATTATATATATATATATATATATATATATATATATATATATATAATTATATAGAGATATAAATTGAAATCTGACATATAGGATGTGAATATATATCGACGCTTGTTCAAACACTAACGTGAAGTAGTATAGGAGAGAACTGTTTGTTTTATTTCATAAAGTAACTCTACGATGCTTCAGCGTACAGAGATTTTTCTCTGATGGTATGAAACCTTTGCAGTCACATCAAAAGACATTTCTTTCGGAAAGATGCAAAACTCTTTTAAACTTGATAGTAGCAACATGCATGGACTACACGCAAAAAAGTTCTTTTCTCCTGGCCTTTTATTTGTCTTTACTTTTTACTTTCATTATCTTTAGTTATCAAGTTGTGAAACATTTTTGATTGATCATCATGCGAATAGCAAACGTAAGTGGAAACAATATATGATGGTATGCTGGAAAGTTCGCAGATCGAACTCTTAGCATTTAAACAAAATCTGATATTTGGTTATTTATTGGAATATATATATATATATATATATATATATATATGGAACGGATGTTAATAGATTAAATGATAGACATCGCTCACTCACTCTCTCACTTTCATTCACTCTCTCACTCACTTTCACTTACTATCCCTTTCACTCCATTTGACTCTCTCATACTATCTCTCACTCACTCTCTCACATTCACTCTCACTCACTCTCTTTCTGTTTCAATCTCGCTCTCTCTCACAGACTCTATCTTTCAATATTACTTTCACTCTCTCTTTTTACTCTGTCTCACCATCACATTCTTTGATTCTTTCACTCTGTTTCACACTCACTCACTTTCATTCTCATTCACTCTCTTTTTCACACCAGCTCATACACTCTCACTCTCTCCTTCACTCACGCTGATTCGCACACTCTACACACACACACACACACACACACACACACACACACACACACACACACACACATATATATATATATATATATATATATATGTATTTAAATAGGATTAATACGAATATAACATTTGTCACTTAGCTGATTGCTGTTATTTTCAACATCGCGACTCTAAAGTTTCAGAGACCCACTAGTATATATTTTTTATCACTTTAAATGTTATTTTTAGTTGGCAATCGTATTTGAGTAGAAGCTCAATTTATTTATTTTCTTCGTCTACCGGCTTGAATGTTCGTGAAACTTTATTAAAAAAATATTGAAATATAATAGGCACTTATTTATGATTGAAGAAAAGTACAGATCCTAATCTAAGAAATTTACATATTTATTTGCGGCAGTGAGACCATGACAGAATACAAATTTATAAAACCAACGTATCTATGAAAAAGCTAATCTCTATCTCTTTATCCATATTTATATTATCCCAGGATAGAGAAGCCTAGTAGATTAAAGTGTTGGTTTATGAATTCTGTGACAATTACGAATTACAAGTTCAATCCCTGGTAGTGTGTACTTGGATTCAGTGGAAACGAAGCAAGCAATAACTGAGCCGTATTAAAATAGACAAGACGTCCCTAGACATGAACAGTGAAACATGTGCAGTGGAACGAGAACAGTCTAACCCTCTAAATGAAATAAAGGGTTCAGTTCAAAATTCCCTGTAGGTTATCAGGATCGACATATACATGATGGAGGCCGGAAGACAGAACGTCCGAATCGTAGTGATAACAAGTAGAAAAATCTCTGTCTGTCTAGCTAGCTAGCTCTGCTATCATGATATACATATATATTACAAAACTGTCGTCCATTTGCTGCATGCAACAAGTTATAAACATTAAGGGTTATTGGCAGATATATATATATATATATATATATATATATATATATATATATATATATATATATATATAATCATTTCACCCCAAACAAGGCAGTAAAGCTACTAGGACGCAAGACGTTACTGAGTATCATAGAATATGAGCAAAAAACAACTATTAAAGAGAAAGGACAGTAAAAGAATAAAAATTGCCAAGATAGAAGATAACTATTTATATTGCACTTAAACTTTTGAAAATCAAATTTGACTGGGAAACAAGAAGTCGGAAGAGATTTCCATTAGCTTCGGGTGCGACAAAAGAAACTGTTAGTATAGAACTTACGGTTACATCTAGCCATTTACACTGTAAAATGATGAAACCTTGCCGTAAATCTGAAGTACTGCGCTTAAATTCATACAGCCTAGGTACCATACAGTAAAGTTCATTAAAGCAATTGCTATGAAATTATTTATAGAAAAGACACAGAAGTGCCACGTTACTGCGTTTGGAAAGAACCTGACACCATGATGCCAGGTCAGGACCAATAGTATAGCAGATCCTTCTTTAGATTTTATCAAGAATCTTTAAATATATAGCAGACACGATGTGGCGGTAATATTCAAAACATCGACGAATGATCTCTGGCGAGAAAAAACTGTCTAGCATAACATAGTGAATCAACTTGACTCAATATAGTCGTTTTCAATTCATGTCAGATGAAAATGATAGTCCGTGAAGGCGCAATGTGTCACTCTACTGTACATGCGTGTATGTGTATATTATGTTTGTGTGTGTGTGTGTGTGTGTGCGTGTGTATGTGAATCTCTCTCTGACTCTCTGTATGTGAGTGTCTGTGGCATTTGTATAAAATTTCCGACAAAAGCAATGTTTCCAATTATTCCGTATGTGCGCTTTTATGTCTGACACTGACCAAAGATTTCATTGTGTTTCGTTTGCGTTCGTCCATTTTAGTTTTTTCTCCACTTTTCGATATATTTTTTCATCTATGACATTTGCATTTTTAAATAAATTTTCATTTGGCGTAACTGTTGAGTATATTTTTCTTGGTAAATCAAATTCTTCATGAAAAAAAAAAAACAAACAAAGAAAAACTGATAGTTTCACAAATAAAAAAAAAAGCGAGAGAAAACAATGCAAGAGAAGCATTGAAAAATGTCAACAAATTTGGAAACATACACAATGAGTGGCAAGATGAAAATTAGGTGAATGAAGAGGATGTGGGTTGGTTGGTATCACTACTACTACTACTATTATGAATAAGGTTTGTAACATTTGAAAGTGATCGATGGGAAAGAAAGCACATTGGAAAAAAGAAAAAAATCGGAACGAATGTGTCAAAATCATGAAAATAAGGGAATGGAGATTAGCAGTTGGGAAAAGGAGCGTGTCGGCGAAAAGAAACCTGAATATAAAAAAAATGAGAAGAAAAGATAAAAGAAGAAAAAAAAAATTAAAGCAAAAGGGTGAGAATGAATAGAGAAATATATATATATATATATATATATATATATATATATATATATATATATATATATATATATTACTTCGTTTTAAAAAATATAAATACAAGAATTTTACAGAAACAGAAAAAAGGAGGAAATGAAAGAGAGCAAAGGATCTGAAATAGCTTCGACATCGATGGCACATATAAACAAGACATATATATATATATATATATATATATATATATATATATATATATATATATATATATATATAAAGACATCGATGGCAACAATCGAAAAATCAACAAGACGAACAACGAAAATAAACAAAATGTCAAAAATATATCAAACTGGCAAGAATATGTATTCTTAAAACGACAGAAATATGAAAAGTAGAATAACGAACTGAATAAGAAAACCCTGCCAAGCAAACAAGACATAGATGTACCATTTTGTCAAAGTGAAAATAAATAGTATGATCGTAGGAAAATCATGGAGATTAATACAAGAAACCTTAAAAAGCAGGCGATAAGAAATCAATGGAAAAATTAGATGACAAATACTATAGTATTCCGATGGCTGTGCAGGTTCATCATGTCTGGCGTAGTAATATGTGTGTTTCTAAGATTTACTTTACAAAACTTGAAGTATTTTAAAAAAGACGTATTTTTGTTATAATCCATACAGATATAGTTTTTCATGACGGTCGAGATCTGTACCTCCACTAATTTTCGATATCTTGGTTTAAAATTAATTTTTTTAAAAAATGAAAAACTTTCTTGAACCTTTCGTTTTAACTTTAATTGAGAATTCAATGATTAAATTTACTATTTCAGGTAAGAAAATAATCTGATGCATTTCAAACAAAAATTATATTGATTGGAATCGATTTTGTGGGGGGATTATTTTCTAAAATAGCTGATTGGCGCCTTTTTAGTTGTCTTTCAGCGCATTGTAATTCTCTGTATTAAAGATCTCCCAAAAATAAAATATACTTTTCTGGAACTTTATTTGAGAAAAACTAACTGATTTTAAGTGTAATTAATATGATTTAAAAAAATATTATTTACTTTAACTTTAAAATAACAGAGAAATGATTTTTTAAACAAGCAGTGACTACGTACTTGTCGCCTCTTGTTAATCCCGTACTGATAAAGGTGTTGACAGTTTTTTTTTTGCTCTACGGAGACTTTATCTGTTAAAAAACAATTTTAAAAAATGATGGGTGAGCCTTCTTTTTATATAATTTTTAATTACACTGTAATCTTAATAATCTTTGAAAATATTCTTCGTAATCTAATTTTAGGAATGCTGACTTTAAAATTATTATAGTCATCGCTCCTATTTTTTGATAATGTTGTGTATGATCGACCATACTTTCAAGCATGCGCACGTTACGTTAAAAAATACGTCAAAAAACATACATACATGAAAAATAAAAAAAATACTTAAAAAATGTTGATTGAAAATAATATATATTAAGTAGTAGGACTAGCAAAAACAACTGATATGATGTGTAACCTATGATATTAATATTTTCTAGGAGTTGATGCTGACTTTAATGTGTTTCTCAGTAGAGGATTAATTTTAAATGTTCACTAAATCATACCGATACAACAGATGGTACCTATCTGTGTGCTGTAGGTTGTTTGCTACACAACTCGTGAAGAAATATAGTACGTTTAGTGTCTCAATATACAGGCAAGTGGTATGACCTTATGAAACTTTAACACATGTTATCGTATATTGTAGCGTAATTTACTGGTAGACCCAAGTTTTACTCATGTTCACCCAAGACAAGGCCTAAGAGCTACTCATGGTAGAGGGTTACTTTGTGGACAAATATTAGCGTAGGAAAAAACAAGCGTTAGGAGTATAGAGTTGAAGTAGACTTTAGAAGGAATCGGAAATCAAATCCTAAATAGGAAACAAGGGATAAGCTTCTACTCCTGATCAAAAGCCCGAGGAGGGGTGTGAAAGGTGAACCTACAATATAAATAATGAGCGAAATATAAAGAAAGAATGAAAACAAAGAGAGGAAAAGTAGAGAGAGGGAATATAAAAAAATAAAAGGGAGAAGGAGAGAAAAAAAACCAAAAATATATAGGTTGGTGCAAAAATAATGACGTAATAATGTCGTTTTTTGACGTATTTTTTAACGTCAAAAAACGACATTATTACGTCATTATTTTTGCACCAAACAAATAGTTTTCATTTAATAACAATATCACCTTATCCGGATGACAGTAATACAGAATATTATAATCAAAATTTAAAAAAAATGAAAGCAATTCTTGTAAAAATTCATTAGTCATCAAAAAAACAAAAAACTTCTTAAGACAATAATGTCCTTATTAAAATCTTATTTATAAAAGCAATTCAAAGTTTTTCTAATTAAATAATGATTCATAGCAGATTTTCGGGAAATGAGTAGCAATTCGAAAAAGATTTTACATTCTCTAACTTGTTCTGCATTTAACTAATAAAAAAATTCCGGATGAAAAGTTAATTTGTCGAAATTTCATGAAATTAAGAAAGTGGATGCAACATATGTAAAAAAAAAAAAAAAAAAAAAAGAAGATTACCAAGATTTTCTAAAATCTAAAATCGCCTGAAGATTCCAAAAGGTTGAAACCAATCTATACTTAATAGCTCTACATGATAAATTTTATTTTGTGTATGTGTATTGAGCACTTTTTATTACTACTGTTTCCTGGTCTAATTCAACTCTTTTTCTGACAACATTTTTATTATATATATATATATATATATATATATATATATATATATATATATATATATATATATATATTGTCCATGAATATATTTTGAGGTTTATATTTCTTTTAGATATTTGACCTTCGTTCTTCCAGTGGATATTTAATCACTCGTTCACAGATGAGATGAGTGAATTAACCGTGATGTTGAAGCGTAGCATCCTTGCTAGAGAAATACGCACTATTTATTATATGCATATTGAATGAGTTTGTACGTTTTCAGCAATCCCTCGTAGTAATTGTAATTAATTGAAATTATTCGTTTTGGGACATCTCTTTGGTCACAGTCGTCTTTTGTTTCGTCATCCATTTGGGGATTGTAGCTTCCATTAAGCAACGGTTTAATTAATGCTCTAGCCTTTAATGTATAAAGTAAATATCTGGAATCAAAATCCATTGACTCTATCGTAATCGCCTGCTACCTTTTATTTCCAATTTTCATCAGTGTTCTCAAAATATTTGTATCTCATCTTCATATTCGATTCAATGGAATCCGATTTTTAAAGATTTACTCAATTTTTATTGTGTTCTTTTTGCATCCCAATAATCTCCTCCAGGAGAATTTCGTTTCAGTTATATTCTCCTGGATTGTTTTTTGTTTCTCCTTTTCCTTTTTGATTTTCATTCTTTACCACCACAAACATCTTGTTTTTCTTTTTGTTTCTGATCTTATTTTGCTTCTTCGTTGCTCATACTGTTCTTTTTCTACATGGTGTTCTTGTACGTTTTCTTCGTGCTGTTCTTTTTCTTATTGCTGTTCTCATTCTTCTTATGCTTCTGACTTTTCTAGTTCCGCTTCATGTTGCGTTTCTTGCCGTTCTTCTTCCTATTGCTGTTCTTTGTGTTCTTCGTTTTCTTGTTGCTTTTCTGCTTGCTGTTCAGTTTGAATGTTAAATTCTTAAAGAATTGGAAACAAATAAAAGACTACTTAACAATTATGTAATATCAGTCCTTCTGTAAGGTAATGAATACTGGAAAATCTCCTCATCGATGAAGAGAGCTGAAACAATGTCGTTTTTTGACGTATTTTCTAACGTCAAAAACGACATTATTACGTCATTATTTTTGCACCAACCTAATACCATTTTAGAGAAAATGGAAAGAAAAAAAGGACATTTATACTTAGAATCAGTAATAGACAATTGAACTTTCTAAGGTACATAACGAAAAAAGAACGCTTTGAAAATTTAACAAAGCAAACACGGAGCAGAAGAAAGCTGCAAATGACTTATGAGTTTGTACAAATAAATGACAGAACAGAGATTGTGAGGGATAGCTGAACGACTGACACTGATAAAGCCAGAAAGGAGTAGAAGTTGTGGAGAACTATGAACGTTCACGTTCTAGAGGGACATGGTATATAGAAGAAATAACCTCATGGCTTTCTATGAGTAGTTCAGGGTGATGCCCACGCCAAATTTCAGTATGTGTTGCCTTATAATAACGACATTCTATTCCATAAATATACTACCCAATTGTAACATTTAAAATAAAAATGCAATAATTACATAATCCTTGTACAGCTCCTGTTCTATGAGCTGTTTTTGATGAAGCACTGTTTGAAAACTAATACAGACCTTGTAGAATTATCTCTATCGTAGCGTTAGGGCAACGTATGGTTTTGAATTCAGAGTTTTCATGATTGCCAACCACAGTTTACCGTGTTATTAAGCTCACAGCTTCGGGTAGATGGGGTCGATTCATAACTCTCGTAAGGTTTTTTCTGGTTAAGTAAATGTAACGAACTCGATTGGAATTCGAACTCCGGTTTCACTTTCTGAGCTGCTATCCATTACAACACCCACATATCTTAACAGACCAATCTTTGTATTCTTTCCGTGCCAGGATTGGACGATCAGATTCCATTTGTTTTCACCCAATCAAAATATTTAATCTGCTTCATTTATGTTTGCCTGCTAATTCTTGGTAAATAATCTTTGATACAACCATTGTACATGTTTCTACGTTCTAGTTTATAATTCTTCAGCCATTGGCGAGTTTTGCGTTTATCTACAACACATCACATCTATATTGGACACCTATGTATTTTATTTCCAGGTTTTTTTCTTCAAATTGTTTAACTCTTGTGTCTTAGAATATTTTTTGTTTTGATTCAAGTCATTAAGTATTTTAATTTCGAATCCATTTTCTTCATTTCAGCCTTAGTCGAGTTGTTAATAGTGAAGCTATAAGTAACAACCTATACCTATATGCTAAATTAGTAGGCCACATTTGCATATTATGCATCTAAAATTGGTTATTATAAGTGATATTTTAACGATCTCTAACATTTTCAGAATCAGCTGTGTGGCACATTGTCAAATGCCTGTCTCTAAGTGATTCATATTATTATTATTATTATTATTATTATTATTATTATTATTATTGCTGTTCTTGACTCAATCACACACAACAAAAACCTTTTCAGAAACTATTCCTGATCTCAAGCATGACTGTTAATATAAGCCAGCATCCGGATATACCCTATTTCCGGTTTTGTTTACACTTGATCTCCCAAAATCCCTCAGTCACCGATTTACTTCCCATTCCACTTCGGTTAAAGTGGATACCGCTTATAAGAACGAAATTCAAAACGAACCATCTTATTTTCCATCAAACAGAAACACTTGATTTCGAGATAAAATCACCTCTTCCTTTTCTATGTGGATGTCCAAAGTATCACAGCTAATATCAGTTTCTATTATGTTAGAATATTTTCTTCTTTTATTTATGTTATTTGCTATCATTGATAACACTTTTACGACGATGAATACTGGGTCAATGTTGCTCGGTGACTCTTACGTTTTACTTTAAACCTTTTCATTTCTGTTGTTTCACATTTGTTACTGAAAAAAAACAAAAAAACAAAAAAAACACAACTGTTGCGCCCATCAGTATTGCGTTGAAAATACTGAGATATCCGTGCTAATTATTAACTATTACTAGTTAATAATGTGGATGTTTTCGTAGCATAGCGATTTTAGACGTGTCGAGTTCACGTCTTTGTATACGCTTTCGCACAAATATATTGGGAAAGGTACCGGACCTTCTTTTCTCCTGCAAATCAGTTGTGAGTTCAATAGCAGTGTAAACTAGGCTTACTACCTTGATTGGTAAACAATTTAGAAGAATAAACTTGAATTCAGAACCGTTTTCCACTCTGAAAAAAAAAAATCACAACAATGCCTAGCATGGTGAGATTAATAGTTCACCCGGTATGGGTTAAAGCATAAAATCATTAAATAAGAAAGGAAATAGAATTAAAACTGTTCAACTAATTCTTTTACTATTATAAACATTATTAATATTGTTATAAGCATCAAGACGCTGTTGTGTTTTTTTTATGTAAGTTTGGCTTTAAACGCCATGTGGTTAGCTGGGGTAATGTTTATTGTTCTAAATAAACATTAGCATTAGACTGCTTTTATCTCTAGGCTTGAAATCTGATCTTTAGATTGGTGAGTAATGAAGATGTAGTTTTGCAATTTCTCCTTTGATATCACTTCTTTTTATTCCTTTCTATTCAGTTTTCTTATTATTTTCCTTTTATTTTTCTTGCCATTATTCATAGACCGATTTCATTTTCCTTTATTTCTCTCATTCGTACTACATCTCCATTTTTCCTTGGAATTATTTTCTTCTTTCTTTTTCTCTTTTCATTTCTGATTATTTTCTTTATTCTTCATTTCATTCTTCCTCTGTTTAGCTTTTTTTTCTATTTACAAAGAAATGCCTACCATAATATTAAGCAGTATCATTAATACAACGAACACCCATCACAGATCAAAAGTAGGCCAAAGCTCTGATTAAATTTTAACCTCAGATATTTGTTTATTATTAAAAAGACAAAGTATTTTTCAACGGAAACTTAAACCAAAAAAGGCTTCGCACTATTTCATCTAGCCGGTCCTGAGTTTCAGATCATAATGAACAGCCTTTCTTATGGCATTAATGTTCATTTTTTATATTGGTACACATTTTTTTTATTAGTTTGTTTAGCAGCATATCACCACTTTGTGTTATTTAAAGCCTAAATTTAATTGTCTCGGGGACATTAGTAATTTCTTTTACAAAAAATGTAATGTTGGTAACATTGTTTTCCGTATACAAATGTATTGTTGGTAATTCTAATATATTTTAACAAAAATGTATTGCTGGTAAATTTTTACTATGAAAATGTATTGCTAGTATTTTTACTATAAGGATTTTTATACTTTCATCGTGTTTTGGTGCCAATTTGTTTTTGGGTGGGGAGTAACTATTTGCCCATAACTGAAACACCAACAGGTGCTTCCAGCCCGGGTCAGAGTGGACCTTGGAACAACAGTAATTAAGACGTGGTTCCACGTTACTCGAACACACCCGATCAGAGATCTTGCTGCCGGATATAGCCTATCCTCGTACTCAGAACTGGTTTTATATTATTCTCCTGTTTTTATATGAATATGCTGTTCTATATTAGTATACTGTTTTATATTATGATGTTTTAGTTTTGCGAGCGTTATGTTGCAATTTTGCTTGGCTCCTACTATTGTCAAGCTTCCCCTAGATGCTGTAGCCCACATTTCTTGCCTTTTAGCCGTTGTAGAAAGTGTGCATGGACACACAATGCTGACCATATTTTAAAGGCTGGCTTGTGCAAAAAGGGAATCTGATATTTTTTTTCTCTTTGAAAAAATTCCCCGTTATTCCTAAAGAATAAGTGTGTACTATCAGATGACAGTAAGTTCTTTGACCTACATTTAGTTATTTCTGGTAGTTGGTGGGTGGGAAATTCAAGTAGAAAACGGGTGAAATGGAAAATTCTATAAAATGGAAAATATAATTCATGAAAACCAGTTGGATGTTCATTTTTTGTTGTGCTGTGAACGTTTCGCTCTGTACGAAGATCATGTACAGGTTGTTTGTTTTCACTTCAAATGTTTCTTTAATGAAAGGCCGGTAGACATAATGCAAGCTGTATATATATATATATATATATATATATATATATATATATATATATATATATATAGGTACCATAGCAAAGTGCTCATCAGAACAATTATTAGGTTGATGCAAAAATAATGACGTAATAATGTCGTTTTTTGACGTAAAAAAATACGTAAAAAAACGACATTATTGCGTCATTATTTTTGCACCAACCTAATACCATGAAAGTATTTATAGAAAATACATAGGCGCGGCAACCTTACGGCTGTGTGAATCTGACTGAAAACGAGACGCCAGATCAAAATCGATAATACTACTGATTCTTCTTTGGATTTTATTAAGCTGCTCAAGGTAAATAGCAGGTACACCTGATCATGTATATATAACGGGTGCGATAGGTAAATTTACACGATTTTATATTTTTAATTTTACATATGCGTGTTGTTTTTTTTATTTTATTTTGTCGAGTTCACGGTATAGTGGGGTCACCGTCTGTGAGATAAATAGCACCATAACGCAATTCAATCCGCCAGAAATTTGAAAACGGCACGTTTTACTATATGTGGTATTCGCATTGGAAGCTCCAATACATACATTTCAGAGTGGTTGTGTGTCAATCTAAGGACAGTGCAGAGTATTCGGAAAAGGTTGGATCAGTCTAATGTGATTATGAATGTACGGCAGCTCGAAAAACTCACTTTGATCATTCTGACGAGAAAATAACCCCAAAATTTGTTGGTGAGGGCCTCAGACTCAACACGGAGGCCTGCATCAAGTGCTTTGAAGAAGGAGTGCTAATTTGAGTCAAGAGAGTGGCTACTGGACCAACTTATGTCTGACAACAGAACTCTGTACCATGACAAAGAAGAAGAAGAACCCAGTCATAGCTGACAGACAATTTCTGCGCCAAAATCAGCTTTTACATCTGGCCACCTAACTTC
>OZ010604.1:36235702-36333202 GCA_963932145.1 Acanthosepion lycidas
TATACAGATATACATATGTTATATACAGGTGTATATATTATAAGATTTGTTTTGGTTAAATGTAAGCGTCGCTTCCCTTTCCACCTCATTTATCAAGCAACGTAGAGACAGCAATATTATCGTCTGAGTATTTCGTTCATCATTTCTGTCATAAATCTACTTTTCGTGCTTAGAAACGCATATTTTCAAAATTGTCATAAAAGGTAGCAAAATAAAAAAAAAAAGAAATAACCATTACATAAAACTTTGATCTTCCGTTTTCATTCGGTCTGTTTTATTCCTTGTCATCATCTCTACCTTATCATTTATTTATTTTTCATTTCCTTCTCTCTCTTCTTAATATTCTACTTTCTTTTCATTCAATTTATTAAGCATTTCCCTTACAATTTCTTACATTTTCTCTTAGCTTTTATTTCAAGTTATTTGTTCCTTTTCTGCGTCGTTGTTACTTTTATCAATCATTTTTGGTGGCTGCCTCTTGTACTTTTTTCTTTATTTCTTTGTTTTACATTCTTTTCCTCGTAGACCACACACCATTTAGATCTTCTTGTTGTTGTTTTCATCATCATCATCATCATCATCATCATCATCATCATTTCCCTCTTTTTATCCTCCTTTTTCTATGGTTTTGCCTTTCATTTCCTAATTAATTCACTTTTCTTTTACTTTATTTTTGGTCGTCATTCATTTATTTCTCACTCCGCTCTTTATTTTTTCCTTCCTTCATTTCGAGGAAAACTGACCAGCATCATAAGAGTGGACTGAATTATAAGACACAACAACTACTGAGGTAAGGATAAAGATGATACCGAAAACAACGCGAATTATTGTAGAAGTAACGTTTAAGTACGCCATCGGATAAAATTTTTAACTGGTTAATGTTAACGGAATTTCTTGGGTTTCACTCGGACATACGTGAGCGAACAACGACCTCTCTATAATTAGGTTAACCGTTGGGCGCCTTTACAAGAATCATCAATTTGTCCTGGGCTTAGATGATTGCCTTGTCTAGGATCGTATCTGTTTTGAAGATTTGCGGGAGGGAAGGTCTCAAGTTTAGGTAGATATATGTTCCATATACGACTATATTGTATTAAACTTCTGGTCGGTGGAGTAATGAGGAGTCGGAGAGCAGAGTTCGAATTCCAGTCGAATCCATTACATTCACTTACATGCTAATACCCCTGGAAAAGGTATAAATACTCTTCTTCTCCTCCCACCTATAAGAAAATAGTAAGATTGCCCGCGATCTATAGCCTTGGATGGCAACTGGTCTACTTCAGAAAGAAATGGCAACGTACTGCAGGAGAAAAATGCCTCGTCAGTTATGCATCGAAAGATGCATGATCGCCTAAGCGTGTATCATGCATGGCACATAACTGACTGAGTATGTTTGTATAGATTGTACTTTCCTATTTCTTTATGTACTTATACTGGGGCAGAGAGATAAATTGAAAATAAAATCGATAAAAGAAAATCATGAGTGAGACTTTCACGAAATCACATTTCGGTATTTGTTAGCCTGAATGAATTTTGGAGTGAGAGGAAAAGACGATCGTCGTCAGTCATATACAAGATCAATCGTGTAGGACGATGACACTTGATCTTAAATGTTTACATTGGCTACAGTTATACGAAGACTATATTTATTTATTTTTTAATCTGACATTTTTTCTCACTGTAAAAGTAAACAGAAATATGAATTAAAAAATAAATACAGTAATTCCGTCAAAAATACTTTGTTTACATCTCGAGTACAAAAACAAAGTTAGCTAACATTGACTTCGAAAGTTTGCAATGAGATATATGGATTTTTAAAAGGATGATCGAGCCTTGAATAACTCTAGGTGCCTCCGTGATTAAAAGAGTAAAAGTATACTTGGCTAAAACTTGGTTTCCTTAATATAAAAATAAAGTGCGACATATGCATTGTTTTATAAGATTTTCGGTGCTTTTAGACTGGTATATATCAAGTTCACTGTTTGGGGAAATAGAAACACGATGTCTACTTAAAATCGTGTACCCATTAACATAACGTGTATCGCAATAATGTGTGTGTGTGTGTGTGTGTGTGTGTGTGCAGTTTGACGCAAATACATAAACAGATTAGTGAGATTTCACAAAGATAGCTACAAACATAAAACATATTTTAACATCGAAAAATCTGTTAGCAATAATCAGCTGTAAAGTTCGATGTGTTTGTGAAAAATATTGGATTTAGGGATTCTAATCCGTAACGGGTCGGCCATCAAAGACACACCTTAACAGAAAACATTGGCAGAAAACCAATTCACCGCGGATAATCACCAGTTCAATACATTTTTACCCAACGCAGCTGCGTCCAAACTTTTCGGCAAAACTAGATTTTTTTTCTATTGTATCTTTAACTTAGTTTTATATGATAGCCTGCAGTCGGAGAACCAAAGTTACCTCTCTTTAATGATTCAATGTAAATAGAGAATGAGAAAGAAAGAAAGAAAGAAGAAAAACTAGTAGAAATTATGTTCCATCTATCTATCTATCTATCTATCTATCTATCTATCTATCTACATACATACATACATATATATTGCTATATATCTATATTTCTTGATCTTGATTTTCTAGATCTCTATTTTTAGACCTATAATTTCTAGATGTATCTATATTTCTAGAGTTATCTATACATATATATACATAGTCTTGTGCATTGTAAATACTTCATTGACTACCATGAAATATGCGAAGTTTTTTGTAATAATTAGATTTTGTTTTCATTATAATCAAAAGCTGAAATTTAAGGTATATATGCTTATGACGTAGTAGAAACTATCTAAAGTCAGACATAAGATTGTCATTAAATAATTTCTAATTAATAAATACTAATTTTAATGAAAGGATATCGGTCAAGAATAATCAAAAACAATCTTGAAAGCTAAAGGAACGATATTTTATATTCAAACATTAAACATTTCGTTTTACACATTTCAATAGAGAAAGTCAATCGTCATATATTTAAAGAGAGAAAAAAATCATGTACAAATACTATTTACAGTGAATGAAATGGTTCTAAATAAATATACACTTTTATTTTATAATAAGTGGGTTAATGGAAGCTGAAACAAGTCAAGAGTTTTCAGTTGTAGAATTAAATTGTCACAGAACATAAACTGCTTAAAGTAAGGCCATTTGTTACGATTCATGCATTGAATACAGGAATTATTTTCCAAGTAGAGCTTTTGTCAGTTCATAAATAGCCATGGACATTAGAGAATAATCCGTCACCCTTTACAAGAATCAACGGTGACTAGATGCGATATTATAATTTTTTTTGTATAGGAAACTAGTTTTGTAAAATGGTGTCACATGTAACACACTCTATTGCAGATTGACCTATCACTTGTTGGCACTTAGTGAAATTCGTGCATACATCGACAAGTACATCACAAACGACCAAAGTACAACTATCAACTATTAAAATACTTGTAGATAACACCAAAATATTCTACAATAATCAAGGCAAGGAAAGACTCAAAACTCCAGAAGCTATTATTATACAAAATAAACAGCTCAGATTAAATAAAATATTACAGGAGAAATTATCTTGAAGTGCATATGATATTATTAATGTACGCACATATTTTATCAGTATAATAATAATAATAATAATAATAATAATAATAATAATAATAATAATAATAACCGTACCCATCAGTGGCTACGCAGTGCAGGGTTGAAAGCGGAAACTGAAGGTTTTATCCTTGCTGCGCAGGACCAATGCTTGCTAACTAGGAATTATCAAGCACATATACTAAAATATTGTGTCAGCCCAAAATGCAGATTCTGTGATAAATATCCAGAAACGATTGATCATCTTGTATCAGGTTGCACGATGTTGGCACCCACTGAATATAAAACCCGACATGACAGAGTGGGCCAATATCTGCACTGGAAAATCTGCAACTTCTACGGGAAGGAAACTGAAAGAAACTGGTACCAACACCACCCAGACCCAGTTACGGAGATAGGACCTGTTACAATTCTATGGGACTACACAATTCACACTGACAGAACAATCAAGGCCAACCGACCAGATATTGTTATTAAAGACCACAAACAAAAACGGTGCCTCCTTATTGATATGGCAGTCCCTGCTGACTGCAATGTATCTTTGAAGATATTCAAAAAGCTGTCAAAATACAAGGACCTTGAAATAGAGGTCTCGAAAATGTGGCATATGGGAACATCAACAATCCCTGTTGTAGTTGGAGCCCTAGGACTGGTTGGAAAAGATTGCAGTAGACTAATTGCAGGGATTCCTGGAAGCCCATGCCTCAAGGAGATACAAAAAATTGTTCTGACAAGTACAGCCCACACTTTAGGAAGGGCTTTATCTATGTAATTTTTTTTTTTTTTTTTGTCAGTGAAAAGTGTCATGATGCCATTTCTAACCTTAGGTCCCTGGGTGGGACCCGGAAAGAAATGTGTAAACGCCAGAAAGCAAAGAAAATAAAAATAATAATAATAATAAAAATAGAAATAAGAATGAAAATGAAAATTTAAATTAAATAAAGAAATCGCATTATTTTGTACAGCCTCGTTCTAACACTTGACATGACCCTAGACGATTTCAAACATTCAGCTTCCCAAAGACTCTCTGGATGTAGACAAAGGAATTCGAACTACCGCGCAGACACCAAATCGTTTCTTCATAATGACTGCAAAAGTCGAATGTACTTGAACTAAAATAACAAATTATGAACTTCAAACAATTTTTCCACAACTACGGACACAATAACAAAGACAATATCCTAAAATTGGAAAAAACAAAAAACAAATTAATCAGGCAAAGCTTGTCGATTCGTTTTTAATCAAACTTATATATATATATATATATATATATATATATATATATATATATATATATATATGACAAAATGCAATAATTAGACTCACTTTGAAACATTTAAAAAATAAAAATTTAAAAACGACAATAATATAAGAAAGAGTAGTGAGTCCTGCGCGTCGGATCTGATAGATGTGAACATGATGTTTTTGCGAATTACAGTTAATTTATTTAATAGAACCTGAGATCCGTAAAGAAATTTAGCATCAATACTTTAATAAGGATAACTGAAAGACAGACGTTATTTTTCTCATGCTCGGCTAGCTGAGTTTTTGTCCGAAACTGTTTATATACATGTAGCCTCGTGGATTTCGGCGCGTAAATTGGGACTGGCGTGACGTGTCCAAATTTCAACCGAGTTCCCTGCATTTACTTTTGCATAAATACACCTGGGAAACGTATGAATGTAACTTCTCTCTACCCATTTATGGGTTAAATAGTAGCCAACCAGTCAAAAAGAAGGAAAGTTCTGAATTTCCCTAGACAAACACTTGCTGTAATGGCTGCAGTACATAAGATGCCACTACAACCGTAGTCGGCTACAGAACTTATTTATCATATTAATATAATTATGTCCTGAAAATATCAATTTATTAATACGAAATTGATTGGAAAAAATTGCATCATTAAATCTGGAATACTTCATTCAAATTTATAAGGATAGTGAGTTGTTGCTAATTGATATTTAATGATAGACACGAAATATTATTTATAAAAAATGCCTTCAGGAATAAAGTATAATTTCGAATTGAGTCGTTTCAAGCCTATGTAGTAACTTTAAAGATAGTAGCTGTAGAAACTCTGAATAAACGTTATATCTGAAGCAGCTCTCGAATAAAAACAAAAACAAAACAAACTCAAAAACACGTGAACCCTAAAGTAACTCTTTTTCCCTGTTTCGTACTGCTGATATAAATTTTCAACGCTGAAGCCTCAAGCGCTGCGGATTCTTCACCATAAATCATACGACCAGAGTAAGTTCTCATTATAACATATTAATGAACATTTCGTTATGTATACAATCTACGTCTAAATTTTATATTTGTTAATTTTGTTTTAATAAATGTTATCTTTGCATTGCAAATCAATTGGTCCGTTATTTGTGGTATGAACTTTTATTCATCACCTTTATTTCATGTACTATAAAATGTTCTCGTAAGAAACTTTACGCATTTAATTATTGAAGTAGCCAATCTTTAAACCATCAGCAACAATAACAGAAAACATATCTGTAATATTAAACCAGTTGAGGAAAATACTGATTATTATTATTAATACTGCTACTGCTACTATTGTTATTATTGTCAACATAAATGATTCTTTAAAAAGCATTAGCATGAGTATCCGAATTTGTCCCTTTACATATTAATCACAAAATGAAGATGAAGAAGGATGTTGTTGATGCTGGTTGGAAGTGGCTCTCCTATTGCAAGAAGGAAAGGCTAACATCTCTCTTCCACAAGGGGGATTAGATAAAAGTTTTGGGTCTTCTTTTTTAAAAAAATTGCCTTTTCGTAGGATGCAAAAAAAAAAACCCAGCAGCAGAAGTAGTGGAAATTAGCGGAGATAATCTGATAATCGGATAATAATCAGAAGGGATTAAATATACGAAGGTAGGATCGAGTGCAATTATTTGATTGATGACAAAAATTGACAATTATTACAAAAATACAAGAAACTAAATGGAAAGGTAGCGTTTTAATGAGTTCAATAATGTTCAGTTTCTATTGAAGTACTAATATAACTGATAAAGAGAATAAGAACTGTAAAGAAAATTTTGGTGATAACTGACAAATAAATAAAAGAAAATGAGGATTATAAAAGCCAAATTATCCTTATTACTATCATACGAATTTCATTATAAAATAATAATGATAACGCATTTAACAGTAATGATGAAGACGAAAAATATACCATTAATTACTGTAATAAAAATAACGTAATTGAAAGCGATAAAAGATGATGATGATGATGATGATGATGCTGTCCCGTTCAGTAGAACAGAGTTGTTGGTCAGTTCTTCTTTATAAGCCGTTTACTTCAGAACATTGGCGATCATGGCTCCCTACAGTTTCCTGTCTTTTGTAGAACTTAATAAATTCAATTTTTTGTTATTTCTCCTAAACATTGTTCCCCCATTCGTTTAATCAAGCAGGTATGTTATTCATTTTTTCCTTTTGCCTACAATCTGTCTTGTATCAGATTTCCTAAGCCCTCTTTCCTCATTATGTGCCCTAAAAATTTCAACTCACTCTTCCTGACGTTAATTATAAGTTTCCATTTTTTTTCTAAAACTTTGTCGTTAATCACGTCTTCTTTGATGAGAGTGTCCAGCATTCACTGCCATACAGGAGGGCTTATATCGCCTAACGGCTCAGTACACTTTTCTTTGTTACTAAAGAGATTTTTCTATTTCTTAATATTCTGTTTAGCTTATGGAATGCAACTTTGGTTATCCCAATGCCCCTACCGATTTCAGTGTTACACTTACCGTCCTCTGTTAAAACACATCCTAGGCAGTTAACTAACCATAACTATTTTGGAAATATCACCTAAGGGTTGACGTACTGTTCTTGGCTGTGAGTAGTTATAGAACATCATGCCACAATGTCGCGGGCTATATTTTAAGATCTAATGAATGAAGGAGCCAACGCAGTCACATCTAAATACTTGGGAAAACTTTCAGTTGTTGACCGTTTGAATGGATTGGTTTACTCGAACTGAAGATATTTCTAATTGAGCTACAAGCTGAAAGTTGGCCTGTAATGCATGTACAAGCATGATGGATATAATGGGCTTCTTCTTAGCGAATAAGAGTAATACGGCATCATAACATTTGCTATTAGAATGATTGACGATACTAATCAAGTGGAGTCAGAAAAATCAGAATGAAGACAATGGAAAATTAAGTTGACCTAATCGGAAAAAGACAGTATGTACCAGTGACCAAAATATGAAAAATCTTTCTTATATTTACAGTGTTGGTAATAAAAAGGTAGAAGATCGCAGAAAGTCTCGAGCTATAAAACCAGGACGCTATCAGAATGGTCCACGAAAAGGGTAACAACAAATACCTACGCTAGAAAGAGATACGACCAAAAGAGTAGAAGAGAGAGAATTTAATAAAAAATACATGATAAAGACAAAAAATATTAGAGACCACACTCTATGAGAAAATTAAAAGTCAGCTGGATTGTGTTCCATTGTGTTGCATTCCGGACACATCTTAAACTAGACAAATGAATAACCCAGAAACGTAGACGACAAAGCAAAAAAAAAAAAAAAAAAAAATAAAAATAAAAAAATAAGAAAAAAAAAAAAAACAAACAAAACTGATGTCAAATTATAAGGCGTTTCGACGAAGCTGAAAAAAACAAACAAAACAAAACTAGAAAGAGAAGAAATATATGGCCACTCCAGAAAGTATATCGGCATGGACATGACTATATAGCAGAAGCCTCAAGAAAGAAACGGATTCACTCTTAATAGCAACCTAATCAACTTTATCGGAAGAAGCTATAGAAAAGCCAACATAAACAAACCACAGTGTATGTAGAAACAGTGGAAGTAGAAATGAGGCAGCAACTCACATGACACACGTACAAATTTAACGAAGGAAAATACATAACATCCACACCAAATGTATACGCGCAGATTTCTTAGAGATTAAAACACATAAAATATGGGATATTGTGATTTAAAAAGATAGCTTAAGCCATGCAAGAAGACCTTATTAGATGACAAAGCAGGTCAGAATGGAAGTGAAAAAGGTATATATGTATCTCGAGCTAGTCATAAGAAGGAGGAAGTTCTAGAGCCTTAAGTTGACAGTCGTGTAAGTCGTTAAAAACAACTAAGAACAATACGGAAATGTGAGTAAAAAAACAAAACAAACTATAGCAGGTGAAAATTGGGACAAAAAATGTTGTGGCCAATATATAAGAACACTTTAACGAACAGAAAAAATAAATATGGAAGCATTTTTTAAGACTGTAGTAAATTATTGATGAGGCATCTTAAAATAATTCCCATTAATGTTGATAAATGTTCAGATGAGGTGAAAAATGCATCGGCTTTTTCATGATTTGATGGTAGCATCTTTTGGAGAAGAATCAATAATTTTTTCTCATAAATACAATTATCAATCATAAAGTATCTATCTATCTATCTATCTATCTATCTATCTATCTATCTATCTATCTATCTATCTATCTATCTGTCTGTCTGTTTGAGTGTAAACACCAATCAATCAATAAAAATGAGTGAAAATATTCATGAAGAAGCAACTCACTATTCATTCTGAATGACTGGTAATTCCTCTTCGGAGACAACAAAAAAGAAACGAATTTTCAGCCCCCCATCATGAAGTACATTATCATTGTCAAAATGTGAATTATTGACTCAAACGTTGCGTTTTCTCATCACGGACTTAGATGAATGTTGGGAATGACTACAAAACACTAGCTGTCCCCTTTTATAGGCAGAAGCACACGAATGCATGCTGTGACTTTTTCTTAGCCAATCAAATAGACCGGTATGCAGTTTCATATGACTCAGTTCCAATCAGTCCTGTCTTGAAGTCAGAACGCTATGGTCGCTTGTTCGAACTTACTTTTGTGTATCGACGCCAATGATTTGTCCGAGAACTTTTTGCCTTATTACTGTTAATAGGAGGCACTGTGGAGTAATGGATAGCGGCTCGGATTGAGAAATCGGAGAGCCGAGTTCGAATTCCAGTCAAAATCCATTACATTCACTTACGCGCTAATATCCTTGGGAAAGTTATGAATCCTCGTTTCCCCAGCTATGGCAGGATAGACCGGGTTCTATAGCCTTGGATGGAAACTGGTCTACCGCAGAAAGAAATGGCAACCTACTGCGGGAAAAAATCTGCCTCGATCTGTATCGAAAGATACATGATCATCTAAGCGTGTATCAGGCATGGAACACAACTGAGTGTTAATTTGCCTTGTATATATTGTTTGCTTGCTAGATATTATGTTTTCCCTGTTCCTTTCTTCTTTTTATTGCAAACTTTGTCAATTCTGTTTGTTGGGCAGTTGTGTTATTTATTTTGTATTTGACATTGCTACTCATTCCACAGAATGTTTCACCGCTATGAATTTGATTTGTACGAACACGAATGTAGAACAAGATTAAAATCTCAGTATGGTGTTTATAGTGTATTTCAGAATTTGGCTCCATGAAGAATTACAGCTTTAAAAGTAACATAATCACCATTGTTCCGAAAGGGTAGCAGGGGTACCGAGGCATTTCAAAATGTGTGTGCAGTGTATCCAGATTTACGGGAGATTTGTATATCTCAGCCGTGGTTTAAAAGATTTAGAAAACATCGATAGTGACATGTTCAACAAGTCACGCTCTGGAAGACAACCCATTCTCAATGAAGAACATTTGAAAGAGACTACTGAATTGAATCTACGTCAAGGTGCTGAGATTTGGGCGCAAATACTTAATGTACCATAATCATCTGTCCAGGAACACTTCAAGCGAATTTTGAAAATTTGGGTTCGTCACTTGTTTTCACTTGAGAACCAAACTCAACTTATAGCATCTGCAGAAGTCCTTTAACGGAGAATGTTTCATTTCCATTCTAGCATAAACATTGTTAAGGTTATGAAAATGTGTTTTGCTTGTTAATAGAAAAGAACACTGGTTGTAACAAAATGAGTAACGATTTTTCAATCAGGATTACATCCACAGATGACATTCCTTTGTGTATGATGAAATATAAATGATCTCATCCATTATAAATTAATAGAACATTACTGTTCATGTCTATTATAAGCAAATTGATCAGGTAAATAAAATATTAACTCAAAAGTTTTCTGCTTTAGTCAGCAGAAGAGTTTTTATTTTCTAGCCTGAAAAAGCAAGGACATGCTGCTCCTGCTAACTCGCGTCTATGAATGCTTTTAACCCACGTAAGTCACATTGTCTCTTCAGCTCTTATGGTCGTGACAGGGCATCGGAACATCCCCCGAAACCAGAGTAATATGTTGGAGGTCCTAAGGGGCAGCATCTTTCCAGCGGCTATGTAGTCTGCTTCGAAGTTGTCGCCTGTTTGCAGATGGCGGGTCGAACTGGTAGATGATTCTAATATGTCATCAGGGAGTGTGCTGTTGTACTTCCAAGAAGGTGGAACGACACACTGCTCCACAAAAATAAGATCGTTAAAATAGGAAGTTCTTCCATATCCTCCATAGTCACCAGATTTAGCACCCACAGATTTCCATTTGTTTCAATCGCTAGAACAATTCATAAGTGGCAAAGTAGTCAGAAGTAAAAAAAACATTTGAAATTGTTTCAGAAAAAAAAAAAAAAATAATGGAATCGAATATTTTTGTTCTTGTTGCGCTGCATTTTTGATAATATTTAAATTTCATTTTTGATGAATAACATAAAAATACTTTTTGGCAAAACATTCCGAGGCAGAAAAAAGTATATAAACTTAAATATCAAAAAATTAAAGACAGCAGTATAATGGATGGATTCACCTTTTCACACTTGGAGAAATTGCACGCGTGTAACACAGTAATTATAGAGGTTGTTGCAGGAACGTGACATGTAGAGGAATACGACCAAATCAGGAATGCAAATTAAAGCTAGACAAAAGAGGCATTCTTTCTCCGAGGAGTCAACTGTCCAGTTTTCTTTAGGCAACAGTGATAAGGAATGTGTGAGTTTGAAGCTGTCCTCAAGTAAAGACTCCAGTCAGAGTCAATTAAGTGCCATATGTGATAGAAACACGCTTGGTCTATCATGTCTCTTTCGATTCATGACTGATACGCCAGCTCGTAGATTCCATGCACTATCGCGTATCATGCAAAGGAGGGGGGCATCATGACGTCATTAAATCGCTTTCATTCATTTTTTTTTTAGCGAGGTCTTATTAAGACAGATCTGATTAAAAGCGATACACATGGATTTTAACAACTTTTTAGTCAACTTCTACGTTTTAGATTGAACAGAATATATGTTTAGATATAAAGATAATAGATATTGAGCTAATGTTTGTCGCTGAACATTTTAATATGTTAAACTGAAGATTTGCAACGATTTCACAAATAGGAGGTTTATCTCCAACATGGAGTCTCCAAGACCTCAGCGAAAATATTTGATTGTGTAATTTCAGACGACCATCTAATCAAAATCATTGGGAGTGCGATGTCAACGTGATAAAAGTTACTACCTCATGAATTGAAGGAATAACAGCCAAAAATTTCAAATAGGAAAATCATAATGATTAGAAAGTTGAATAGTAACTATATTTCCAATAGCAT
Source organism: Acanthosepion lycidas (assembly GCA_963932145.1). Classification (NCBI taxonomy): domain Eukaryota; kingdom Metazoa; phylum Mollusca; class Cephalopoda; order Sepiida; family Sepiidae; genus Acanthosepion; species Acanthosepion lycidas. Next base: position 36,247,892 of record OZ010604.1, read on the forward strand.
CATCACAGTTGTAATTAAAAAGTAATCTTTATTTGTATTTGTCTAATAATAATAATCAAAAAAGAAAGATAATCAGGAGACCGATGAAGTGGATGAAGAGGAATAAAAGAAGGATATTTGATGTGCTTTTGGATTAAGAAACGACGTCAAAAGTGAATAGAAGAATGTATTGCTGCCATTCCAGAGATTTAAAATCGGTTCATATTTTAGAAACTGAAGTCTAACAAGGAGTTTATTTATTCAATGTTATTAGATATAATATCGCTGTCATTCTGTTTCTATCTATCTATCTATCTATCTATCTATCTATCTATCTATCTATCTATCTATCTGTTTGTAGTCGGCAATCAATTTAACTTCTATCTCATCTTTATATATGGTTACTCCATAGAAATACACAAACTTTAAATGTTTATGGCGGAAATATATCCCAGTATTCTTTCAAGTTATTTTCTTGTTATTTTTGTTATGAGCAGACGGCGTAGTAAAATCAGAACCGTTTTCGCAAACAAAGATGATAGAAATAATAAAAAACCGATGTAATATTTTGAATAATGGTAATAATTGCCCAGAGGCTGCATAAGCATTGCTCTCATGTTAAAATCTGCTTGTTTTGTCTTGCTGAATTTTTTTTAAGCGTTTCACCCCAAGCAAGGCGAGAAGCCACTAGGACGCAAGGTGTTACAGAAAATTTAGAGCAAGATCAGATAGGAGTGATAGAAGAAAGGATGAGGAGAAGGGCAATGGATAGATCAAGGCAACTGGAAATGTCGATTGATATTACATTTGAATAGTTGGAGATTATAGCTCTTAGGGAAACTGGAATAGGGGATTTCCACAGGCAAGAGGTGCAAGACATGAAGCTATTAGAGTAGAAGAGACGGCTACATCTAGAATTTTCGACATGAAGGGGTGAGAGCGGGATGCCAGCCTCGTGGGGCGCTTGAACTCAAGAAGTCTGGGAGCCAGCGAATGCAGCTCCTCGGAGCAATTGCCATGAAAGTATTTGTAGAACAGACAGAGAGAGAGTCGACGGCGCGTCTGTGAGAAATTGACTGTAGACGAGAGTCCAGAGCAGGGCCAGTTATATTGCATATCCGCCTCTGAAGCCTATCAAGAACCCCGAGGCAAACAGAAGGGGCACCAGACCATGTATAGCAGCAATACTCCATGCAAGGGCGAATTGTTGATTTGTAGATCTTGAGGATCGACTCCGGAGAGAAAAATTTCCTGGTGCGGCACAGGGAGCCAACTTTCCTTGCGGTGGATGAAGCAATTGACTCAATGTATTTGTTTCATCTCAGGTCAGCAGTCAACGTGAGACTGAGCAGCCGCAGAGAGGTGCTCTCGAGAAGTTGAGTGTCAGCCATTTTAATGGAGGGCAGGGAAGGATCTCTGTGGTGATTAATAGAGAGCAGTTTTGTTTTTGAAGCATTAAAGCTGACCAGCCAATTCCTGTCCCAGTTCACAACCGATTGGAGGTCCTTTTCGAGACGCACAGCCAGGTTAGTTTTGTCAGTGACACTAGATTTGTTTTTGAGGCAGGAATAAATTGTGGTGTCATCCGCGTAGATGCCAACTTGGGAAGTTATGGCGTCAGGGAGGTCATTTATGTAGATAAGGAATAGAGTGGGTCCTAGGATGGAGCCTTGAGGAATTTAAGATGGCCTACAGAAAATATCCCGTTTTGCCCCACAGTTGTGCTTGTTAGTTGCTTAATCCTAAAAAATTTGATATGACCTTTGGATATGACGCATCGTATATCTCAGGTCATGAGTAATGCAAAATCATTTCTGAGAGGTTTATTTCTTTTTAAAAGTTTGCTGAATGAATCAGCCGAAGCCACTTAGGAGTTTTTAGATATGTGGAAAAACCTTAATCTGCACTACGTTTTTCAAGGCATCATACCATATCGCCCACATTTTGCTATGGTGTATATACTTGGTTTATTCTTATCACATTGGGTGTCATGAAGGGTATGTTGGGTTTTGTATATTTGTACCTCAGAGTCACTTTATCGGCGGGATTCTCTCTCACTCATTAATCTTAACAATGTATAATATTTCTAATACAATAATTTCAACTAATACGGCATTGTCATTTTTCTAGTTTAAGGAATTGTAATAGAAATTGCATTTTTCGGATAGGTTCGTATGAAAAGCATATCTATTCTTTGTAAGAAATCTGTTTGTAGATCATATTTGTTTTTCAAAAATGTATTGCTGGTATTTTTACTATGAAAATCTATTTTTATACTTTCATAGTGTTTTGACCACAGTTTGGGGATTAACTATTTACCCATAGATGGTACCTTAACAGATGCTACCACGCTCTCAATATAGCCTCGTACTGCAATTCTGGTCATTATTAAATGAAAATAAGGTAGAGATTATTCTTGTTATATATTAGCTGTGTTTGATCTGAAAAAAATTGTCTTGCAAATAATGATGCGAGGGCTGACATTTTTTCTGTTTTGAATTTATTATTATTATTATTACAAAATGACAAATCTAACGCCATCACATCTTTACTACTACAGTTCCGTATCAGTTCTTTTGTTTTTTAATTAAAAGTATTAATGGAAATCTTTGTAAGTAGCACAACATCAATCATCGTTACTGCCATAATAACAATAAGCCAAATATCCTTTCTTTTATTTTCTACTACTACTATTAATAAAGATACAATAGAAGACATCAGCAGGGGAAATAGAACGAGAAAGTAAATCTATGACTATAATAAATTTATGAAAACAGTCAAATAAACGACACTAGTAAGAAGCACTTATATACGCTAAAGCAATTTAGCAAGTAAGGTAAGAAAAAAATGTGTAACTATCAAAAGGGTCAGATTTTCACAATTACTGAATCGATGAAAAGTGTCTTCTTCAGGTGGTTTAATCAAAGAAATGTGGTAATAATTTTTAGATATCGAAAAGTACAATTTACAGAAATATGAATTAAAGGGAGTGATACACAAGAAATACTTGTTCTTACGGAGCAAAGTAAAAACGAAAAGGAATGTGATAAGGACGATGATAAAGAAAAGTAAGCATAAATGGTAATGAAGAAGGACTAGATAAATAGATAGATAGATAGATAGATAGATAAAGAGAAAGAGAGAAAGAAAGAGAGAGAGAGAGAGAGAAGGCAGAGAGAAGAAAGTAAAAAAGATGACAGATGGTGGAGCCTTACTATTCCTATTTGAAAAAAAAAAGGACAGAAAAAATAAGGAAGTAGAAAGTAGATATGTTTTTCTTTGTTTCCAATATGTTCATTCTTTTTTATTTATTCGATTCAATCATGCTAAAACTTGTCACTTCACAGAAATTTGTTTTTAAAAAGTTTACTTTTAGGAATAAAAGTAAAAAAAATAAACAAGATGAAATAAAAAGAAAACATGGAAGAAAATGATTTTGCTTTCGTTTTCTTTCAAACTTTATCACAAAGTTTTGAATCACGACAGCCAACCTCGAAAACTTTTGATGCTATGAAAGAGATGTCACATGTTGTAGACGTCAAAACTTGGTAGTGGTCAGATTTGGCAATTTCCTTGTATTGTCAGGCTGGCAGGTCGAGAGGTATTGTGCTTGGTTACAGTCTAAGCAAAAGAAAATAAGAATAAAGAATAAATTTCTACCTTTTATTTTTTAGTCATTGAATTTGCAACACTTTGTGTACGTATGCGCGGATGTAAGTACATGAGTAGAAAAAAAGAACGGTTTAACGTTGTTACTAGTCTTCTCGTGTCATGTAGTAAAATTGTCTTTTTTTAACCGTTTATTTATAAATTCTTCTTGAAGTATATTTTGGATAGTTTCCCAATGTGATACATGAAATTGGAAAGTTGTTTTCAAAATCAAAAATCGTTTGTGGTAAATGTGAAAACATAGTTCCATTGGAACGGATGTTCTAATGTCTTCATTTAGTTGGCTTCCGTCTCAGGTGCTTTTGGTTAATATGAGAAAATAAATAAATAAACAAATAAATAAATAAACGTATCTCTGATTGGTTAGTTTCTATAGACGTTTGGCAATATCGGTCTAAAGAAGAATTTTGACCAGCGTGAAATAGCACTGGTATCGATATATCGATTTCTCTGTCATGTCCTAAGGTCTGATCGGTGTAGAAGACGACAAAGTGGAAAATTTGTGTTCTATTATGGACAGAAGTCTACATCGCTTTAAGATTTCCTCGATACACACTAAGATGAAACGGGATGGAAAAACGTGACTTAGTGATAGCATTAAAAAATAATAATTAGGGTCTTATCTTAATCCTTTTAACATTTTAATACCATGTAGGATTATTTCTTTAAGGCTTAATAAATCCGCTCTTTAAATGTTAGAAGTTCATCAGTATTATTCCTGTTATAAAAGCAAATATCGTCCTTTATCTTTCTGCATTTTAATAATTTTTTCAGGCGAAAATAACGAATGATCTTTTGGGTTGCTCTCTGTCGTTCAATGAAATGCTTGGGGTTAAATGATAATATATATATATATATATATATATATATATATATATATATAATACGTACCTCCAAATATTCGCTAAAAAGAGCGTAGAATGATGTAAAAATGCCCCAAACTTGATAAAAAGTAAGTTCATCGTCCAAAGGTTTATGCTGTTATTAAGAGGAAAGACCAATGTAATTTTTGATTATTTTATTAAATTCTTTTCATTCCTTCTAGCACGTTTGAAATTTTGCTTAAAAATCTTGTTTTTCCTCGTCAATGGGCGGGCCAAAGATTAGTATTTGAAATTTAGCTTATTTTGTCATTAAAAGCACATTGTTTCTGAAAATTCTTGCAAAAATCAAATAGTTGTCAGATTTTAATGAAGATTTTGGGACTTATTCACAAATGAATTAAATTATTTTTGAAAATTTTCTTTTTAGAAAATCTTGGTAAAAATATATTTCTTTTACCCCCACTTGATTAATTCTATGAAATTTCAAGAAATTAAAATTCCACCCTCTTTATGTTTATATTAGTGAAAAGCAATACTCGGATAATTTAAATTATCAATTTCTTTTTGTCAAACAGAAACATCATTTAGCAAAAATGTACACTGAATAGTAAAATAAAAAATTATAATAAAACTAAGATATTATTTAATTCGAAAACATTTTAATTGTTTTTATAAGCTAAAGATATATTAAGTACATAATTGTCTTAGGAAAAAACACACATTAGATGAATAATAGATTTTTACAAGAATTGTTTTCATTTTTTAAAAACGTTTTAAATCTTTTAAAATTCTGTATTAATTTCACCCTGTTAGATGATATGAAGTAAAAACTATATTTACTAATCATAAATAGTAAAGCTTAGTACAAACCATCAAACACCCAAATGTTAAAAAGCATTTTTGAATTTTTTTGTATGTGTATAAATTTGCCGACTTTTGGAGATAGACGATCCATACAGGAGATTATCAGAAAATAAGACCTAATAACGATAGGAAATTTAAAGCCAGAAAGTATCTAAAATTCAATCGAATATTATATTACAGAGGATATTTTCATAAATTTTCAAGATTACTGAATGCTTACAAATGATATAAAAAAGGCGCCCAAGTCATTTTCTTTAATTATGTTTAAGTCCCCGTAGATCAATCCGTAGATCTGTGATCACGCTATCAGGACATCAACACTTTAATTAAACATCAACTGTTGAGATAAAAAATGCATTTTTCCAACATTCTAAATTTAAAGTAAATAATATTTGTTTCAAATCAAATTAAACATACGTTAAATCGGTTAATACACCTCAAATAAAATTTCAGAAAAGTATATTTTATTTTTGGAAGAGATTTTTTATGACGAAAATTACATTGTGATGATAGTCCGCAAAAAGTTAGCGTTAATCAGATATTTTGGCAAAAAAAAAAAAAAAAAAAGAAGAAATTTAAATTAGTTTTTCGAATACAGCTAAGTATTTTGTATATTGGAAATATTAAATTTAATCTATCAGATTGAGATAAAAACTAAAATAAAAGCCCCAGGGAAGATTTCAAAAAATCATTTTAAACCTTAGATATTGCGTTTTCTGGGGAGGTACTTAATATATGCTTTACTGTAGTTTTTAGCCCTTTATTTCTCAGTTTCACTTAAATTTACATTCAGAAATTCTATTACAGGCTTCCAGTTTTATAGTTCAGATAGGCTATTTAATGATCAGCAATTCAAAGATAAGGTCATGAAAAGAGTATTGTTTGTGATCTTACATTTGCTGATATTGAGACTCTGGTTGCAACATCTTAGTCAAACTTCAAGAAAATGTGGTTTAACAAATTAAATCACTACCTCAATCGGTACATGGTGTTGAGCATTCCGCTTAAGCACATACTCTAATATCACTCCACTCTCTTACCAATGAACATACAGTATAATTTAATCAAAAGAAACTTGTGGAGATCCATAATTGCGTATGTCTTGAACATACAAGACATTAATAAAAAAATCAAAACAACATATTTACACAATTGCTTCTTTGAAGAGAAAGTTTATCTGTGTAACTACGATCATTTTGAAGACATTTAAATTATATTATATTCATTTTGAATACTTGTATATATATATATATATATATATATATATATATATATATATATATATATGTGTGTGTGTGTGTGTGTGTATGTATGTATGTATGTATATAAGCAAATATATGGATATAGATCCGACAGTATGAAGAAAAATATATGGAAAAAACAAACAAAAATCCTTATATGCAATTATGCTTTTTTAATGTTAATATAATGTCAACGTCGGACAGGAATACGTTTTCACAGCGTCGGCCACGTGACGACAACGTGACCATGTTTAAACGGAACGCTGATCATATAAAACTTTCAGTTATCCGTTTGGATAAGTCTTGTTCTTATGTCCATCGTCTTTGTCATGTTGAATTGATAATGTTAATTATATTTTATGAATATGTCCTGAAGATGGTTTATTAGACCGAAACGTCCGACATTGACATTATATTAACATTAAAAGAGCATAATTGCATATAAGGATTTTTGTTTGTTATTTCCGTATATTTTTTTTCATATGTATGTATGTATGTATGTATGTATGTATGTATATGTATATTTGGGCAGCAACCTTTATTTTATACATTTTTTATTAAAAATGTCAGACAACGGAGATTTAATTAATTTTATATTTATTAGGTTGGTGCAAAAAAATAATGACGTAATAATGTCGCATTTTGACGTTAAAAATACGTCAAAAAACGACATTATTACGTCATTATTTTGCACCAACCTAATACTTTCCCCAGCATCATTGAAAATGGCTAAAGAAATCTCTTGGTACAATTGAAACTATGGGATAATTTTGTACTCCCTTACTCCTACCAAATGGAAAAATTTAAAGATGCTGGCAAAATTAAATAAAAAAATTAAATCTTCCTTGTCTGATATATTTAACAAAAGAACAAAAGAAACGTTGCTGCGCATATATATATATATATATATATATATATATATATATATATATATGTATGTATGTATGTATGTATGTATATATATATTAGGTTGGTGCAACCAACCTAATAGTAAAACTGTTTTTTGTAACAACTTTTGCAGTGTAGCCCCTTCAGATTTACGTTTGAATTCCGGCTGTTAGTGATTATATGACGTCCTCCTCAGTCACGTAGTCGTACAGTAGGCACAGGGTGACTAGAATTCAGTGTTTTCCTCTTCTTGTGTAATTTTGAATTCAAATGTTACAAAATTTGCCAACATTACCAACCTCATTTTCAACCTCTGTACACCATTCTTTTATCATAATCCGCCGATTCGCACGAATAAGCCCACCGCAATTTACAAGTTAACAGCCTTAGAGAGCGTCTCCAGGAACAGAAGCAACTGCTGAAACAAGTTAGCCACCAGCTAAGTTCGCATTCAGTATTTGGTCTCTATAAACGGCAAGCATCGATAAATGTAATTTCTAAATTTTTCGATATAAAGGAATTCAATGAGGCAACATTTGTTTCGTGTGCACTTTCATATCCGACCCGATCCCCATTTTGTCAGAGGATTTACGGGTGATGTAATGGATAGTGTCTCCGAATGAGAGATTGGAGAGCCGAGATCGAATTCCAGTCGAGTTCATTGCATTCACTTAAATGCACGCAAATAACCTTGGAATGTTTAAAACTCCACTGCTATAACTACAACATCCTCATAATGAATGGGAGTCATTATTTTCGACAAAATCGTTGTGTTCACACATGAACACATACACACGCTTTCTTTATATAGGTGCATATAAATACACAGACATGTGCGTGTATGTAAGTATTTATATGCTAATGCATACACATACACTGGTGTATATATATATATATATATATATATATATATATATATATATATATATATATATATATATATATCTGTGTATGTATATATATATATATATATATATATATATGTATGTAAGTATATGTATATATATATATATATATATATATATATATATATATATACTACCTAAATTTCTAATGAGGCTAAACAGTGAGAATTGTTAAATTTATAAATTTTCTTTCTTGTGTATGCATTTGGTATATTTTATTTTAATATCTTCATTCTTTGCCATTTTCCTATTTCTCATTGTATATATATATATATATATATATATATATATATATATATATATATATATATATATATTGAGGAATGTCTGCATCTTTATGAGTTTCTTTTCACTTTTCTTTAATTTGAAAATTTACTTCCGCTTCATTTACGATTTTGCATTCATGAAATATTCACAATTCAGTCTATAAAATTTAATTAAAATTATCGAATTTGTTACTGTGTCTTCGATAATGTACTACTTTTATTTAGCGCAAAAAAAAACAACACATGCGCACACACAGAAAATTCTAATTCGCTTTTGAGTAAACCTTAATTGAAACACGTTTTGATATTTTGTGAATATTAATTGATATAATCCGTAAATAGTATAAATAAAACCGATTTTGCAGCATTTATATAAAAGTTTAATGCATGGAAAATATATAGAAACTATGTAAATAAAGAAGCTAGAACACTTTTTTTTTTCAACATATCAATGTGCGGACAGTGTAACAGACACCTGAGCGGCAAGAAAATTTAGCGAAGATGTATTGAAAGTGCATTAATTTAGGAATGTTTCACCGTAGATTTATGTCCAGTGTTTACTTTCTTAACAAAACTATTGCAATTACGAAAACTTTACAAAGAAATTACGAGACGACTTTTCTTCTTCATCCATGATTTGAATATTGCTGCCACATATGGTCTGGTGCCCCTGTTTGTGGAACTCCCTTCCGATTCCATGATTTCCTGCCAACTTTAATCTGCAAAATTTTAAATGCATTATTATCTACCGTCCTTCTGATTACACTTTCTTCTTCCCGCTTATTATTAATGGTTCTTTTCCTAATTCTTCCCAGTAACCACTTGCGCCTTAGTGGCTTTACTTTCTTGTATGGGGTGATACTGATTTAAGAAAAAAAAACAGCAGAATGTCGAATAAGGACAGTTATGTATGCATCGAAATGCAGCAGGCGGCAAAAAATTCAGAAAATAAATTTATAGCTATGAGTCTTTGCTTCTTCAACTTTTCTCAATGTAAAATTGTAAGCTGCATTTGTTGTATTTCGCCCCAACCTATATATATATATATATATATATATATATATATATATATATATATATATATATATATATATATCACTTTCAGCTATTCTGTCAGCGATTACTAATGATATTTTAATAGCCTCATACACATGTAAAGAAAATGGGAGCATTGGTAAAAAAAATGACAACAATCAATAATATCTATGAACACAGCCACCACGTGTTGACCATGTTTGGAAAAAAAAAACAACAACTTTCACGCCAAGGTAGAAATCCATACATAAAATTCTACATATTTAGTTTTAAAAAAAGAACGATCGATAATGGGTAACAAAATAGACGATAAAAAGAAAAATTGAACATTTTTAGACATTTTATGTCTAGATAAGAAAACACTTGTACGATTGCATGAAAAATTGAATAAAAAACTTAATATTTTTATTTATATCTCAAATTTTACAAACACACACACATACATACATACACACATACATATATATATATATATATATATATATATATATATATATATATATATATATATATATGATTGTGTGTGTGTGTGTGTTTAAGATGGCCATGTGCCAGATTGGTTGCCCGAACGTTCGCTTTATCACCATTTGTCAGGAAGGTGACTTGTTGTTGTTTATGGTTCTGGAGGAGGTTATCCCAGCTTGTGGTACCTTTGGAAAGTGCCTGAAAATCATACTACGTGTTGTTCCAATTCTTGTGAGTGAAATTGGGTAGACAGAACCGTTTGGGATCCGTCTATGGTCGTACTAGCACGAACTCGCAAGTCATCGTGACGGAGGACTTGAGCGTGCCGGCGTTGTTCAGACTGCTGATGACGCTAGATAACGCGCTATTTCCCAGAAACTGTAACTAAGGTCCACTCAGCATAGTTACACTATAAAACACAGGTAGGGTCTGTGAGTGTTGCACAAACACAAATGTGCCTGAGCAGGCGTCTGCAACAGGGAATGGCTAGCTGCTCTAGTAGACGGGAATCTTCGAATACGAGTGATCAACCGTCCATGTAAGATTATATACACATAAACCATCGATAAAAATGTTATTACTTGAAGTATTTTCGTTGGCCAAAAGGCCTAACGGTGGAATTTTTTACATTATGTTATTAAATTACCAACTATTAGTCTGATATATAGATTTGTGTGTTTATATATATATATATATATATATATATATATATATATATATATATATATATCTTTGTATGACTGTGTACGGACATTAACTGATTCAGCAATATCTTGTGTGTAGTGCATCAGTTGTTTACATGCGTATTGCCTGCGGACTGTTTTCCTCGCTGTCTGAAATATGATTACATTTAAGCTATTAACATTACTCGATCATTATTTTCGCTTTATTATTCCATTACCTTCGTATTCTCATTCTGTTACAACTATTATTCGATTATGGTCATTTAATATTCATCTTACCAGAAATGGCACCAATTTAACACAAATATATCTACGAACAATGTCGTCAGTTTGCCAACAAATTCCCACGCTATTGAGGTAAAAATCCAAAGTTTATCAATATGCCATATACATTTGTTAGATCATATCCCTCTTCAGCTTCGTCTTTTACCTAGACTTCATGAATTTAAGTGCAGTACTAGATTGGCGGCAAGATTTCATCATTTACAGTTGAATTGGTGAGATGTTATCGTTAATTCTATGCTAAAAGTATCTTCTCTTGCACTTCTTGCTTGCCAATCAACTTTAATGTTTAAAAATTTAGATGCAATGTCAAGGGTTATCTTCTGTTTTCCTAATTCTTATTCTTTTAGTGTTCTCTCTCCTTAATAGAGTTTTTTTTTATCATATTCTATAACATTCATTAACCTTTTAGGTTCTAGTGCTTTTATTGCCTTGTTTGGGGTCAAATGATTAAAAGGTATGCGAGTCATGTTTAAATTCTATTTTGTCATTTTGCATTATTGTTCTTGGAAAAGCATAAATCCAGCATCTTCCACTTATTCGCTACATGGTAGGGAATATATTGTGTGCGTTGTCTTAGGTATTAAATGAGGTGTTGTCATATTGTTAAACAAACAAAAACAATTAAATTGAACAGATACGACACAAGGATACAAACACCCTAATCTCAACTACATAAACACACATACAAACAATATTTTATAAATGTATTTATAGTCATTTGGATCTGATCATAGCATAAATGTTATTAACATGGAAAATGAAATCAGTGAGCAGTGTTCCAATTCTTACTGAGTCTTTATTCACTTCGCACTAATAGCCTAGAAAAAGCAACGGTCCATATTCATCCTGTTAACTAGCTAGACAAGCTGTGATTCCTGCTTTGTGTATCAATCACACTGGCAGAAATCCAAATATTCACTGCCTTGTGTGTCTTTTCGAACATAGAAAAAGCCATGAAATTAAATCCGAAGCTGAATCCCTAAGGCGGTTGAAAGTCAACATTAAACTCCGTCTTACAACTCCAACAGTCAATATGTCCCAAAAAGGAATCAACATCATTTTCTTGAATATCATTTTGGCTGAGAGGTTCACACGGTTGGACAATTTATATTCATTACATTATAAGCAATTTATATTATACATTTCATTATCAAATGAAAAAATAGGCATGTTTCATAGGAAGCCATTTTAGTGTGTTCTGTCATTCATTGGTCATAAATATTTTCAATTATGCTAAATTAAGTGTATCGTAATACAACTCAAAAATAAGAAATGTGTGTGAGAGTGGAATTCAAAAAAGTCTTGGAAATATTCAAATTAAACGCAAACATTATTAAATGTATTCTTTATTTCTTCACATAAGCTCTATCAACATCAATCTACTTTTATAAAAGTGATACCCTCCGAGAAAATCTGAACGTCGTAAGCATTTAACCATATCAAAGGAGCCATGTTTACGTCATTAATGGTCTAAAGATTGGTACCTTTCATTTTTTAAGAAATAAGAAAAAGCCAGAAGGTGTAAAATCAGGATTGCAGGGTCTAGTTATTTCCTACTGAAAATTTCGCAATGTTCATCTTGTTAAACTGATTCTCTAATATTTCAAATACTTTTCGCAATAAACAACTGTTTCTGTCTTTTTCTCTTTCGAAAATCAACTAGCCATATATCCTCAGTATCAAACTTTCATGCCATCAATCTTCAAAGCGATTTCGAGGTTTCTTTGACACTGAAGTCAGTCTTTTCCTATTTTTTCAAAGTTGGGCATATTTACAATATTCTTTTGAAAATATAATGATTTTTTTTCAGTTGAAGCTTTTTCACTTAATATTATAATTTGTTCCCAATATTAAATTAAATCATGGATTTTTCTGTTAATTCATCCAAAAAATATTAATTCACCCTAAAATATTAATTCACCCAAAATAAAAAGAATTTATATTTGCTAAAATTCACACTAAATCATCCCCAGTGCGTGGAGCTTCCATTGCACACCGGTTGTGATGACATTTGCTATCACCCCAAATATGGACGACTCGAGTGCACTATTTCTAAGTGTGGGGTCTGTATTCGCGCCTACTACGATAAAACAAGCCAAAATCATATTTCTTTTTTTTTTAAATTGTTAAAATTATTTGTAAGTACCTCGAATATCAGACGCACTTACGAAATGTGAATAACTCGCTGATTTTTGGTAATTCTGAGGCAAGCTAAACAAATTGTTTTTAATTTCAAAAGTCTACCAAAAATTTAACAAAAAATTAAACTTTCGCTTAAAATTTATAATTTCAAAAGAGTGCCAAAAATTTAATAAAAAACATACAAACCTTGAATTTAAAATTTATAATTTCTTGGGTTGAATTAATATTTGTGATAAGTAACTTTACATTATTTGACGTAAATTAGCAGAAAAGATCCGAAATCATTATTATGCATTAAGCAACTTTGTTTCATTAATCTTTTTCTTTTTTGTTTTTCATAGATTGAGATAAATGTACTGAATAGAATACTTTTGAATTGGAATATACAAATGAATTAACAGAAAAAAATGAAACTGAATTGAAAGTTGCTCTGTCTGGATAAATTGGTTTTAATTCTCTTCGATGGTTTATATTCCCGTCTGTTGAATTACAAGAGAGTGCAGACAATCTTCCTGAAGAAATTTGCATATAAATATTTCACTTAGAACTTACGTATAAATGTAGGCTTTAACTAACTTTAACTTTTTGAAAGTTGTTAAATGTGTTTACAATCGTACGAGGGGCTCTTGAAAAGTTTTTATTCCGATACTATATCCAAAATATCCAAAATCCTTTTGAAAATCCTTCTTAGTGAGACCAAAGATATTTTAGCAGCCTCTGATGGATTACAGTTTCTCGTGTGTTTTAAGGAAATTTCTCTTCTCGTCGTTTTAGGACATTAGAAATCATGACTAATTCCAGTCATTTGTAGCTCTTAGTAACGTTTGTTTTTTGCTATCTCCGCTAATTCCTGCTTTAGTAGTCAACTAAAAGAGTGCGTTAGGTATTCACTTTTTATCCTCTGTGTATTTTGCCTACATTTTCCCAATAATTGTCAAATTCTCTAATCCCTCTTCACTCATCATGGGTCCTTGATATTTCAATTGTTTCTTTCTCATTCTAGGTGGCCTTTTTGTCCCCAATTTCCCTAAAACTCCCTCGTTGCTCAGATGTTCTTTCCATCGGATTCTCAGCATCCTTCAGTACAACCACATATCTCTTCTTCGTCTGTGTGGAGATTTTCCAGCTTTATAGAAGGACTGATGTTACATACCAGTACAGTACACTTTTCTTTCTTTCTGACGGATTGTCCCTGTTATTCCAACGCGTCTTCGGATTTCAATGACCATTTTTCATCTTCCTTTAAAAAACTTCGAGATATATTAATTTTTGTACTTGTTTGATTTTGGTTTCTCGAATTTGTAGTTAGCATCTTGAGCTGGCAAACATAAATTATGTCTTACAATTGATGGTTAGTCCTTTGTTCTCGCTTTCATTTACTACATTCTGTACTAGATCCTGTAGTTAACTATCTATTATGGGGTCCACCCATTTCTGATATAAATGGACTCGTCCTGCTGCCATAAAATAGCCACAGTCAGTCAGTCTGAGGGTAGAGGAACAGGGTGGAGAAACAGAGTGGAAAGTACAGAGACACTGTGATTGAGTTGACGTTAGAAGTCAGTTACAAGTACACCCGACTCTAAGGAAGTTTACTTCGAGACTGTATATAGCGATCTTTGATTAATACTAACCGGCGTTCCTGGATTTTACTAACAGCATTACCTTTTGTATTTTGTGTAAATACATTTAATTTCTTAGCTTAAATACTTGTGTTTGTCATTTATTGGAGACCGATTTTTCACGCTGAATCCACAACACTATCAGTGTCTGCTATCAACAATGTGATCGGACCTCACTTAGAATCGCCTCAATGTAAAGGTTGAGAAGACACATACTTGCCTTTCGCTTTTTTTATATTTTCGTGTATTTACTGAATTCATTTTCTATTTGTATGCAAGCGCTTTGCTCCTAGTAGAGGTCCTGGATTATTGAAATATAAATTTCCAAATAATTTACCTAGCAGCATAAACATTTATTTATATCGTATTTTACCGAAGGTTTTTGCATAATCTATAAAGTATAGGTATATGTCCTTCTGCATTTCCATTGATTATTCTGTTATCATTCTGAGAATAATTATCGCATTCCTCGTTCCAGTGTCTTTAAGGAAGCTTCATTAGGTTTGTCTTATTTCCAAAATAACTCCTGTTCACGCTATTTTCATCAGAATTAGGATGATAAGCTTCGTTATGCGGTTTACTAGGCTGATTGTCCGGCGGACTTTGCATTTATTTGCACTTGGCTTCTTTGGCAGCGATATGAAAATAAATGTTCCGTTATATCATCATTATTTCTGTAATTTTTCAATACCAAAGTCATCTAAGCTTTCAAGCATCTCTATTACAATTCCGTCTGGCCCTGCTGCTTTCTTTCTCTTCATTTTGGCCAGTGCTAATTTTGCTTCAGACTTTAGAATTTCTCTTCCTTCCATAGTTCTGTATGTTATGAGTTTCCCTCTTTTCACCGATGTATAAGTTTTATCTTTGGAGCAAATTTCTTTCTCTATTATCAATGTTCCCTCTTCTGATTTTATGTTGATCAGCATCTCTTGTTATTTCTCTTCTTCTTTTATGCATATCTGCCTTACTTTTGATGCTCATTCTTCTTATTTCTACACAACTTTCATTAAGCCAATTCACTTTTGATTGCTTTTAATTCTAATTTATTTGGTGTTATTTCCTATATTCTGTAGCATACCGTGTCTCGTTTTCGTCACGTCGAAAATTTTATCTGTCATCCATTCCTTTATTCTTTGTCTAATTTTCGATGGGATGATGATCTCGTTAGCCTTTCTTAATGTGTCCCACATTGAATTATACGAAAATTGGTCATTATTAGTTTTCAATTTTCTCAAGATAAAAGAGCTTATGAAATTAATAAAAACCTAACAGATATGGTTAAATGAGAAAGAATGGAAGAAAGGAAAAATAACAGAGGAACAGAAGGATATTTTTTAAATGAAAAAAGAAGAAAGACAAAAAGACAGGAAAGAAACAGAGGAAAAAGAGGGAAGAAAGAAATAGAGGAAAAAGAGGGAAGAAGGAAATAGAGGAAAAAAACTGAGAAAAATCAGAACGTTAAATGAAAGAGTAACGAATGAAGAAGTGAAAAGGAAGAAACGCAACTAATAAACTCACAAAATGCAGGAAAATAAACGACTTTCAAAGACAATGTTACCAATCTTACTTCTTCGCTTCTATTTCTTTTATTTACCCAGAAATTAATGTCTTTTCTTCTTCCCGTTGTAGGCGTACCATTAAATTCATGTAGATATATTCACATGAAGGCCGAGACGTCTAACCTGATTTTTTTTTTGAATGAGCTGTTAGAAAAAAATAATCACTTATTGAATGTCTAAATTATTTTAACCGAAGCCTGGAGATAAAATAAGGTATTAAAATAAAGCAAAACGAGGAAATTAATTCTTTCTTTCTTTCTTTCTTTCTTTCTTTCTTTATTTGTTTGTTTCTTTCTTTCTTTCTTTCTTTCTTTCTTTCTTTCTTTCTTTCTTTTATTTCATTTCAAATGTTCGTTTGCGCTCCTGTTCATGATTCCCTGCATTTATTTTTGATTTTATTTCATGTTTGTTTGTTTTTTTAGCTTATAATGGTAACACTTTTAAAACTTTTTCCATTTTTTGTTTTCAACGTTTAGTTGCATTCTTATCGATTGTTATATTTTTAAATTAACAATTCAAATGTTTTTGATGTTTACCTTTTTCTTGCGCTCAATAAACCTTGTCTGGCCCTTATTTGGGCCAAATAAATCGGCATCCCGAAACAGAAAATAAGATTTTCATATTTTTACATGACAATGAGAAGCATAATTTCGGTCATAACATACACAATCTATACCTAAGAATACAACTAGAAGAAAAACGTCGAAGATGAAAACAGCAGCTGAATAAGTAAAAAGAGTTTCAGAATGAAATCATAAAATGAAAATTCAATCAGATGGGAATTTGGGGCTAAACAACTAAGTAAATGCTTCTGCTACTACTATTACTACTATTAATATTATTACTGCTACTAATACTACTAAGAATAATAATAGCTAAAATAAGAATAAAAATGTGTTCTTCGCTTTAAAGGAACCACAACGCTATCAAAAACTACGCCGCTAGTAATAATTATCATATGCTAAGCGCTGATAACTGGTGTATATATATATATATATATATATATATATATATATATATATATATATAATTTTAAGGTGTGATATATTGATGGGATAAATTTCTCCATATCAGAGATAGAGCGTATGTAAATATAAAACTGAACGAGGCGACTGTTTCATGCTAGACGCAATCATCAGACCTGACGATTGCATCTAGCTAAAAACAGCCTGTCGCCTCTGAGAGTTGACTTCAATCTTCACTTTATATATATATATATATATATATATATATATATACGGTACTTAGTGGAAAGTGCTCATTATCCGTGATAGAGCTGAGGTATTCAGTTGCATAGATAGTAGTTATAACCCTAGGCTTCACGCTTTTGCGCTCATCAGACAAACTGGTTTATTTTTTTCAAAACTGGATGTATTTATGTTTATTTGTGTGTTGTGGAGGGGGGGATTTTCTTCAGTGATTGTTTGGGATGACACTCTCATATACACATGCACACATACACAGGTGTATGCATTTTAGTTCGTAAATATGTGTGTATGTATGAGCGAACGTAAACATGTCTGACGGCGGAAATGGCTGACCTGAAAAGCGTCAAGACAACCTCCACCTGTTCTTTGTTAAGACGACATTGCTACATATGTAACGCTACAGTCTCGACATCGAAATAGAATGACAATTGCGTATATGTGCGTGCTCGAACACATGGATGGGTAACTGCGCCTAACCTCAGATTATTTATGTAGGTATGTTTGTACTAACTAAAACACATACTTTTTCCACCGGTATTCCGACTCGGAGTTTCATGCACAAAGCAATCTTCACGTTCTGAACTGAGACCGACCGTTATATATTTTAAATTTTATTAAATGTATCCGGTTATCGCAATGGTCGGGCAATCCATGTTTTTGAATTTTGTATTTAAAATAAGCATAAACATATATATAAGGGAAGAAAAATAATGAATATTGTATGTAAAATAAACAGAACAAATTATTTTTAACAAAATTTAAATTATGTAACAGTGAATCTCAATTCAGCACTTGGAAATTTTGCATGAAACACCGAATAGTGCTACTGGTGTGGAGAATATATACATTTATTAATATATAATTCATAGCACTGTTATATTACATAGTGCACTATTTTATTAACACCAGTACGCAAAGTGCAATATATATATATATATATATATATATATATATATATATATATATATATATATATATGTTTGTGTGTGCGTGGTGTATACCCATCTATTAATGCGCATACACCAAACAACGAATTAAAATTAGCAAAAAAATGCATGAGTATCCTCAATGAGGCCATGACACAGCCGAAAATCAATATTATACCACACAAATATGAAAAAAAAGCTATAATAACAACAATAATAATAATACTAATTTCGACGTAACAATGGGTAGCTATGATGGTTTAAAAATACATATACCTTATCAATAAATTAACAAATATTATTGACAAAAAAGTATAGGTCTATACAGGTAAAACGATCTATTAATTCTAAGAAACTGCAATGGCAGGACTACATAAAATTAAGAAAAGAAATAATAAAAACCTTCAAAACCGTAGGATTTACAATAGATAATAAAAACCAGTTAAAAAATATTAAATCTCATAGATATAACATTGAACCTAAACAACGGAACTTACAAACCATACAGGAACCCAAACAACAACACAATATACATTTACATTCTACTACCCCGTTAACATTCTAATCATCCGCTAACGTCTTCCAACAAATATTCATTTCTATAAATAAAAGAATTTCAGTAAATTCTAGTAGCCTAAACATATTCAATGAAAATAAAAAAAAACTAAAAAAAAACAACAACATATGAATCAACCCTAAGAAACAGCGGATATTCAATCAAGCAAGAATACAAAACGAAAATAATTCAAACAAAAACAAGAGAAAAATAAATATGACTTAGCACAATATAAATACTCAACAAACCCAATAACAATTGCAACAATAACAATAACATGCAGCAAAATAACGTCACTAAATGTAACTGCAGAAACAAAACAAAAAAAAATGCCTCACAATGTTTAACCAATAACATAATATACAAATCCATTGTAAATAATAACATTAGCACAAACGAAAAACTTTAAATAGGCATCACGAAAAAAATTTAAAGAAAAAGATATTATAACCACAAAATGTCATTCGAAAGAAAAAAAATTTAAAAAATCTACAGAAAAAAAAAAATATAATTTCGTTCACCCCCTACCAACAATAGATTAAAAAGAAAAATAGGGAAAATATTCTTCAAAGTATTAGGTTGGTGCAAAAATAATGACGTAATAATGTCGTTTTTTGACGTTAAAAATACGTCAAAAAACGACATTATTACGTTATTATTTTTGCACCAACCTAATAACAGACAAACACTTTCTTAAAAATTATAAATGATAAACAATTGTCGACAAAAATACAATCAAAATTAGTTACGGCTGTATGGATAATCTGGAGAAAATAATACCTACGTACAATAAAAAATATTCAACGAAAGCAATAACAATTACAGCAATAACATACACCAAAATAAACCATTAAATATGACTGCAGAAGCAAATAAAATTGCCCACTTCACAATGTTTAACCAATAACATAATATATAAACATAATGTAGCTAATAACATTACCACAGACGAAAAAAATACATAGGCGTCACAAAAAAAAAAACCCTTAGAGAAAGAAATGACACTCAAAAGAAAATATACACAAACAATACAACCCTATCAAAATATGGAGCCATAAAGAAAACAATATACCCACCAAATTCAAATGAAAAATTATAAAAATTAACAGTAAAAATTTTAAATTATGCTTAGAATAAAAATAACAATAATTATATTTAGAAACCAAAATAAACGCTTAAAATGAGAAAACTGAAATAATAGGTAAATGTAGGCATATAAATAAATACTTAATTTGGCATCTAGCATTACCTAAAAACAAACAAATAAATATAAATAAAATAATATAATATAAACTCAAAAAAAGATAGCGACGTTATGCCTTCTTTCATCTTTCCACGGGCCTCAGACTTAACACGAAGGCCTACATCAAGTGCCTTGAGGGTGGTAGTGCTGCCATGTATCAAACAGGTAGCTGCTGGAAGACCCTATGCCTGCAACTGGACTCTGAAACATGCCACACAAGCAGGTGAATTCAGTCATTGCTGCCAGAAGTCGGCGAAGTTATTGAATAAATTTACTGTTTAGTATTCATTTTTGTAATTTAGTAGACAATTTATCCATATATATATATATATATATATATATATATATATATATATATATATATATATATACATATATATATATATACATATATATATATATATATATATATATATATATATATATATATCATATCTTTATTTCGACATCTTTAATTGAATAATAAAGACATATTATATCTACTTATTTTTATAAAAATCCTTTTCAGTTCTCTAATATATATATGCGTGTTTGTATGTGTTTGTATGTGTTTGTGTGTTCATCTCCAATTTAATTACGACAATATCATTTCCAACTCTTAGTTATTCGACCCTAATTTAAACAGTAAAATATTAATGACAATCATGGTATTTTTCAAACATTTTTCATATCCCTGCACAGACTACACCAAAAACGGGCTTCATGTATTTCAGAGTAGAATGCAACTGAATATACACAATGTTTAAAACTAACAGATATAAAAGAAAATAAATATTTTATCTCGAGGATTTTCTTATTGCTTTAAGTACACTTGTTTTAAAATCGTGTAATTGACGTTTACCGACCGGGGCAAACAAAAGTCTTAGTAAAGTGAATGTACCTTTAGGTCCGGGATAGAACACGCATTCCCATTACATTGGGGAAAATCGATGTGCGTTAGACCACTTCGTTGCGAGAGATCTCACAGCAAAACAAGGCCTGATTAGAGATTTACATTTCTTAGAAAGGGTAAAAGCTTTGCTGTGAGGTCTCTCGTGGTCTAACGTACATTTAACCTGAATGTGGTTTCTCAGTCATAAGGGAGGCGCCGGTTGTATCCTTGCTGAGAGGAACGTTCACTTTTATTAAAACTGTTAATTTCCTGGACCAGTAGACTACAATTATGTTTATTTATTTTTATAACAGGAATGTTTACTCGAACACGTGTATCCAATAAACATAACGGTTAAAGTAATAATTAAAGTCAGATTATTAAAAAAAGAATTCATTCTTCAGAAATTACTTATCTCGAAGAATGCATAGATCAGTGGAGATATTTGCTAGAGAATAGAATCTTGCAGCAATACATGGTAATAAGCTGTTAAAATCTGTAATAAGAAAAAAGTAGAAGAATTACTACGGAAATGCAGGAGTTATCTCAGTTTAATAGTCAAAACTAATGGTTAAAAAAAAAAAAAAAAAACGTAGAGAAACGTGTGAGACCCAATTTAAGAATGCTTCAAATGGAACCTAACATTGATATATCACTTGATTTAAAACTGATTCAATAGGAGATTTCAATTTGTTATACAGTATCTTTCCTATTTTGATACTTGAAGGAAAAACTTGCTTATTTTCAAAAAACGAAAAAAGTGACGATAGTGTAGACTTTATAATGGAGATGCTAATGAAATGGAGCAGGTATTGATGGAAGTTTTCACGTTGTCGCTGATAAGAAAAATTAGAAAATTGACTGGCATGGCGACATCAGATAATTCCGTCGACAAACACTCCCTTTATCAGATAGACAAATTTGCTATAAAACGGATCTTATTTCGGATGTGAAACCAGCCCTTGTTTTATTTAAATTGTTTTTATAGTTTGGATTATCTAAGTTTGCAATTCTTCGTCATTTCTATTTTTGCTGTGCAGAGAATTTTATTTCGATATCAATGACTTCAAATCTTTCAAATATTATGAAACACTCGTACAAGAAGGAAAATGATAAACACGAAAATAGTAAAAAATACAGAGTATAGACCGAAGAAAGTAAGAGAAAATAAACTTTCCAAATTAAGGATAGAATTCTTTAATATACTGTAATAGAACAGGAAAATCAAATTAAAGTTTTAAATTAAATGGCTACAAATAATTCAGAGTTTTAAAATCTATAAATTCATGATTCAAATGGATCAGTTTATGCGGATAAAAGACTTCAATGAATTATTTTTGACCAAAAGCAAAAATATCAAGGAACTTACCACAATTACACTGCAGGAAGTATCTAACTCATGCCATACTTTTTCTTTACAAGAATCATATTAGATCAGAAATGAAGTATAGATGGACTAGAGCTGACCAATTCCTTCTTTCCAACTTCCCAACCTTGATAGTGTCCAAAATCAATGACACGGTCTTTGTGGGGACAACCTATTCCTCACTCTGCAACCTTTTTCCCCACAACACAACATTGCATGCTTATTGTTACTCTGTTACGAATTCCACTGTGCTTCATTTTTAGTTTAATCAGCTCACACATTTATAATAAGGATACAATATTTTACTTCCACGGATTCAAATCAACCTAATTTCCCCCGTGTTTCAAATATAATGTCTCACTCCGCTTTCCCCAAGAACTGACACTTTGTGAAACATACTTCTTCAAATGATTTACTATTTCGACTTTTTTTTGAGTGGCTCTCGATACTTGTATAATGTGAAATTTTAAGAAAAAATAAGGGCTGTAGGATATAGACATTTAAAAAAATAGAACATTCCTCTGAGAAACCTCACAGAGTATGAACTAACCGACTGACTTCTCTCTTTACAAAAGTTGAGTAAGAAAATTGATGCTAAAAGACTGAAAAAAAAAAACTTCTGAGAAATCCGACGCAAAATAACATTTGATTCTAACCGCCAAAGAATTTTCGGTAGATGGAAAATTGATAAGAGTTTCAAGATTTATTGATAACGATTATAAACGATGTATAGGAAGATTTAAATCGATGAAAGAAAAACTATAGTAGAAAAAAGTTGATAGAACAAGAATTAAAAAATAGCAATAAATGGATAAATCTCCACAATACTGAATCATAAATAGGTGGAAGAGAACTGAAAATCCCAGGAGAAGGATATATGACTCGGTAAGAAAAACAGTTTATTAATAGGTAGTATTGAATATAGTGTCACATAATATAAACCAAAAATCAAGAATTGAACGGGAGAACGAAATGACAGCGTCCGGGGGCAAATTGGTCAATCTAAGAAAACTTGGTTAGGTTGCAATCGACAAAAATTCTTATTAAGAAATTATGGGCTTTGAAATCAGGCTAGAAAATTCGAACACAGGTATATATATATATATATATATATATATATATATATATATATATATATATATATATATATATATATATGTGTGTGTGTGTGTGTGTGTGTGTGTGTGTGTGTTAGATGAAGGCGATTATTGAATGGCAATATTGGATAACGGATGAAGAAATGAAGGACTTATCTTTTTATTGGTTTCGTGTATGAACTGCTCGTTAGGGTCAGAAAAATCTTTTGAATCTATTATATAAAAAAGAATAAAAAGGAAAAATTGTGTTCTTTCACCAACTACTACAGATTTAGCACCATGGACTCGTCTCAAAATTAAAATTACCAAGCAAGCCCTTTGCCCCCAAAACAAAACAGGAATGTTTTTTATACCGATATATATATATATATATATATATATATATACATCTTTTTGTCTGTGTGTTTCTTTCTTTTTTTTTCTCTCTCTCTCGCTACATATATATATATATATATATATATATATATATATATATGTGTGTGTGTGTGTGTGTGTGTGTGTGTGTTTGTGTGTGTGTGAAAAGTGTGTGTATATAAATATAAATAAATATATATATATAATTATTTATATATTTTATGCTTGAATCTCAGGGTCACAAACTCACATCAATCCAACCATATATATATATATATATATATATATATATATATATATATATATATATATATATATATTGAGTTATTAATTGAGTTCTTTTTTTACGGTTTATCAAATTTTGATACGATATTTAAAGCCAGAAAATACTTTTAGATTGTAAGAATATTTTTGGATATAATAATATCTTAATAATGGTTCAATTCATTAACCGACGACTGGGAGGAGTAGAAGCGGATTCATACATTTCCCTATGGGTATTAATGATCGCCTCTGGAATTTGAACTCGGCTGTTCGATTTCTAATTGCGAACCTTTAACCATTACACGACCCACACGTCGATCATGGTTCCTAACCATCGTAGCTCTAGTTAATGCTTATCTCCTTACTATTTCTCCAACTCTGTGTCCTGCCATCCAGTTACACAAGCTCATTAGGTAGCTTACTCTCTGTTTCCCGCTGCCTGTCTGGTTTCAGTATATCCTGTGAGCATCAATGCCTACGATCTATTTCGCCTCATTTTGGATCCCATCAACTTTCTTTCTGTTATTAAATATTAATATCTTTTATTTCTATTTTTCTTTCAAATTTCCTCGTTGTTCATATTTCCCATCCAGGAGATTCTCAGCCTCCTCTTGTAGAACCACATCTCAATTACTTTAAAGTTCATGGGCTGACCAAGGTAGTCACATGGAATGTGATCAAATAAGGTTAATCTTTCAATATGAACTCTCTTGCTGTTCACACACTTGGTGCTTTACTGTTTGCATGTCATTGATGAAGGAACTTTCATCTTGTTCTACAGAAAAGTCATCAATAACACAAATGACGTTATGTTTACTGTGATACTGATTCCAAGTCACGTGTTTTTTTTAATATTGGGATTGGGGAACAGATAATTGTCAGATGGGGCTAAATTAGGAGAATAGGGAGGGTGATCAACCAGTTAAAAGTCACGGCCATGCCATTGAAACCAAGAACATATGTGCTGTAGTATTGACCTTTTACTGTAATACTGTAATTTGGTATAGGATTCTCCATTGATGGTGTAAAACTTTTGAAGATAGCCGATAAACATGCCAAAAGCATCCCCCCAAAATTGAGGCAATCACCTAACTTGCAAATGAAAAGACTGACTTTCTTTGAAAATGGTGAAGAAGGGTGTTACTATTGCAGTGTCTCTGGGTCAAAGTGATGATGCCAACACTCATCTTGGGTTAGGAAACATTTAAGAAAACCATCCTCAAAGAATGTCAGATTTTCCCGTGATGTGATCGACCTAGGCGTTTTTGAACATGTGTCAGAATACGTGGAAATCACCCAGTAGAAACCCTCGTCATACCAAGTTCATTGTGCAGAATAACCCCGCGATGGCAAATTTTGTCTTTTCAAAAGAAATCACTACTTCTGAAGTCTTCTTTGAACAGTTAGATATAAGTTTGCTTGGAAGATAACAATGAAGTTATGAATAAAAAGAGTTAAAATTAATACAAACAAGATTTTACAGCTCTAGCATCATTCCTCCATAGTTAGCCTATGAACATTTCAACCCATTCTGGTATATGCACATGTAATTTCTATAGAATTAATGGATTGTATTTTAAATCCGACATTTTTATTACTTTATTCACTATAATAGCATTTGAAATAATGAATATGTTTATGTATATGCGTGTTTCTATTTGCGCTTTGGGCACTTACACACACATCATTGTAAACATATTTGCATTTTTTATATATCTTATACATGCACGCACACACAGAAAAGTGTATCAATAAATTTGTCAGTTGAAACAGATATTTAAATCTTTCTAAATTTACTTCTGTATAATGCGCTATTAATGTGGCAAACAAAAAACACTTTGGGTTTTTTGCATTGTCAAGGAAGGAGATTATGTTGAAATATATTTGTTTTCTAAAATAAATGTATTCTTATGACCCGAACGCACTTTTCAAATACATTTCCAATTTATATTTAAATATTTTATATTCATTTTTTAATTTACAGCCTTAAAACCTTGAATGGACTATAAATTATAGAATTTTTTGATAAATCTTTCGATTTTTACTTGACTGTATCTCTTTGCAAGTGAGCTGTTTTCAGTTATTGTATATTGATTGACCATTTTTATTGTTACTCTGTACGTTGCATTCGTTAGTGTGAAGAATTATTTTATTTTACAGAATTTTTTCTCCATCTGTGCATGCCCCGAGATTTTAGATAATTACTATTTACAGAGGAATTCTTGAAAAAATATTGAAAATTTTCTTCAGTTACAAATGCCGAAAACAAAATAAGAAAGCAGTAAATTTGTAAATATAGAAATAAACAATCAGAAAAAAAGATTTACTTAATACAAGACGACATTATATATGTGCATGAGAGTGAGTGTAAACTTAACACATACATGTAAATAAGTATATATGTATAAACACACACACACACACACACACACATATATATATATATATATATATATATATATATGCATATGCACACATGATCAAGTCAATTCACCCCACCATACTCTTATATATTTTGAAGGTGCAGGTTTATGTATTTTATGGTCAGATTTTCTGTTTTCTTTTCCGCAAATATTTGCATTTAATATTAGAAATACTTGGGCGAAAAAAGAGAATATAATTATAATTAATCAATAGATTATTTTCTCAAAGGTATTTGCATATTTACTTTTAATAAGTTTTATCGATATATTTTTTATTTAATTTCTTTTTTTCAGTTTACTCATATCTATCTCTCCACCCACATAACTTTCTATCCCTCCACCCATCCACGTAAGTATCTATCTATCTATCTATCTATCTATCTATCTATCTATCTATCTATCTATCTATCTATCTATCTATCTACCCCGTGTGTGTAAAGATCTCTGATCAGAATCGTCATATTCTTTTTAATTTTGAGAATCAGTTATAATATTACTTGCAGCCTCTCTTACACTGTTGAATGTGAATACGATCAGCGTTTCCCAATTCCATAATTTACTGACTTAGGTTTGACTAACAACACGTACGCGGTTTCACTAACCTATGCACGTAAGGCAATGTATTAGGTTGAAAAGAAAGTCCTGTCGCATTTGAAGATGGAAAAAAACAGACGCTACTCTGCTCATAATCAAGAATATATCTGCCATCGTTATTGATAATATAATAAAATATCTTTGGTAAAATGTTGATACCTCTAGAGTAAGATTCTACAGGTTTCGACGCAAACAATTACTCCATTTCAGTTTTAAACTTTTCATAACTTATATACTTTCTTCCATTTAAAAAATGTTATGCGAATGCTTGTGCAAATTGTTTAAAATTTGCCTCAGCGTATAAGGATTTAAGTTCACTCAAATGGAATTAATATATAAGATCCATCGCTGAAAATGCTGGAAAAATAGTCGTCTCCTTGT
Organism: Acanthosepion lycidas; assembly: GCA_963932145.1. Classification (NCBI taxonomy): domain Eukaryota; kingdom Metazoa; phylum Mollusca; class Cephalopoda; order Sepiida; family Sepiidae; genus Acanthosepion; species Acanthosepion lycidas. The sequence continues at coordinate 36,275,602 of OZ010604.1, forward strand.
ATCGCTCCAATAAATACTTAACTTCTCCTGTTAAGCTAGAACTTTACAAAAGCCATATCAAACCGAAAATAAAACACTTCTGTCATCCCACTGGTAAGGGATCACTCTCCGGATTGTTCTTACATGGACCTTCGACTTTCTCAATTAAACTTAGCTATCTCTTCTTCCTCTGTCGTTCCCTTTCCTCTAATGACTGTTGCGTGCTAGTTAGAATTTCTAACAATATAGGTAAGGTCCTCACCCTACACCTGTCTACAAATATCTCCGTTTTTGGTGACTTACTGTTCACCATGTCAGGTGGCTTAATTATTTAATGTCACTGAAATCGCTGGCATCGAAATTTTGAACTTCTCTATTAATCAATCTCTCACTCAGATAGTAAACTTACTCATGGTTTGCCAAGTAATTCTAACGGATATGCTTCTCTACTTGATCTCTTCCTTGTCTCATATTTTTCTCTGTAGCTGTGTCCTCTTGGCAACTCTATCAATGTGCTGATTCGGACTCGTTTCGTAACTTTCTTCGCGATGTCTCTTGGAATGATAATTTTAATCAGCCAGTTCATAAATGTGCCACTGAGGTCTCTTGCTGGGTTAAAGTGGCATCGAAACTTCTGTTCCAGCACGGAAATACCAAGAATATTCCTTGTCGCATCTGTTGCTGGACAACACTTTCAATCTATACAACAAACAGTTTGTCACAGGAGTCTTATCAAAACTTATTTTAAAAGGGTAAAATTGATGCAAAATTTGCTCATTGGTATTAAGTATTCTATACAAGAAAGAACCATTAGAACGACATAATTATTTTACTATTTTTAAGTATTGAAAACGTACCCTCAAAGTCATCGTGTCAAAAATTCGTGAGAAATTTATTTCTAATCTACAGAGAACAATCCTTAGAGAAGAAGCAAAAAAAGACAGGCTCAGAAAGAAAGTTTTTTTTTCTATCACAATCACTTTAGAAAGAGGACACTGATAGAGAAAAAGAATATTGTGTGTGTGTGTGAGAGAGAGAGAGACAGAGAGACAGAGAGAGAGAGAGAAATAAATGAAGAGGAAGAAGAAATGCTATAAGAAGAAAGAATAGGAAATAAGTGATGAAAAGAGACAGCTAGAAAGAAGACAGAAAATTAAAAGACAGAGGAGTGAGCGGGAAAATACTTCCAATAAGACAGAATAAAAAAAATTAAAGAGTGTAAGTAATACAAAGAGTGCATATGTATAGATTGTCTCAAAGGAATCTGACCTTTTAAGAGATTAAACAATTTCCACTTGCAGATATCGAACCTAGTATTACTTCCAACACTTATGGAATTATATCTTCTTGATTTTCCTTTTTTTCAGGTACGTCAGCAGCAGTTCGATCTTATGTTTACTACTAAAGTGATCTTCAAAAAGAAGCCTCTTCCGCTCTGATATAGATAGAACTCTTCGGAAAACATTGTTCCGACAATCGGAAGGTGGCTCCAACTCCACCAATAATCAAAGGCAAGCTGTTTCATAATATTTCTTTTTATAATAGCATAAGTGTGCAGTCAATTAGAACTCAGGTTTGAAGGCATTACGGGGTCTCTACACGCCGACTATAGAAAGATTAGGCATTTTGGTTATTCAAGTCCTTTCTTCTTATTAATGGTTTATATTTCTAACCTAGCATTAATTCAATTTTTACGCATAAACAGAAAATATATAAACACATCAGTCTCAAAAACGTATATGGCATTTTGTGTGATTTTTTTTACAAAGACAGATTTCAGGGTTAAAAACCTTATTGTATCTTCAGGTAAAAGTTCATCTTAGAACGGCAGCTCTGCACATTTTTAAATGCAAATTTATATGGGTTAATTTATTTTTCAACTTCGTTTTATCTCTGATTTAACTCAAACTGAAGATGGCTTCGTTGGAGATGTGCTTAAATAAATAAACATTAGCCTTGTGGATTAAGGCGTTGGTTGAGGAATTGGTTGATAATCATTTTGAGTTCAATCTCTGGACAGGGCAGTGTGTACATGAACTAAATGGAAACGGGGTGATTAATAACGAGCAGTATTAAATAAGAGTTAGACTTGATACCCGTTGGAATATGCACAATCTATACACTACTAGATTAAATATAGGGTTCAATTTGAAAATCCCTGAAGGTTACCTGCGTCATCAAGAACCCGATGAGGACCGGAAGGTATGACGTATGAGAGGTTGTGAAAACAACGAAGTTGGGGTTCAATAGTTCGCGTGTACATAATGTAAATAAGATTTAGCCATCCCAGAAAAATATCGGCGATTCAAAGTAGAAAATTTGGTATTTTAATATCATTTTCTACTTTGATTTTTATTCATTATTTATTATTGTTATCCACTGGATATATGTAATGATTTTTCTCTGTCTCTTTCATTCTGTATCTCACTGTCTCCCAATATTCATATATATATATATATATATATATATATATATATATATATATATATATATATATATATATATATATATATATATGTATATATATATATATAGTAGACTCACCCGTCGTATTCTACATATGGGGGCCAAGCAGCTCAGTTCCTACGAACGGACAGCACAGACACCAGCGCATATGATTTGATTAAAGTAGTGAAGTCTATTTGTAGTACCAACCACACTTTTTGAAGGGGGCCGAATACAGAGACCTGTTGCACTATAAGCCACAAGGTCTCCAAACGATGCTCTGCATGTTTTGAATTCAGAGTTCTCCTTCTAAACCAGTTGCCATCCAAGGATATAGAACCCATTTTGTCCTACTATTTACTCATAGCTGGATGGAGGAAAAAGAAGGTTAATACCTTTCCCAAGAGTATTATTATCACGTAAGGGAATGTAATGAAATTCTACATGCACGCACACACACACAACCACACACACACACATATATATATAATGTATATTTGGTTAGCAAACTTTCTTTTAAACACGTTTCTTTGAATACGAAAAACAAGATATATATATATATATATATATATATTTTGAACAATAAAAATTAAAAAATTAAAATCCTCAGACACACTGGGTTGTAGATTAATATTCTTTCGTTTTTTTATTATTATTCCATTTAGATTCCTCGACTAGTTTCGGCCGAAATGGCCATCATCGGGAGGAGAAATATTTCTGCTTGCTGCTAGCACTAAACTACAGAAATGAAAAATTTTATATATATATATATATATATATATATATATATATATATATATATATATATGAAAATTTTATATATATATATATATATATATATATATATATATATATATATATATATTATTTTTCAATCGTCGGATTCACTATTTTAGAGATAGTAGTAAGATAAACCAGTGATTTAGTTAAACATTTGTTTAGCAATGGGCATTGTTCAGAATTCCTACAATTACACTGGCCAATATCATTGGAACATGTATTATAATCCAGATTATTAAATTTTATTAATTTTAAAATTTTATTATTGTCGGGAAGTTCAAAATCTTCTCAAGATTATTGTGGCAGCTATAACTTATTTTAATGTTTTTGTTAAATATTTTTATATACATTTTCCTAAAAGTATAACTCTTATTAAAATATTTCACAGAAACAAACCTTATAACCCCATTTATATATCAAAATAGTTTCCATTTTTTCGTAACAAGGGGTTGTATTTTGCTTTTAAATCTAAATAAATAACTCACCAGTAATTTACAATGACTGATGAGATGCAATGAAACACGACTGCAATTGTGTAGCGATTTTTACGTGTTTTCTGTGTAATATATATACATATATATATGTATATATATATACAGGTCAATGGATAGGTCGTGGAGGACTATGCGTTGGATTCCATAGCCCCCTTATTTGACGCTCTGTGATTTCTGGTTATGGGTTAATGTGAAGGGGTGTGGACAGGGGGACATAGTTTGGTCCCTGCCAGTGATCGGATTTTCTTTAATGAGATTTCACGGTGTTCAAAGTAAAAATAAAAACAGAACGTCTATTTCAAGTACGAGTATCCACTAATAATAATGTTTGAAGTAATAAAAATTTCCGACTAAAAATAAGTACAGTAATATCTATCTATCTATCTATCTATCTATCTATCTATCTATCTATCTATCTATCTCTCTCTCTCTCTCTCTCTCTCTCTATATATATATATATATATATATATATATATATATATATATATATATATATAGTATTTTTTACATTTAGTTTTCATATGCATTTTCAGATATAAGAGAGAAGCCAATTTAGTAACCAAGATAGTGGCCTATTTTTCTTTGCTCTCTGTTTTAGCTGCTTCAGCTTGAGCAGCAAGTGAAGATTCTGAATGATGCTTTTCAAAAAGAGTAAATCTTCCGTGTTTGTTTTATAGTGTTTTCTCCTAGATCCTACTTTTATAATGTGACTCGACGACGTTTTCATGGTTTTCCTAGAAAGAAAATGATCATAGCTTATGCCACTGAAAGCAAAATAGTTACATTAATTTATGTCCCCTCGCAGAAGAAACGTGCCTTTAGAGAGTATTGCGTTTTAAACTCACACCTGACCTCAAGTGGAACTCATACATATCAGGCACCACTAAGCATGCAGGTAAAATGTAGCGGTCCAGTAAGTACATGACTCGACGTGCTACCCTCTACCTTTACAAAAGCCAGAGCAGGCGAAACAATGAGTGCGGTTGTCATGTCTGGGTGGGAGCTGCCGAACCACATTCTCCCGCATTGATATAGCCCAGAAGTCCTTGTGGATGACGAATTATTCTCCACCATCCAACCTCTCTCTCACGGACGGGTTGTGGCACTCCTCTCGCTGCTCAATCGCTAATTCTATGGAAAGTGCTCGGACGGACAACATTCCCTGGTCCCGCCAGTTCAAATTTTCATGGGAATGACAGGCCATAGCATTTAGAAGCCACCCACATTACTTCCGTATTCCATCGAACAGCTTACTCCAGTGAACCACTGCTATATGGAACCGGCTCCCAAGAGGATGTTTCCTCGATCACTACAATATTTTCATTTCATTTATATATATATTTAGTTGGATTGATGTGAGTTTGTGACCCTGACGATCGCAACTATATATATATATATATATATATATATATATATATATATATATATATATGTTTACTCGTATCTCTCTCTGCCTAACTACCTCAATCTATATATATATATATATATATATATACACTCGTATCTCTCTCTGCCTAACTACCTCCATCTTTATATATATATATATATATATATATATATATATATATATATATATATATATATATATATATTTATATATATATTGTGTATTAAGGCAGCAGTTCTTCATTTATGCATGTTACAGACAAGGTACTACATTTAAGCTCTTTTATTTAATTTTTTTTGTGTTCGCACAATAGCTTTCTTTCTTGGACACACGGTGTGTGGAAACTGTCCAGATGTTCTATAGTTTTGAGCGATTTCTTGCTATACTTTTAGCCATTATCAAGGATGATTTTATTTTTTCAGTTTAATTGAGTGTGTGCGTTGTGTGTATGCTTTTGGTGTGTTAAAGAGATGTTTTATTTTCCGAAAACGTTTAGCACATTTTGGCTTAGTTCGTAATTAATACTGTCAAGAGTTGGCTTTTTTCTTTTCATTAAAAAAAATAATAAAATAAAAAGCTTAACCGTAGTACCTTGTCTGTCGTTTTTAATGAAACACACACACTTATATATATATATATATATATATATATATATATATATATGCTAATAATTGGAAAAATGTTTTTATCATCATAAAATGACACTTAACAACAACAAAAGAAAATACGCAAATGCCACAGTATCAAAACTACACAATCCGCAGTGAAATTGGGAATTGGCCGCTAAAATCAATTTTTTTCCAGGTAGCGGGGACAGATGCAATCTATGTTTACACGAAAAATTATTCATTCTAAAAAATAATAATAATTCAAATCAACACAATAAACGGAATGAGTTTATGTCTAGTTGTATGCATAGAAAAATGATTCTCTTAAACTATTGTAATCTTGGATAAACTTAATTTCGTCTAAACTTAATTTCAAATTCTAATTTTCCGCCCTCTCTTATTTTAGGTCATACATCGTTTACCTTCCTTTAACCAGTCAAACGATTTTTACGAACAGCGTCAATCGTCCAAATTTTAAATTGTAAGCGTACTTCAGTTTCCTTTTTATCTTTTTTTTTATTTCTTTTTTATTATTGACTCATTCCTACACCACATTTACTGCATTTAAAACCCATTATTGCTTTAGTACTGTTTTTGTGCTATTTTAATTTTGAACTATGGATCGGCGTCTATCATATGAGCATCTGCATATATTTTGTGCCCGACGAGTTGGGTAACCAACGAAACTTAAGTCACACACAAACGTAGGTATATGTGTATTTATTAATATATACTTCTATAGCTCTGTCTAATCACATTGAGCACTATTATGTCTACACATCTTGACTAAATTTGGTATTTATTTGCTTACCAACATATGCGTATACGGTTGCTAATATCTAGTTGTTTCATTTACCTAACCTTATATATATATATATATATATATATATATATATATATATATATATATATATACCGTCAGCATCCCGATTGCTGAGTATTGTGAACGGACCTATTCGTTCACTCTTCAAAGGCTATCAGCAATTTACTGCATATATTTTTCAATATTTTCTTTCATACCTATTTAACACTGGTATAAATTCTTTTCTGTACTCTCTGAGTTTGTGTGTGCGCTTGTTCGCACGCCCGTCTTACCGGATGTACGTCATGATCGCCTTGTCATTCATTTTTTTTTAATCGGTCTCTAGACATGCAAAGTATTTTTTATATATTTATGTATTTTTATTCATGGGCATATTTTTGATTTTACTATGGAAGTTGCATTTCGTTTATTTATCTTTTTGTATAAATAATTGGTATTACTGCTTAGGCAATATATATATATATATATATATATATATATATATATATATATATATATATATATGCATATATTAGGTTGGTGCAAAAATAATAACGTTTTTTGAATTATTTTTAACGTCCAAAAACGATATTATTTTTGCACCAACCTAATATTTATATATATATATATATATATATATATATATATATATATATATATATATATATATTTCAAATATTTGGTGCAGTTAAATGTATATTCCATCGCTAAATTTTAAAGGTTCATTAACCCACTAATCACTCAATGAATGAACTATTATAGAGAAAGAAAAAATAACAAAAAACAAAAAAAACAGGAATTATGAAGACAGAAGATAACGATGGACATTTGCATTTAAATTTCTGATGAACAATATTGATTGGAAAGCAAGAAGCCGAAGGAGTGTTCCACAAAGAAGTACGAGAGAAGAAACTGTTAGTCTAGAACCGACGGTTACATCTCGCCATTTCAACTTTAAAATGATCGGACCTTGCCACCTATGTGGAGTACGCTTAAATTCATAACGTCTAGGATGCATAGAGCTTTTGAAGTTAGAGTTATACATATAACACAACGTCTGAATAGAACAATGAAAACATTTATTATGCAAGAAGATAAATCCAAACGAGTATGAAGATAAATTCGATGAAACTAATGTAAACTGATGTATTTCGAAAGAAGCGTGTGAAATTAGACATAAGTATATCTTTCCTTCTAAAAACGAAAATCTTACATAAACAAAATTGAATTCAATCACATAAAACAAGAAAAAAAGGATCTTTGCGTAGATATGGCTCACACGTTCATACGTGTGCGTATATTTTGGACTTCCATACATAGGATTGTGCGTGAATATGAAGTAAAAAAAAAGCTTATTTCACTTCCGTAGTGTTTGTTTCAAAAATTTGTTTTCTTTCAAAAATGTAGATGCATTTCTTTTATTCATCTAGAAAAGTAGGAAAAATCTCCATTTCCAGATTTGCATTAATGAAAACAATACACGACTTGAGCGATAGGCATAGGACACCCATATCCAATCATTAGCACAGTCGCAAATATGGATTCACACGCCGGTGAGTACGCGCGCGCACACACACACACACACAGAGACACACACACACAAGTGCTTGTCGGTGACACAACTATGAAGACTTTCTTTCCAAAATAGTAAGACTTTTCGGAGTTACGCTTAATATATAATGTATATGCATGTGTGCGCACGCACGCAGACACACAAACACATATACACACATCTATGTGTGTGTATATGTGTATGCGCATATGTGTGTATATGCGTACGTGTGTATATGTATGTGTCTGTATATGTATCTGTGTATATATAAATATATATATATATATATATATATATATGGGTGTATATAAATGTATACATATGGGTGTTTGTAGTTGTATATATATATATATGTGACTTGCGCATATGTGTGTCTGTATAGATACATGTGTGCGTACATATATATGTATTGGCATATCCATATGTGTGTGTGTATACATTTGTGCGTATATTTGCGTATATGCGTGTGTGCATGTGTGCGCGTGCCCATATATATATATATATATATATATATATATATATATATATATATATATATTGTATTGGTAAATGAAGTAATATTTATGAAATGAATTTTATAGATAATAGTGGTTTATCAAATGATGAAAAGAATACAAAGTTATATATGTAAGGATATATATTCAGCAATCTATTTTGTTTATTGAAAATTCACTCAATTCATACGTACTTAGGTAAGTATTATGCTACCTTGCTTTTAAAGCTATTCTTCTTTTAGCTTTTCATATTGATCAAACACTCCCAATTTTTCTAAGAATTTTCCTCTCGATATCTGTTTGTTCTTTTTTTTCTTTTTACTCAGCGGCTTTGAATCATCAAACTGTTGTTTGCTTCACACTTTGTGTTATTCAAACAAAGTTTTGAGTTCAATTCAAAAAAGAAACTATCCACTTTTATTTACTCCACATATGAGAGATGATAATTGAAATCCATGCTGAACCAATGACAAAATGGAAAGGTGTGTTGCTTAGCAACACTTGTGTTCGTTTAAAATTTACTATAACGATATTCTACCTGGTCAGAAAATAAATTGAAAAGCTATTAGGTCAGTTCGGTATGATAAGAGAGCTGATCGATCTTCTTAGTTAATTTAAATGCACACACACACACAGATTTATACACAGTGATGTACAAAATATTTCTCAAGCATATGCCAAAAAAGTAGTAGATTTTATAATATTGGAAAATAAAATTTGTTTTTGACATGAGAAAATTAAATATGGATGTTTGCTATAAGCACATAGGAATAGACTCCAATCTATCTATCTATCTATCTATCTATCTATCTATCTATCTATATATATATATATATATATATATATATATATATAAATTTAATTTTTTGTAATGGATACCCATATTTGAGTAGATTCTGTTTTCCTTTATTTATTAAATATTAGATCTATTTATTTACATCTACCAACCTGAATATTCGATAGATCTTGTGAACTTTCCGGGAGGATTCGATTCTGCGTCCCCTAAAGGAAAACAATCTTTAGTTTTGTCTTAACCTCCTTGTCAAGAAAGCCTAAATAGTGCTTTTGAATACAGAATTTTCTCGATTCTCGAAATGTACATCTCTTCTCAGGTTCGTATCCTGATGTAAACAAAGATTAATTTTAGGAATTAATTTTTCATTTCTTAATCCGACATATTTTAATTTATTGCTTAAACATTTATTTTTTATCTTTAGGTCGAAAGATGGAAATAAATAAATTAAAACAGAGACAATACTCAAATATTATGTCGGATTAATAAATGAAAAATGCATTCTTAATGGATATCAACCTTGGTCAGAAAGCGAATATATATATATATATATATATATATATATATATATATATATATATATATATATATATATATATATACTACTTATGTATATTAAGCAAATATATCGATATAGATCCGACAGTATGAAGAAAAATATACGGAAAAAAAAACAAAAATCCTAATATGCAATTATGCTGTTTTAATGTTTTATGCATATTAGTATAGCAATAGTCTAACGAACATAGAGTACGAAAATAGTCTATCGTGACAATGCACTTAATTCAGTAGTGAAAATTAATTAAATATATCGAACATTATACATTGAAAAGTTCAGATCAAAATATTTACTATCGACACCTGGAAAAATGGAAATATCAAAACAATATTCATTAAGCCATGTAAATATTAAGCAATATCTATAAGCCTATATAGTTACACTAACCTGTGAGTACAATACGCCTATTACAGTTGTATTAGTGAGCATTGTAAGAGCAATGGCTTTCGATGGAAACTAAAATGACTTGAACTAGATGAAGTAAATGAAACAAGTAATAAAAGAATGAAAAAATACAAATAAAATAAAAATAAGTGTAAAGATATTTAAGTGGAAAAATAAATAATCAACAGAAAAAATAATAAAAGAATAAATTATGTTAAAACTGTATTAGAAAATGAAGGCAAATATAAAACACAATGGAATTAATCATATAAACCAAAAAGCACAAAAATAAAGAAAACAAAATAAATTCGAAATTAAAGAAAGAAACACGCAGTAATAATTTTAAATAAGCAGAAAGAAAAATAAATGAAATTAAAAATTTAAGACGAATTCAGTCAAAAAATTGAAAACTCTAGAAAGAATAAAATGTGACAGGAAATGTAGAAAGAACGTGTGGAAGCTAAGAAAGAGAATCGGGCAAAATGAAATGAAGGAAGAAAAGAAAAAAGATAAAAAGAGAGAAAATAAAAAACGAAGGAAGGGGGGTGGAATTAAACCGTAAAAAAAAGAAAAAAGGAAAAAAACAACAAAGGAAGGAAATTTTAAAAAGCGCCAAAAGATTTTATATAAATACAAATATACGAAAAAGAAGCAAGAAAATGTATGAAAAACATTTGTAAGTAAATTCAAATTAGGGAAAACCCAGTGACTGGTTACGTGATCTTGATGTTGCTTGATAACAATCAAAGAGTATGTTTCTGTGAATGTGTAAATAAAAAGTGCAGTTACTCATATACTGTGATTCTAAAGTGAACTTCTGAACAATATAATCACATTACTTACTATGATTATTATGATTTTCAATAGATTCTTGACATCGCCTACCAAAATTTTGGCATGATGAGACGTTACCCTGGTCTGTCAGTTCCCCTCACTACATTATAGAGTTGTCTTCTTGTGACGTTTTTTTTTATGGCAATAAAAATAGAGGATTTTACAGACAGTTTTGAAAGTGGATAGGAAGCTGGGATAAGTATATGAGATTCCAAGGTGAGGAATATCCAGTGGCTAAGGGCATCATTGTTGAAAAACGAACCAATTCTCAAATTCTGACCAAATATAAACATTTTTTTTGAAAATCTTGACAATCTAAAACAGTTTTTATTTTAACATGTTTCGCTGTTTAGACAACCTCATCCGAATTTAAATAACACAATGCACTAATATTAGACTGAGACATACGTAATCTCAATTTTGTCTTAGAAAATGCTCCCTTTTTAATTATTTCATCCAAAGGAAGGTGATAATGCCACTAAGACACAAGGGATTACCTGGGTTGAAAGAATATGAAAATACTTTAGAAGGATCCGGAAACCCAATCCTAAACAGGAAAAAATAATAAACCTCTATTCTTGTAAAAATGACTGGGTATGTGTGGGAACCAGGAGATAGACGAACCTAAATGAATGTTATTAACATAGATTCTTCTGCGCTTACCAAACTGCCACTTGTTCTTACTAAAATGACGTTGAAACAATGATATATATATATATATATATATATATATATATATATATATATATATGTATATGAGATATGAATTAATCAATGATGGGAATAGGGGGAGGAAAGGAACTACCAGAGACTGATCACAGCAAGGCCTAGCAAAAACTCTTACTGCTTACACAGCGAGGGTCTTCAAGAACTGATGTAAACCGACTCAAGTACTTTCAAAGAAAAAATGAATGTGATTTGTCTAAAACAGAGAACTAATCCACATTAAATTCCATAGCACACTTTCTGCTATTTATCAGATGTTCGCAAATTGAGGAACAATAAGTATTGCGGATGTGTTCATTTTGTTGCCAGGTATGGTTCTTGATTTTCATTGGAACATGTTGTTTAATTCTAGTATCAAGTAGTTCTCCCTATGTAACTGGCACCAAAGTTACAATCATACTTATAAACTACATAACATTTGATGGGGGGGGGGGAGAACGTCCTTACGACTAGAAGAATCGATCTAGTACAACATCCAACAAGCATCTCGACAGAAAAGTAACACTTCTGTACATTTAAAGAAATTTCCTTTCTTAGGTTTTCATCATTTTCTCCAATCCAAGGAAGTCTTAAATACGGCGGACATTTTGCCATAATAAATGGCTTAATTTTCCTGAAGTCAGCAATCTTGTCATGAATCATCCAATTGACAGCAGTGGGTTGATAGCCATTATTGCATAAACTTCTTGTTATAAAACGGATCTCCCATCATTGATTAATTCATATATCATATTTATTATATTTTACTTTAAATTCTCCCGATAAAGAAACTTTGAAGCGAAGGAGCGAAACCGGTCGCTTTTCCCTGTTTTTATATACTTTTAAAGCAATATATATATATATATATATATATATATATATATATATATATATATATATATATATATATATATATATATATATATATCGAGGTGTTTCAGTGAGACAACAAGGATGGACGTTTTCTGAACAGCTGTCTTGTACTCACAAGATTATTTTGGTTGCCAATAACCTTTGCATATGTAGAAGGAATGAAAACAAAATCAAAATAGAAATAAAATATTTTCAGTCCATGAAACATATATTTGAAATCGGGAAATTTTTGATAACATCGTAGTACGTAAGAATCGCTTAACACACTCTTTTTCTTTCTTTCTTACACACACACGCACACACACATACGCACAGAGAGAGACAGACAGACAGACAGACAGACAGACAGAGAGAGACAGATAAAGAGGGAGAGGAAGAATTATATAAATAAAGTCAACTTTGGTATAGCACCAAATTTCTTAAATATTTATAACAGGAAAGTTTTTAAAAATACTAAATTAGAATTGTTAAAACTACAATAAAAGAATCACATGTTACCTCCCTTGCATAACGCGTAAATCTTTTGAATTTAAGCTAATCATGCACAAAAACATAATCCCAAAAAATTACAAATGTTACCTCCCATGCATAACGAGTAAATAATTGAATTTTGCGATGTACATGCAAACATATTCACAGACATTCAACCTCTCAGATAACACCGGACGACTTGTCTCAGCTAACGTTATTGAGATGATGTCATATTATATTCGTTGACTTCTAAGATAACTTCGGAAGAGATTGAAATTACTTGGGAAAATAAAGAGTATTTAAAAAAAGAAATTGAATATTTCTTGATCAGTTTTCTACAGCTACCAAGAAATTAATACATGGAAAATAATTATTCATTACACACTACACAAAATACAGCATTATTTACCTACACAAAAGTGTTTATTTCAAAATTACACCACAAATATACTTCATTTTTACAGTCGTACATCTTTTCAAAATATTCCACAAATACATTTATGCAAGATAATAAGAGATAAAACAAGAAAATATACAACAGAAATTCATAAAAGCAATGAACTGTCATTGCTGGTGAATGTAAATCTTTAAGTGGTTGGTTCAAAACAACTATATTTTCTCAGCTAACGTTATTGAGATGATGTCGTATTATATCCGTTGGCTTCTAAACGTAGTGAAGGTAGCAGTTATAAGTTTGAAAAGTAATATTTTACAGCCCTCAAGGAAACTTTAGTATATTTTCATTGTAAAGGCAAAGGTTACAACTATAAATTGATCCGTGTCTCGACACTGAACCGTCCTCGAAAGATTTCCACCCACTTCTACATAGAAGTTAGTAAAAATGGTAAAGCAGGCTGACTAGTAAAGAGTTGATAGAAGATCCTCGAGCATCATAGATAACGGTTGCACCATAAGATTGGATTATAATACTAGCAGAGTGCGTTGCTGATAACTTAATACGAGTTGTTTATACAGTAAGTATTTTTATTTGAACTTTTTTAAAATGTTCCATAACCCGAACTACCAGTGACCCAACGGGTCAGGGGTAGTCAAGTACACACACAGACACGCACACATATAATTTCCTTTAATATATATATATATATATATATATATATATATATATATATATATATATATATATATATATACAAACACATATATATGTACGCTGAGATCAACGCCAAGCGGCAACAGTCTGTTTCATAATTAAACACAATGTTCAAGCCATCTGTCGGCGTTTGTATTTGCATGCGCTCTATTTTCAATATTATATACGGCTGAAATACGTTCCCTTAGACTGTTATAGTTTAGACGCGTTAGCCCTAAAAGGCCATTTTTTCGTTTATGCACAGATGGTAGTACACCAGAGACAAGACAACAGCTTCTAGTGAAATGGACGCGGAATCTAATGCCGACAAAAGAGAAATAGAAACAGTCAGTAAGTGTTAAACAAAAGGAAAATTACGTGAAGTGCATCAGCCATCTAAATCATGCGTTGAAACAGGGGAACGTATGAAGTGTTACAGAATTTGTGACTACAGGCGAACATATGAAGAGCCTACAAGACCTCTCTGTAGACAATATTTTTAGTTTTTCCGTAAGAAGTAAAAGCAAATAAATTTGTTTTTCTTCCGACTCTAGCAGAACCAACATATCGCTGTCCATGTGAAAAACATGGCTCACCTAAATACAGACCTGGCATGGAGAGCCTTTGTCCTTGAAACTTGTTAACTGACATCGCGAAGTAATGTTTGCGCAGAGCAAAGGGGATTTCCACACCTGGTGCAGGGAGAGGTATCCTTGTCATGAACACATCCCCTCCCATACGATATCCTGTGAGAATAGTGGCCTCAATAACATGTAGTAGCAGTTTCTTAACCACAAGGCGAGTTCCATTGCAGAACCCTGGAAGTTCCAGGTTTCTCAGCAACTTTACTGGGCTCCGATTTTGAGGCCCATTACATGGGGAAATAGTCCGGAAACCTTCAAAGAGTTTAGAAACTCTACTGGATAGTGGACCACCTCTTGTGGATCAGCAACGATGTCAATTGTTTTGTAGGATTGAAGGCTTCTTGGTAGGCATTTCAGCATTGGAAAGACAGCAGATTTGAAGTTGGGAACAGTATTTACAATGGGGCATTTTGTGAAACTGAGGTCTCTCCATCTTCATTCGATGGCACGTTGCAGTAAGTGACTGCTAAAAGTTTCTTTGAAAATTGCGCTGACATTTGGTCCCCGACTAGCTGAGATCCCATGTTGGCTTTAGAGGCAAAATTTTGTCCTGTTGTCACAGAGATGATGACTTACTGCATGCTTTCACAGCGTCTGCCTTGGTACTTTTGGGAATAACGGGGAGAGTTTGCTTGAAATCACCTGATAGAAGGGCAGGTACTCCTCCCAGTGGATGTTATCAACCCCTTATGTCTATTCAGGCCATCGAGAGCTGCATTATGGACCATCGTGCACTTATACCACACAATGAACTGGCATTTTTAAGGACGTCAGCTTTATCTAAACCCTTGTTGATGTTGCAGGTCGCTGAATCAGACGAATTTAAATTAATTAGCAGCTTAAAGGCGAAGTGCTCTGTCTTACCACCCGGCAGAAGTTTTGCAGCAATTCCAGATCATACCGCAGCCAAGGCGATCGCTTTCTTTTGTCGTAATTTTGCGAGGAGTAGCTTCATGACGAATGTTTTATCTGTCCCTCCAGGTGTATCCAAGAAGAACAAACCTCCTATCTGAAGGCGAACGGAGTCCAAAATGGTACTGCAATCTGGTCCTTAAGTAACTTTGGCTCGTTTTCGCTGATATACCGTTCAAGAGCGTTGATGTCGTACAGAGCTTCCAGGCTTAATCTTGATCTGTTGGAAGAGTATTTGAATTTGTTCGGTGTATTTTGAGCATGCCGTAAGTTTGCAATGAATTCCCACCCACTGTTTAATAATTCGTCACTGAATCCTGCGTCAAAGCCACGAAGTATTAACTCTCCATAGTATTTGAAGTCTTCAGAAAGGTCGTCTTTGTATTTCTCCCCTAACGACACAGGATCACAGAGCTCACACGTATGCAATAACACATCAAAGAGTTGTCAGAGACTTCTTGCTGTTTGCATAGAAGAGTTGCATCCCACTGAGCACCATATTCCAGTAGCCTATGTTTGAATCAGACCTCGCGGTACTTGCTGCAAACGTGCCCATTAAACCTTTTTAAGTCGTCGAAATAGTTCTTGCCTCACGTAATAGAAGCCGAAGGTAGAAGCACTCCTATTGGGTGGGGTCAAACTTGATGCATGGCTGTCCATCAGCAGTTTATGCTACCTTTCTTCGCGTTCATCTGTGTAGTATGATGGTACTTGAGGGTTTATAAGGGTCTGGACCAATGAAATTCTGTCAAAGAATTGATAGGTTAATTAGTAGTGTTCACGCGACAAGTCAAAGGTCATATTCACATGTCATGTTGTCAGGCCATGGGCATAGAGAGGAGGAGTGAGTAAACGCTATGGACGTGGTATAAGCAGACGTCCACACACAAAATGAGGGTCTGAAAGGGGAATTATTAGTCAAAGTTTTTGTTTGTAGTCATTCCCTTATTTTCAGAAAATGCGCAAAATGTATTAAGGAATATGTTGGTGAAAAGAGGGAATATTATTTGGGCAGTAATAAGGAGGGTGGGAAGTGAGTAAACGCTAATGACGTGATTAAAGCAGTAGCTGTAGCTGAAGACGCTGAAAGAGGGTCATAAATAGTGTTCACGCCTACATGTCAAAGGTCATGCTAGCAGTTCATCACGTGTTATCACACATTGGGCGGAGTAAAGTTTAATCAGTTTTATGAAATAGCAGAAGTTTAATCAGTCTAATCAAATAAATAGCAAATTTAAAGCGAATAAACTTACAAAACAGTAATTTAACGCAATCCCTTAAGCATGCGTAATATCCTTGCCAAATTTGGAGAGAAGTAAAGTTTAATCAGTTTAATCAAATAACAGATGTTTAATCAGTTTAATCAAATAAATCGCAAATTGAAAGCGAATCAACTTGATAAAAAATTAGTTCGAAATATTCCTTGACGCATAAATTATGTTCGTGTAAAATTTGGAGCGAATCGGTTGGAAACTACGGAACTTAATGGCAAAAAAAGAAAAAACAAAACGAAATTTTACGCTGTTATTCGCGGAGGTTTCGCGATTAATGCGAATGACCTTAAAAAATAATCAAATCAATTGTTGTGGCATGAGTAGTGATTGTGTCAAATTTTGAAAAATCAAGGAAAAAACTGGTTTTCTGATTAGTTTTTCGCGGTTTTTCGTTATACGTAGAGGGTTCCGAAAAAGTAAAGTTAATCTTAACTATTGGTAGAGTATAACCTATCATTGTGTCAAGTATAACCGAGATTGGTTAAAAAATGTGGAAATATATAACGAACATACACACACAGACAGACATCATCTATTTTATATATATAGACGGCAGTTAATTTGTATATTTAATACACAGGTTAATTTAATTACACGTAGCTCATATTGATATCCAGCAGCTCATTTAACAAAGTCAGAAGATATTTTTGAGTTTCGTAAGGTCGAAGATCACATTTTAATTACTATTGTCATGAAATACAACTATCAATCTATTTAGTCGTAGAAATTTCTACTCAGCCATCTTGTACGCTGTTCTTTGCTTTCCTCTTCACTTCTGTCAACCAATCAAGCCTTACGATTTGCGTACGAACAGACAAACTAAGAAAAAAAGATTAACTTTTTAAATATATATATATATATATATATATATATATATATATATATTTAAAACGAAATTTATATATATATGTAAAACGAAATTGCGCAGCCCTGAGATAATAGTATAGGATAAAATACACGTCAATACGGGGACAGCTTTCATAATAAGGAGTGTATCAACAGAGTTCAGATCCTATATTAAAACATTTTATATCATCCTGGGTGTTAACACATGCGTGTAGCCTCGCATGCGTATAAGAGTATAGATGGCGAATATCATTTCTGATACATTATTCCATAACACGTCAGTTAACGCAATCTACGCAATTTGAAAGAGTCAGTCTTCAGCGTATCAGGTTGTGTAAATTTTCAGTAAGAGATAAATCTGGTGATCTCGTTTGTCAGAAGTCCTTGAATATTTTTGCAATGCATGTTGAGCAGCGCGGAGATCATATAGGAGAGTATTATGCAACTGGAAAAGTACGTAGTTTTCAATTTGTAGGAATGGCAGCAAAACAAACAAAAAAAAAAATTGAATAATGTTGTGGACGTACAGGGCGTTGTTGAATGTTTTCTCGATAGATACCAAATGACTGCGAAATATGTAACTTATGACACCCCGGAGGATGATGTCTAGGCTTATAAATTCTGCTAGATTACGCAAACGTCCATAACTTGTACGAAAGCAGAACCTGCTCTCATCTTTATAAAACTCCATACGATAACTAAGGTGATCCTATAGAGAATTCTAAAGATATGCACGACTGTGTTGTGGTATAAATTGAAGCCTGCTCACTGCCACATGTGCCGGATTCCAGTTGCATTTAAACGAGTACCAAGAGACAGTATTGATAAATCTGGAGCCAAATTTGCAGCGGGCTTCGTACTGTCTTTAAAATTTATTGATCTTGACGAGGTTGACGTACGGAAATGTCTATGTCTCTACTAATGTTCAATTGCCCATTTTTGCTAACATCGAAGAACCATCGGTATAGGACGCCACCTACCCAGGACCCATAATATTCCTTACTTAAGCGACTCTAATTGAACCAAAGGAACATTTCTGTAACATGACACTTATTTAAATTGGTCTATTTCACACTGAAACTTATTTTAGCATCCACCATCGTTTGAAGCTCAGACACAGATGTGGCATGTGTGTTATTTCGTCACACGATGACCTAAAGATGAGAAAGTTCGTGAGAATATCAAGAAGCATGATTCTGAGTTAAAGATGTGGCATGTAATTTTCAATATTCTAAATTAAAATTCAACCGGAAGGATTTTTCGGCAGGATAAAAGTGAACTAAACTTGGCAAGGAAAATTATCGCTATTTCTATGGCAAATGTTCTGACGAACTTCATTTCTTTATAAGTTGAATCGTCCATGCTATGTACACAAGGTAGAATCATATTAATATTCTATTGTTAAGGAGTAAGTTCCGTACAGCTTCTCACAGAGAATTGCTACTTTGTGGAACAGACTCCGGTGGGATGCTTCTATGATCACGATAATCATAACCTCGTCAGTTCTACAATCAACCATTATATCTTCATAATAAGCACTTAATTCCTCCTTTTAAGTTCATTTAATGTCACTTATATATTGAGTGGCTCTTGGGCCTTGTATTTGGTAAACATTAGTATAAAAAAAGCAAAAAGTACCTAGGTATGACGATAAACTACATCCCGGAAGCAAAGCACTTGATCAAAAGGTTGGCGGTTTTGAGGAGCGTGGAACCCCCTTTGAATTGCTTCTGTTCCCAGGGCCACCCTAAAAAGGGTGGTAGCACCAGTTAGGGACCCAGTTATGGGCAAATAGTGACCCCCCAGCTACCCCAAAACACTATGAAAATATAAAAATACATTTTTGTAGTAAAAGTACCAGCAATACATTTTTTATGCAAAAATGACTAACAATCCATTTTATCTGTAGTTGAAGGCATACAGTTTTGATCAAAATATATTTAGTTGAAACCATAAATTTGAGTTTAAATGTTTTAGATTTCGGCATTAAATAACCCATAGAGGTGTTGATATACCACTAAACAAAATAAAAAAATCAAATCTAAATCATTTAAATTAGGGGAAACAGTTCCAAATATTCCAAATTTTTTTAACTCGTTTCATTAGAATTTGGAGTTCGATACATATCTTCAAAGAAGACATTAGTACTAAAAGATTCTGTTGATATTATTACGTCAACAGAATCTTTTGGTACTAATATATTTTAATAGCACATAATGTAGAAAGAGGGATTGAAACATTTGATAATCACAAGGCATATTGAAGGGAAGAGAAATAGCGAAAACATAATCTACCTGGCGAGCTTGAGTGAAAGGATGGCGGATTTGTATTTGGAAGAGGTGGAGAAAATACAAAATATATTGAGAGTTACAAATGACAGAACTTGTGGAGAACCATGATCGCTAATGTCCTGAAGGGACACGGTACATAGAAGAAGAGTAGTGTATATTTTCGTATGCTGTCATATTCGTTATAGAATGTTGGTGGTAATTCATTTTGAAAAATAGCTGTACAATTATTCAGATATTTTCCAAAATTACCATCGACATGAAATTATTTGTAAAATATAAATAAAGAATTCGACATTCTTAAAACAAAACATAATTAACTCCATTTAAACAGGAACACACACACACACACACACACACACACACGGAAAGACATGGGAACGTGACTGTCTATGCTTATAAATAATAATTTTTCCTATATTGTTTTATATATTTATCAGTATAGTAATGGACACAAACCTGCATATCCATAAACATAAACACACACACACACACACACACACACACACACATATATATATATATATATATATATATATATATATATATATATATATATATATATATATATATATATATATATATATAACTTTACTTGTGACGCGTTTCATTCTTCAGGACTTCATCGGACTGAATTTGTTATGTTGCGTACGTACGAGGGGTGCTGCAGATTTTAGAATTTTCTATTTTTTTTTCGAAATTTTTTCTTTTCTTTCCATCTCTTTTGTTATTAAATTTACCACACTGTGATAATAGAAGATGTGCTAGGAATGGTGAAAAGGCAGGTCGAATTTACTGTAGATGACCTTGCGATTAAGTCACTTTCTATACATTTATGTCGTTGTGAATTGATCCGAGTAGCATTTTCTAATGTCAAAATTGTGGTTAGTCTCGTTACGGTAGGCAACCAATACATTTGATGCATCGGTTTGTAAAAAATCTATTTTTTGTTTATATAATATTTTATTAGGTTGGTGCAAAAATAATATCGTTTTTGACGTATTTTTAACGTCAAAAAACAATATTATTTTAAAACCAACCTAATATTTAGATTTCTTGAGGTTTCTCCTATATATTTTTGTGACAATTATTACAGGCAAATGAGTAAATTCCACCTTCAGATTTAAACTTATTTTGTTTAGTATTGACTAAGTCTTTTATGTTTTTGGACGTAGTAGTAACAAATTTCATGTTAATTTATCAAGATTCATTTCCATTGTAGATGTAATAGAGTTAGTTGGTAGGATAATATATTTTTTTGATTCACTGGGTTTGTCAGGAGGGGCCGTTATTTTTTTGTTTTAGAATATTTTATCTGCCTTTTGTATCGCATTGAATATGAAATAATTACTGTACTGGAGAAGATTGAAAATGTTTTCAATGTATTTCTTCTCTTCGTGTAAAGCAGTCTGCATATTCTGAATGCCCTTAAGTAGAATCCGATGATTTTGCCGGATTTTATTTTGTTAAGATGAGAAAAGAAATTTATTACATCGTTTTCGTTGATTGATTTCCATTGGGTTGTTAACGCGGTGTACGTTGATATCCAGGAAAGTTAAGGAATAGTGTTCTTCCATTTCGTATGTAAATTCTACAAAATACGTCAAATGCGTTGGTTGCTCAATCATTTTTTTATTATCGGGGTCCAGTTTGTGGAAGAGGTCTCCCCTAAATCCGTTTTTCAAGCGTTGGTGATCGTCATCAAAGAGGCTATGTTATACAAAAATTGAATTCATTAGATTGCAAGTGCAAAAAGAATGTCCCAATTTGTTATAAGTTTTGTTACCAGATTTGTTTTTTTAAATTGTTTAGATTTCTTCTGGAGGAATATGACATTACAACATTACTTTCTCCATTGTACACTGATTGTGTATGAGTATTTATTTTATATATTAATATATTTAACAATCTATGTCCGAAATTTGATTTGTATATTAAATGCTACATTTTTTTAATTAACCACAGAGTCTTTAAAACGCAAATTTTCCAAGATAACGACATTTTCTTTAGTTTATTTTACAACAGGATTTCTTCGATATTATCATGCTTTTACACACACACTCACACACACACACACACACACACATATATATATATATATATATATATATATGCATGTATATATATATATATATATATATATATATATATATATATATATATATATATAGCTTTTAACGTTATTTTTGTGATTTATATGTGAAATGTCTAGAAAGTTAAACAGAAGATTATATATACACAAAGAGATCTTTTACAAAACAAGGTATTAATTATTTATTGTAAAACGACTGACCATAATTTCGGTCTAAAGGATACAGTGTTCATTACAAAAGAAATTAAATTAATAATTCGAAAATGAATTGAAAATGCACTATTTTCGAAATCTTCCTCGGTAAATGTAAGTCCAGGATCATAAAACATATCCTTTCCTGTAGAAGTTATTGCTATTACAATATGGTATATTCAATACCAATAAGCGATAGAAAGCAGAATGATTTTGGCTGGAGTCATCAGCTGTCAAAAATCTAATGCTCAATGTCCATGTACTGAAAAGATAAGATGTCTCCGGACACATTTTGAATTGATGCACTCTTTCATGTCAAATCGCGAAATGAAAGTTTTTCTGAACGGCTACTCATCTACATCGTTTCGTACTAACGCTGATGTCCCCCAGGGCTCCATCTTTGGTCCTACTCTGTTTTTAATTTTCATTAATGACCTTTCGGATAACATAAACTATCAATTTGGCATCTACGCTGACGATCAAAAGAAGAATCAGCGATATTTTAGGTTCTTTATCTGGTGGCTCGGCTTCAGGTACTTAACCACCGCCTCATGGCGGCCTCTCTCTGCCTTGACTATAAATAGTTTCATGGAAATTGTTCGGATAAGGTCTTCGCCATAGTAACTAAACTTCATGAATTTAAGCGCAGTACTAGACTGGCGTCGAGATCACATCAATTGACAGCTGCGCTGGCGAGATGTAGCCGTATGTTCTATGCTATCTACTGTCCTCCTGATTACATTTTTCTCTTTCCACTTATTATTAATATTTCTGTTCCTAATTCCTACACACCCCTTGTGTTTTAATGGATGTACTACCTTGTTTGTGAAACTCCCTATATATATATACATACATACATACATATATATATATATATATATATATATATATATATATATATATATATATATATATATGGTGGATTCTCCCGTAGGTTTTGACGAATGAGGACCCGAAAACATTATTTAACAGTTTTTATTTTTGTATCGTCTGTGACCCTTACATGTCCAAATATTATTCAACACTGAGGATCTCGGGACATTGTCACAGGAATATATGCTGTATATATATATAACATTTCCTGAGAATCTAATGCATATAAAAGGTACTTTATATACATGTAAGTCTCAATGAAATATGAATAAATCTAGCTGTGTATTTTGTGCTTATATTTTCGTGCGAAGACCCAATTTTGAAAGTTGTTCAATCGCATACTTTATTTTACGACTATTACTGCCCTGATTATTATAGCCATTCATGCAACTCAAATTATTTCCTTCCATTGTTATTGTCAATATTACTATTGTAGTTAAAACAACAAAGGAGTAAACACTAAATACATTGATGACGCTATTAATAATAAATATCATAGCCGATGTAATGATAGAGGCGACCATTCCCTATCAAATGTATTACCTATTGAATATTGCCATCCGTAATATTAATGGTGTTATTATATTTTTTTCAGACGTATTTCTCGAAATGTTCGATATATTTATTGCCATTATTAGATTTATTTTAGCTATTTTAATTTTAAATGAGAGGCAAAAACAAATACCAGTTCGTAATTATAGTCGTGATGATGATGCCTGTATTATTATTCTTTATCAAAGTTATCATCACCATCAACATGATGGTTATCATTAAATATTTTCCATATCTTTCCATCATCAATATTATATTTCCAATTACGTATTAGTAAATTTCAGCGATGTTTTCCTTGCATATTCTTTTTCGAATCGCTGTTTCTTTCCCACGATTATTATCGCTGCTTTAAAACTATTTTATTCAAAGTTTAATTGAAATAAAAAGTGTCGAACTTATTTACTCTATATTATAAACACACACATGCATATATATATATATATATATATATATATATATATATATATATATATATATATATATATATATATATGTCTGTGTGTGTAATCTAGATTTTCCCGATTAATTTTCATCAAATTGTATGGATTCACCAGTAAATGTGTTCAGTTTTAAATAGTGATATTTTAGAATCGTTTGAAAGCAAAAAAATTCACTGTATAAGTATTCAACACTTGCATTTTGAATATCAATGATGCTGCTGGGTGAACCAAATAGTTGCGTATTTGCCTCTGGTGACGCATGTCTAATCCAGATAAAAAAAAAAACTGTTGAGTTTGAAGATTTAATTTACCGGGTACACTGTTTGTATGCTTAAAGAAACTGACGTTACATAATCTTTATGATTTACTATCAATTAGTACATTATTTTGTTTAACAAATTTGGAATAGCTACTTGGATAACTACATGATGATTCTCTCTCTGTCTCTCTGTCTCTGTCTGTCTCTCTTTGTTTCTCTGTCTCTCTCTGGGCGTATTAAGTTGAAACACCGGTTCTCGTTCGGTCATCAAATTTAAGCCACGTCGAGCCTGGTCAGTACCTTGAATGGATGTGCAAGGTTTCTGTAATGGATAACGACATGAAATGAGAAATCGGAGAGTCGAGTTCGGTTCGAATTACAGTCGCGTTCGGTACATTCACTCACGCGTAAATACCACTGAGAGATGCATGAATCATACCTCTTCTCAATCCAAGTTATGGGTTAAATAGTTGAACTTGTACGTGAAAATTATTATCTACAAATATCGTTAATATTCATGCGAAAAAGTTTTTCTTCCAGCCCAAACATTAGTTTCGGCTTTAAATAAGCTACAAAAGGTCGATAGGCAATCAGACAATCAATGTGTCTCTATCAATCTATTACAAGCTCTTAAAACGTTCTGGAATAGCTTGCTAAAATATTAGAAGGTTCAATTCAAACATCACGAATATGTCGAAGAATAATATTGTAATTCTAGCGCAAATGACGTAAATCATGAAAAATATGAAAATATATTATATAAAAAATAGATATGCGAAGAGTTAAGTTTTACACAGGCATTTTCATGTACAAAATATTGAAGCAAATGATAAATATTTGATTTAATGATATAGTGACATCTTAATTCTTTATGTTAATAGACATTGCATAATGAAAAAATGAACAAATTTTAATCTGCATTGAATCTACTATCCATCTATCTATCTATCTATCTATCTATCTATCTATCTATCTATCTATCTATCTATCTATCTGTCTGTTTCTATTTCTCTTTATTTAACTATAATTATTATTTAAAAAATTAGCATGATTATGAACTTGTGGGTTTCTGACTCATTAACATAAAAAGGTTAGAGAGACTTGTCTTTGGGCACCGATCCTTTAAGTTAAGCTAACAGACTTCAAAAGGAAGATCGGAGAAGAAACGATCCGGTTACGAAATTACAATAAAATCAAACAAAACAGTTCGTAATTCATTGGTAGTTCCACACCTATATAAGCACACATATAGAACAGGAGTCTGGGTAATTTGATGTGGTGTAATGGTTAGCAAGCTTATGTCTCTAGCTAGATCAATTACGATTGAGTAGTGAGTTCGAATTCCACTCGAATCCATTACATTCATTTACGTGCTACTACATTTGAGAAAGGTATGAATTCTCTTCTTCCCCACTCCAGCTATGGGTAAATAGCAGGACAGACCGGATTCTATAGCCTTTGATGGCAAATGGTCTAGCGCAGAAAAAATAGCAACCTACTGCGGGAAAAATCTGCCTTGTCAGTCATGTATCGAAAGCTACATGATCGCCTAAGCGTGTATCACGTATGGCGCATAACTGACTGAATATTTCTCTCCCAGTGTCTATTTATCACTATTTCTATATCAATTTCTATCATTCTCTATCCGTTTTTCTTTCTATATATTCATCTATCAGTTTATGGTCCACTTTATCTGTTTATATCTCTCTTTAATTAGCTATCAGTCTCTCTCTTTCTCTCTCTCTATTTTTCTGTCTCTTTCTATTTCTCAAATAGGATTGATATTAAGATATCATACTAACCTATTTTATCCAGTTTTCATTTGTTTGGCGACAAACCATAATAAACGATGCCAAGCTAAATGACCTTGCTTCTAGCGACTGACAATAGACTGAGTGTTGTTCAGAGAAAATTACTTCGGAAAATGAATGCATGAACTCTCCAGTACTTTGCATTGACACACGAATGGAAATCTCTGTCAAACAATGAACACGTTAAAATAATCAATATATATATATATATATATATATATATATATATATATATATATATATATATATGCGTGTTTGTGTGTATTTCTGCGTGTTTCTAGTAATATTTTTATACAAACATTACATATGATTTATACTAAATATATGGAATATATATGGGAGTATATTTTCCTCAGATATATACGGACGCAACGCACTTATTTGAAATTACAAATTTGATAATAATATTATAAACACATGATCCTTTCCGAATGTTCCGTACACCAGAAGGATAGGGAATGACGCATTAATTTAAGAAGGCCTCTACAATATCTTTATTCTCATCTTCATTACAATTGATCAGCCAGAATGATTTTATTTCTTAAACGTTTTAAAAACTAACAACTTGCATTCTCCTATTAACAAATTGGTTCTCTGTTATTTTCTTGAGCAATTTGATGTAGTTCTCTGTTTCTGACGTCCGTGAGTTTTGATTAATTTGGTTTTACGACATTTTTCAGGCTCTTTAAAGCGAAATACTAATGATTTACTGATTAACCCATAAATAGAAGAAAAGAGGAGGAATTCACACTTTTCTTAAGGGTATTTGCGCGTAAGTGAATATAACGAACCCAACTAGAATTTGAATTCGGCTTTCCGAGTTCCAATTCCGTTCTGTTATCTATTACAATAGCCCATCCATGCTTACAGCACCTGGTATTCTCATGATGTCACACATCTAGGTAATGACTAGGCACGGTGTTGTTAGGTAAACGAGTAATAACTGGTTTTTCACCGTGATATAGCCGTAAGCCTAGTGTGCGTGACATGGATTGATGTAAGAAAAGTCAGTTCCATATTGGAGGACTAAATTTCTTCCAGTATTGACGGATGGTTATATGGACAAGGTCAACATCTTTTTCACAGAGAAGGGAACTCCATATCACACAGAAGTCACTCGAGGAAAGCAGGTCTAGCTTAGACATTGTTTTGACATATACTTTAATGAAAGTTTTCAATGAAGAATTTACAAGAAATATGAAAAGAATGACATTTTTGTAGCCTTGTCGGATATATCTTAATTGATAACAAAAGATCTAGTAAATATGATGCTTGTAATGTAATCTTATAGTTCAACATCAATATTATCTTATAGTTCAACATTTTTTATTTGCTTAAATGCATCTATTCTTCAATCGATCAGTTTTAAAATCAAGATGTCTAGAGACATAACAAAAATAGGAAAACAATTTTGTATTAAAACAAAATCGTTTACAAAGACCAAATTACACAATTTTATTTTAGTTTACAATACAAATTACAAAATTTTATTTATGGCTGAAAATTTCTAAACCTGACCAATTCCTCAAAACTGGCTCAATGACGATCAGATTTTCTGAAAGGAAAATTTGATCGAATCGAGACTTTTCAGCATCTGCTCATATGTAGTAAATCTTGTGAAGCCAGACTAAACCTTAAACACAACTGTTCAAGAAGGTTAGAATCCCCGTTCCAAGACCATCAATACCCAATCCTATAACGAAGCGAGACTAGACCTTAATCACAAGTGTTCTAAGAGGTGAAAACTCCAGTTCCAAGACACTAGCAATAGGGATTACTGTGACGAAACCAGAATAAACCTTAGATGTGCAAGGAGTTGAGAACTCCTGTTCCAAGACACCAAAAATACCCATTCCTGAAACGAAGCCAGCCTTCAAGGCCAACAAAATGGGTTAATGCCGTACATGGTCAATCATTCATTAAATCATGGCCGTTTTTCTTCTCTCGATCATAATGGATTTTTTTTTGCCCATAGCTGATAACTTTCAGTATAAAATGGCGTAAACAAAATATTAAAATTTTCATGTAATCTACATGAGATTAAAAAGAATTAAAGAGAAAGAGCGAATTGGCGTAATGACGGAATGTACAAATGCTGTGAGAGATTTATAACTGGCAAAAGAAAGACATGAAAATAATACGCAGAAACCATTTTTAAAATATAAATATATGCACGTCTTTGCAGGCTGGAAACATTTTCAGTAATATCGATTTCAGTATTATATATTAATCGCTATTGTTTTCAATATTCGAACTGTTTTTATATAAAAGCGTAATTTAATTAAGGTGAAATGTGCAGAAACTGGAATAATTACTGAGTTTTTCAAGGTAAATTTACGTTCACGATCATACAGCATATTACTTTTCCTACGTGTGCCATACGTGATACACGATTAGGCAATCATGAATCTTTTGATACACGACTGACGAGGCGGATTTTTTCTTGCAATAGGTTATCACTTCTTTTTGCGGTAGGCTATAGAACCCAGTCTGTCCGGTTATTTATGGAGAAGAGAATTCATAACTTTCCCACAGGTATTATTAGGTTGGTGCAAAAATAATTTCGTTTTCTAACATATGTTACTATATGAGAAAACGAAATTATTTTTGCGCCAACCTAATAATACGTAAGTGAATTCGAACTCGGCTCTCCAAGTCCTCAATCCGACCCGCTATCCGTTAATCCACCGTGCATAGTGCTAGTAAAATGTACGACAAAATTATTAATTATTCAATTTATACGATTACTTTCTAAAGTTTCTACTTTTTAGCTTAATACGTCCGACAATTTCCTAACATAGAACCGGCCTTCAAAAGGAATTCATTTTCGGGAAATTCACCAATAATCCCTTCGGCCAATGTAATCTGGGTAAATTATATTCAGAGAGAACAGCACGTGTATTAGAATGAATTAAAATAGAATTATTTCTTGCTTTTTAAACAGATTTTTATCAGGTAAAATTTCAAAAAATATTTTTAATATTCAGCTATAATCTTGCAGATCTTTTTTATTGCAATGTTTTCCATTTTCATTTTTTAAATTGAGATAATAAAAATAAATCATGGAAAGAGTGGAGATAATTATTGTGCACCAAATGAAAAAGGAATGTGTGGCTCCAGGGAAAACGAACAAGTTTCTGTATGCGATATGGAGGGGATGGAAATATGCTGTAACGCGTGAACCAAAAGGAATCATTTCCTTCGATCTAATTGATTAATCATTAAAATTGATTCTTACTTTGATAAATTTTACCCCCTGAGGAAAGAAGGCAACTATTGCCTTCGATGAAACATAAACAGCCGAAAGAAAAACACTTCGATTCGTCGTTTTAGTTTATTTCATTTTTTGTTTCTTCTACATGGACATATTTGTCATATTTTCTTCTCTTACTGCAACAATTTCTTTTAACGATTATATATTTAATTCTGCATTTGATTTATTTTTTCTTCTTCTTTTTTTCATTCTTTTTCTTTTTTCTTTTTTTCATCCTTTTTGTCATTCTTATTCTACCTTTTTGTCATTCTTTTTCATTTTTGTCCTTTTTCTTATTGTTTTTCTTTGTCTTCCTTTTTACCATTTTTCTTCTTCCTTGTTTGTCCTTTTTGTCATTCTTCTTTTTTGTCCTTCTTCCTTTTGTCCTCCTTTTTCATCTTCTTCTTTGTCATTTTTATTCTTGATTTTTATTCTCCTTCTTTCTTTTTGTTCTTCATTTTGTTCCTTTTCCTTCCTTTTCGTCCTTCTTCTTCTTCTTCTTCCTTTTTGTGCTTCTTCTTCCGTTTCCTCCTTCTTAATCTTCATTTTTATTCTCTTTTTGCCCTTCTTTTTCTTTTATTTTGTCCTTCTTCCTTTAGTCCTTCTTCGTCTTCCTTTTTGTACGTCATTTTTGTCCTCCTTCTTCATTTTTGTCCTCCTTCTCCCTTTTCTTCTTCTTCTTCATTTTTGCGCATCTTCCTCTTTTTTCCGTCTACCTCCTTTTTGTCCTTCTTTTTTCTTCATTATTGTTATAATCAGTGCCATTTTAATTTTATTATTCTATTCATTTCCTATTTTCTTCTTCATCTTAAATTATTTGCCCTAACATGGATAACGTCGATAAGGACGACAGATTGATAGGGAACAAGAATTCATCAAACAAGTTTTGTTACATTAAAGCGAAAAAATCTGTCTGTTCAAATTTCGATAGCATTTTATCAATTTTCGTGTATAAAGTTGTATATTCAGATCAATTGGTCCAAAGTTTTTGTTTTTTCTTCCCTCTGTCATTATCAGGAAATTTCTGTATTGTAGGCACGATTTTGTTGGCTACATGTTGGCATTTATTGGGACGCTAGAATTCAATTAAATTCAAATATACACATTTCGTATAATTGCTCTCATGATATGAACATACTGAGATAGATACGAACACATAGCGAGTGAAATATAAGCAGACTATCACACACAAATACACAAAAACATACGCGCGCACACACATAGATACACATCTTTATAAGGTATATTTAGGCAGCAAGTTTGATTAAATTCAACCTAAAAGGTCTATCTGTTTATTGTTTTAATTGTATTTTCGAATAAGATGCATATTGGGATCGAAATTGCGGATAAACTGTTCGAAGTTCATGTTTCGTACTTTTGTACTTTCGTACATCTCTTAGTTATTTTCAAGAACCATGTGGTATTTGTGTGGTTTGCAAGTTTCCTTTGGTTACATCCTGGTATTCTTTAGAAAGCTGAAAGTTTAAAATCGTATGTAACGGTTAAGTGAAGCAAGATTGCACCGAAAAGATTGCATTTTTTCTACTCACATTAAATATATTATATAGGCTTTAAGATATTATCTCCTTAAAGTTATTTAATGTGGGCTTTTTGTTTTGTGTAATAATAGTTTATAGGGTGTTGAGTCTTACCATGCACCGAGTTCTGTTATTTGCCTTATGTGGGTAGTTGCATTTTTGGTTGTTCGTGATTTGTTGGTCGATATATGCACGAATTGAACTGATTTTCTACAAACAAGTCAAACTAAGAAAGAATTTAAAGCTGTTTTGTTATTGTTGATATTGGCGATGCAATATCCCTGAGGGCATGAGAATTTATAAACAATATTATTTCTAGATGGTGGGAGTCCAGTACTAACGATCCTAAGACATTGTATTTACTATTTACTATAACATTTCAAAAGATCTAATCTAATTATTACAGATAACAGGGAACCGCAAAAATCCTCCCTATGTAAAATAATGTCGTTTATGGATTCTCATGCCCTCTAATATCAACAATAAGAAATAAACATATATTATTCAAGCATTATTTTAGTGGATACACGTATTTGAGTAGACGGTAAGCATTTTTTAGACAGTAAACAGTGTTTTATTTCGTCTTCCGGCCTGTACATTCAATAAAACCTATGAAAGAAAATGCTCATTCTGGCGGGAATCGAACCGACAACCCACTCAGCAGAAGAAACTACCGTTTAAGCCAACTTGCTTTACCGCTCGGCTCTTTCTTTTTATATATATATATTATGTCCATCGTCTTTGTCATGTTGAATTGATAATGTTAATTATATTTTATGAATATGTCCTGAAGATGGTTTATTAGACCGAAACGTCCGACGTTGACATTATATTAACATTAAAACAGCATAATTGCATATAAGGATTTTTGATTGTTTTTTCGGTATATTTTTCTTCATATATATATATATATATATATATATATATATATATATATATATATATATATATATATATGTAAGCAAATATATGGATATAGATCCGACAGTATGAAGAAAAATATACGGAAAAAACAAACAAAAATCCTTATATGCAATTGTGATGTTTTAATGTTAATATAATGTCAACGTCAGACGTTTCGGTCTAATAAACCATCTTCAGGACATATTCATAAAATATAATTAACATTATCAATTCAACATGACTATTCGTCGTCCAATCAAAATCATAATACTATTTTTATTATTAATCGTGACATTTTCCTTCCTCGTGTTCTTTCTTTCTTTCTTTTTTTCTTTGTCATGTTGAATTGATAATGTATATATATATATATATAACATAGAAGTCAACACTTAGAGGCGACAGTGGCCTGACGATTGCATCTAGCATCAAACAGCCTGTCGCCTCTAAGTGTTGACTTCAATGTTCACTTTTATATTTATACACAGATTGAAGAAGGCGAAGAGTATCATGATCATATAGATAAATTAAGTTTACAGTAGTTTTAAATGATACTTTATACAGTTCATGCAGCAATCCCAAATGTAAATTACATGAGAAAAACTGATTAATTTAATTTTAAGTATAAATAATTGAGACTATTTTTTCTTCTTTCCTTTGCGCTATTATAATTAGTTTTTCCTTCATTTTCACTACTTTCTCTTAGGCCGATCCCATTTTCTTGTTTCGAATGTTTTTTCACCAATTAACATATTCTTTCTTTTCTACTTCTTCCTCTTCGTCGGCCAATCAAAATCATAATATTATTTTTATTATTAATCGTGACATTTTCCTTCCTCGGGTTCTTTCTTTCTTTCTTTTTTTCTTTATATATATATATATATATATATATATATATATATATATATATATATATATATATATATATATATATATATGGTAAAATTAATTAT
This sequence comes from Acanthosepion lycidas, assembly GCA_963932145.1. Lineage (NCBI taxonomy): Eukaryota > Metazoa > Mollusca > Cephalopoda > Sepiida > Sepiidae > Acanthosepion > Acanthosepion lycidas. The sequence goes on from OZ010604.1 coordinate 36,308,679, forward strand.
AAGACATCCCACAATATTGCTTGTAAATTTCAAATATTGTTCAAAGAGCATAACACGGTTATCTTTGAAAAAAATAGACAGGGAATTCAATTTGAAAATCACTTTTCACTTAACTTCTTTCACTGCATATATATTTATAAAAAATCACCTGTTTTAATGATGGACATAAATATATAATGAACATTTTTAAAATAATTAATAATTTACAAGAATTGGCTTTAATACATGTGTTTTGCAATTACGATACAAGATTATTCAATGTTTCTAATCGAATTTATCGCATGCACATTTTTATTCAAAAGATTAATTTCGTTCCCTAGTTCCTTGCGCATAGATATGTCTCAAAAGAATATCCCACAATTTCTAAGGGGAATCGAAATCCTGAGAGTTTGGAAGTCGCTGAATAATTCCCTTGATCTCAAAGCATTCTTTGATGACCTTAACGTTATAAAAAGTCGCATTAGTCTTTTGGGATAAAAACTTCCTTCCATAATAGTTATTCTTAAGTCACCGTTATCAAATATTTCTACATAACATTTCGAGCTTATCTTTCATCACAATTAAATCTGTGTTAAAGACAGACTAATAAAAACTCTTCACACACTAACAGAAGCTCACACAATAGACGTTTCTGAAAAGAAATCTTGCTCCTCGTTTCGAAGATTCTGCAAACATTGAATTAAATGGGAACCAATTACATTAAATTGTCTTTAAATCAGACTTCTTTCATTTTTCTTTTGTCCAAGTAATTTTTTCCTTTATCGTCTCAATGCATATTTCCTGTTCAGAATTAGACATTGGTAGATCCTTCTTTTTAGACCAAAGCAGAAGGTCTACCAATTTATTGGCACCTTACCGGACACTTAATTCATTGTTATTAACATTTTTCAGGGGCCAAGGAAACCTGATATTTCTCCAGGAAGTTAAGTTGTTGTGGTTAATTTGGTTTGAATTCTTTAGTGTTTCAGGTTTCTGAAATTATCAAATAATTACTGATGGTGGCGCTAACGTTGTTCATTCTTTTTAAAGTAGGCACTGATACTGTCCTATTTTTGTCTTCTTCACTGATGGTGGTATCTTAAATTCATGAAGAAAATACAATGTGTGCGGCAAGTAGTGTTCACTTGACGATCGAGACCTATTTGATACAAAATCACATCAACAGGAAGTTCTAGAATTCTCTGCAAAATATTAAGAAACATTCTTTTGAAATATTCCCTTTTTCTTATTTTCATTCACGAAACGGAGGAGGGGTATAATAAAATTTAAAGAACCAAAGAGAAGAACTGGATGAAAATTGATTTTTTTCCTTCTATTTTATCATGGTTAATAAATAGGTTTATTTTCTTTTACCAATATTTTAGATTTACAAACTATTTTTGAATAGTTATTTCCATTATTCTATTTATTTAAAAGAACGATACAAAAACTGTTTTCAAACTGATAAATTGATGATTTTATTTCAGTTAAAACAACGTGATGTAATTAAATTCAGCTGACATGCCGTCAACAATAATATGTCTTTATTTCCTCCCGTTCTTGATTTCGACGTTGCTAAGAATTATGTATGTTTGGTCAGATGGTACCTTCTACTTCAATCTTTTTACAATCACTTCTTTTAAATCTTTTTAATTCATTTTTATCCTTTATGCTCTCCTCTATTTTCCCCGTATTCTATATATTCGTCCATTTATTGTAATATAAGAATAATACATAACCATTCTACAGGAAGACGATTCAATGACAGTTCCTTTTCATACAGATGACATAAAAGCGCCCCAAAATATTCATCAATGGCGGCTTCAAATGTATTAAAGGGCTCTCATGACTGAATCGATTCTTACGTGAAGACCAATAAAAGATTTCTTTCCCATTTTTCATCGTTAAACAAGCAAACGTTTCAAAACCATCTAAATAGATTTGATTTGTGTTTCCAGTGTAGACTAATAGAATATCTATGAAGAAATAAGGGCACAGATGAAAAACGATACGATATTTTTGAAAATGCTTATAAGGGTTTATCACCTCACACCATGAGTAGATCGATAAACGGACGTATGATTAACGTGTTTTATTATATTAGGTTGGTGCAAAAATAATGACGTAGTAATGTCGTTTTTTGACGTATAACGTCAAAAAACGACATTATTGCGTCATTATTTTAGCACCGACCTAATAGTATGTATATATATATATATATATATATATATATATATATATATATATATATATATATATATATATATATATATATACGCTTCTCAAATAATTTGCCTCTCTGCGATTTTGTTTCATGTTGTCTCCCAGTTTGTTACGCGGCTGATTCACAATCTCCAATCGGAACAAGGGACAGGATATTCAATTCTATATTTATGCACGTAAGAAAAATATATTCTTTTTTCTTACCTGCTTTTATTTATTCATTCTTCTCTTTTTTAATTTCATTACTTTCTCATTTCTTTCCTGGATATCTATCTTATTCCTTTCTTTCATTTTGTAAAGCGTTTTCCTTCTCTTTCATTTTCTTTTCTTTACTAAATTTCTTCATTTGTTTACTTTTTTTTGTTTCCCTTCGACTATAAAATCTTTCCTTCGTAATATTTTCTCGTCTTTTTATCATTTTCTGATTTGTTTTGCAATCGTACTTAAACCATTTGCCAGCAGGCATCTGACTTAGATATGCCTATATCTCAGGATGTCTATCAGAAGGTAATTTTATCTCTAGTCAGACTCTCATGGCTTACAACAATGAATTTATGAAACCCATGATATCACGTTTTTATAATTTACATAGGACATTCCACCTCTCTCCCTCTCTTTTCTCTCTCTCTCTCTTTATATACATACATATATATATATATATATATATATATATATATATATATATATATATATATATATATATGTTTAACTGTGTGTGTGTTTGTGTGCGTTTGTACAGAAACACACATGCTAAGATGATAGTGCTATTTTTCTCTGAGGTTATATACTTACGTATACTTATATACATACACATATAGATTTACTAGCTGTGCTGAAAAAGTCTTAGCTCGACCAAGATGGGATTCCAAATAGATTCTGATGTTTCCAAATAGGGAACAGCATGCCTTGAATATGTATGGAAGATGTGATGTATGTAATTAGACTCTATTCAATGCACTCTATCAATAAGTTTCTTTCATGGTCACGCAAATGTCTGTGTATATTTTTCAGTCAGCCATACATAAAAGGACCTTAACAAAACAACAACAACAACAGCAATAATAATAATAATAATAATAATAATAGTAATAATAATAATAATAATAATAATAATAATAAATATCGTAAACTCGATAAGACCAAACACAAGAACGCTATGATTGTTTTGGAGCTGTAAAATGAGAGTTCTGCAAATATGTCTTAGAACCAATTGCCGCACATTATTATTGTTTTCATATACATGTTCACTAACCGAATATCTGTGGTGTGTGGGGGGGTCATCTCTGAGGATTGAGTTAAAAATATTCTCTAAAATACCGAGCAGCTTTTTCAATATTGTCACCGATCTCAGCCACATAATGATCTGTACTCTCACAATTTTTGCTTGGAGTTCCAACTTGATTCCATTATTTTCTTATATTTCCAAGTACATCTACTATTATTCCAACCTTCATATTCTTTCTCAGCGCCCAAGCAAGAGCATAGTATTTCTCCAATTTCTTACTCTCCTTCATGCCTACGCTTTTGGTCGCTGGTACAGCCAGAGCCAGAGATGAGTCCATTTTTTCTTATGTACAGTGTTCAGATCCTCACTTCCTGTTTGAATGAGCAGGTCAGCGTTAGTTTTGAATATAACAAAAAACAATTATGATATTTGTTTTTCAATAAATCTCTGGTTTGTGTTCATCCATTTAGGCACATTGTCAAACCCAACTCATTTGTATAATTCACAGTGTATGTTTGTCGAAACCCTGTCATGTTATCGATTGTATTCTTTTGGGCTTCGCTTGCTGTATTCATTATGTGATTTAGCGTTTCATTTCTTTCTTCACTGAGGCGTCATCTGCTATTTTCTCGGTTTTGTCATTCTTTGTTCTCATGCAGTTACTACCTTGATGCAAATTTTCTGCGCTGCAAGGATGAGAAATTTTGTTTCAGGATTCAGTTTTCTTTTGTGTAGCCTTATCTATGATAGGTTCTATCTGCTTTTTAAATTCTAATACCGCTTTTCACTTTTCCATTTTTTGTTTCGCTGCCCTCTTGAATCCTACATATTTTTGTTTTTTGACACACAGATCATTCGATTCGGACAGTCTTCGATATTGGTCATTTCTTTGATGCCTCAATTCCCTTTTCCATATAATCTGTCTATAGAATCTTTGGAATATAAAACTTCGCGCATGGTAATAAGTTTCCTGCTCCGTCGATTCTTCGATTTTAGTCCTCTTTCTATTCCTTTGTATATTAATATCGATGCTTCCAAAGGACGCATTATTTGTATCACGCTTTTGCTATTTATTTTGGAATTAAGTTTCTTTCTTAAATATGATTTTCTTATGTATTCTTCAATGTTTCTGTATATTTAGTCATCTTTGATTACTCCAAAGTATTTATAGTTATCCTTTACTGTTAATTCCATTACTCTATTATTTTGTTTGTCGGTTCCACGTGTCGTCACACATCTTTCTTTGAACATTACCGATGTTGCGCATTTGATGTTCTTAAATTCCATTCCGATGTCATCGATGAAGTTTTTTGCTTTGTTAATAAGTATTTCGAATTCTTTCTTAATTTTGGTAAATAATTTCATAGCATCCATCCAGATAATTGACTTTTCTAATTAGAAGAATTAGTATCATTTGAGTCTTAACATTAGATTTAATGGTATATAAATAGAAGTGGAGACAGTTTTGATACTTGATTCTATTAAGTATGCTTATACGTCAGCTAAGTTTCCTTCCCAGTTATTTTCATTTTTTTAGCTATGAATTTTAATATTGATGATTCAATCTAGAATATTCTGTGACATTCTAGTATTCAGGTATGAGAGACCATATCGGATATATTTTCGTAATCAATCTTATATATTTATGGATTTTACTTCATTTTCATCCGTTCTTCTGTTCTGGTATTATTCTTTCACTACCCATGGATTCGTCTATTTTTCAACTGTTTTACTAGCCAATGTCTTCCACGTCAGTTATAGGCGTAATTGCTCGCCTGGATTGCCTTTTCTACCATCTTCGATGAAACTTTTTCAGTCTCTGGTCATCCATTCTTGGTTTTCATTCTTTAGTCACTTTTGAAGCTGTTGATTTGTTGATTGAATTTATTTGACGTCATATCAACTTCTAAATATTTTTTACGTAATTTTATGCTTCCAACTACATATATTTTGTACATAATTTTATATAGTTTTTTTCACATATATAGCTTGTAGATCATAAATTGTATTGTCGAGATTTTTTCTATAAAAATGTATTTGTTATATTTATCAGTGTTGCATATTGGTATAAAATGTATTGTTGATCATCTCTATCTATAAAAGGCAGGATGTGTGTGTGTGTGTAACGAATGCACGGCCGCAATTTTCGACGGATTTGCACCAAAATTTACAGGAACATGATTCAAGTTAGCTGAAAGGCCAAGACTGACCTTGCAACTCCCATCGATAATGGAAATAATCGATTTTTTCATGTCTCTGCGACAGTTTTCATGTAGTTTGCGGCCATTTTCTCTTTTGCGTCTATAGCTTGTTGCCACGAATAGGCAGGAAGATTCTATTGGCCAGCATGAGAGCCAACAGCAGACTGACACGAATGTTAACTAGCATGCTAGCATGCAAAAAAAAAAAAAAAAAATCGATAGCTACATTCGTCACAAGTGGGGAAAATTTAAATCTCCATGGCACTTTAATTCAATTGGCTCATTCGCTTGCTTAAACTCAACGTTGATTTTGATTCCGCAGAACTGGGTTGGGTGTGAAAAAATATTTGTTGTTAACATTCTTTTTTCATTCGGTTTCTCCAGGTGCGAGTCCCTTTTTAAAGCTGATCGTTTTGTGTTAATTTTGTTTAGTTCTTTTTTCGTAGCAGATTTAATGTTTAGTATAGAGCTTGGAAAAAAATCGCAGTGTGAGATAAGCAAGAAGTGAAGAATTTGGCAACATCAGCACGGCAAAGGGCACTCCTTTAAAGGCAAGGAAGGGCAAAAATATTTAAAGTCAAGTGATAGCGATTGCTGTATGAGTTGTACGATTTTTGAATCAAGCACGGGCAACGCCGGATCATGCTGCTAGTTTTATTATAAAAAGCACTGTTGAGTTTTGTTTGGGGGTTCACTATTTGTCTATATCTGCGACGCTAACTGGTGCTAATAGACCGGACTAAGGTGGCCTTGAGAATAACAGCAATTAAGAGGTTGTTCTACGCTTCTTAAAACTTTCAATTTCCCGATTAGAGGTCTTGCTGCCTGATGTAGTTTATCGTCATGCCTAGGAAGAAACTGCTGATTTAGTTTATCATGTAGAATGTTGAACATAAGAATAAACATATGCTTTAACAATATATACTTATATATATATTAAGAATAACAACAATATAATGCTATATATAACAGGCACAAACAATGACTCAATTATCAATGTATGAAATATGTACGCGTATTTGTCTGTATATGCATCTACGCACACATGTATGAAGTAATATAATGTTGAGAATGTTTGAAAGAAAATAATTTATTTCCTGAAAACTTCTACATTGATAGTCTCCATAAAAAATACTTTTAATTTCGAGCTGCCATAATCAATAGCGTCTTTTGCTTTATTTATTCAAACAGAGAGAAGATTAACATAAACTATAAAAGACAAACTCAAAATCTAATTTTAGAAAAGTGGAAATAAATAACAAATAAATAGGAAATACTCTTTAGGAGTTACACTATTTAACGTTGACGAAAGATACATTATTATTCGAACGGATTGTCGAAAAATTGCAGCTAAGTTATTTTTGGCAACTTTTCGGGTCGGACACACAAGGCTTAATGGAATAAATAAAATGACTATAAAAATAAAACAGATAGCGAATTCTGGAATAAACAGGAGCGTTTTGCTACTGTCTTATTTTACTATTTATCTTTCTGCTATTAGGAATACGATGACAGAAGGAAAGCTGTTTTTTTTTTTTTTAAAAAAAACCCGATTTTCGCGGGAAAATGAGAATAAGTTTAGAGAGGGTGCAGCACACTCAAGTATAACTACCTCTTCTGCAGCTAAATAAAAATAACCTAGAGACAATATTACTTAAAGAATATTGTTGAATTATAAATTTTATATATTTATGAATCTATATTATCTGATTTATTGGAGTGTTGCGCCACTAACGTCATCAACTAGTTGGCGAATGATTCCTAGAGATAACAGATTATATCTTTCCTTGCATGTAGACAAAAAGCGAAAAATAAGGGAGGAAAATAAGGGTTAATAAACAAGGAAAATGCAAAAAAGTAATATTTAAATGGTGCGGTCATACATGGTTACTTTTAAATTAACCGCCCGTCACCAAAAATCCTTTTCTAATCTTTGTAAAATACTTTGTAAATTTATTAGAAGCTTGGTTGAAAGAAATTGCTTCATACTTCATTTTAGTTACCCCAGCCGCCAAATGTGACACAAATGTGGGGAACCTGAACGCGTACACTTGGGCCAAAGGCAAAAATTGCTCAGTCCCCGCAATTGTCTGTTGCGCTAGCATCGGTTTGACTACCGATCATTGCTCTCTAGTGCAATGAGGAAGGTGGGTAGCTGTTCCTCGGGACCGAGCACTTCACTGTCCGATGACAGAGATCCAACTGAAAGATGATAATCTAACCCGCGGATTGATTCACATTTCCTATTCTCAGAAATTGCTCCTTCTGAATATCAATTGTTTACGGGTTTTCAGAGCCATTTGGCTGACTTTGGATAAGATAAGAGTATTTTACAACCAAAAGCTAAAGAAATTTACAACTCTGGTATGTATTAACTTGTTGACTGAAAATTAGCAATGCTGTTGCGTTGCTAAATTAAACGATGGACAGGGAATAGATGAGTCATTGCTCGAAGAATTACATGCATGAAAAGAATATTAATTTAATTTAAAAAAACAACATTGGTGTTAGAAAACATAAGTTTAATCCAACTATGAATATTATGATGGTGATCATCGAATTGAAATAGTATTAAATATTGCAAATTAAAATTGTTTAGGATCATCTCTTCAAACTAAAAAATGATAAAAACAAAATGAGATGTCAAATTGCGGAAAGAAGTGGTATTTAACATGAATTCAGACGCCCTGGTATTACATCAGAGACACATATTCAGTATTCAAATAAAAAAAAATTCAGAAGATGGAATGGGAACTGAAATATTATTGGTAGCGGGAGATTAACGGAAATGCACCCAAATATTTATTCTGTTTTAATTAAATGCACAATACAAATATTACATGCTTAGCCTAACGTTGGAGTTCTTGTTTATTGGAAGCAAGGTTTCGTTTATCATTGTTTGTCTTTGCACAAAACAACACAAGACGACACTTACTGTTGAAACGATATACGTACTTACGTGAACACCTCGCCTGAAGGAAACAAGCAGCCATTTTAAGCCTTTGTTTTCTTAGCAACATTATTTCCAACGTTATTTTTGTGCATGTTGGTAAGAGAATATTTCCAGTTCCGCTTCCTCTAGACTTACGAAATCACTTCTATTTCTATCTTTCTCATAAGAGATATTTTCATCAAGACTTCGTATAATCAGGCATAAAGCAATAATAATACACTTGAGTCCTCTTAATTTTAACTAATAGTTTCCCATGGTTCATTCAGTTAAGTGCCATACACGATACATGAGATTTTCCGCATCGCTGTTTCTTTCTTTAGACTGATTGCTAACCAAGGCTATGTGACCCAGCCTGTCCTGATATTCAATCCTTAGCTAGGGGAGAAGAGATGAATTCATATCTTTGCCAAAGGTATTTGTGCGTAAGTGAAATTCGACTGAAATTCGAACTCGTCTCTCCGATTTCTCATTTCGAGCTGTTATTCATTACACCACAACGCATATCACTTACATGGTTAACACAATCAAACGCTCATTTGAATGACGTGAAGCTTACTCTCTTAGAAGCAGAGGATTCTCTGGGTTAGTTAAATGTCCCTATTTTCTACCAAGTGTCACTATTGATTTCTCTGTTATTCTTTATTCGTTTGTGATCTTGTTAGCGGTACAGAATTTTATTTTCCGTAATAAAAACATACATAATTACAGTCCTAGTCACTATTATTGGCACCCTTTTATTTAATGCTATATCTTGAGAAATAAATGGAAAAAAAAGAAAATTTATATCACCAGATTTTTTTAAATTGATTGCCCAAGGTAATTTAACCTAAATCCGCTTTTTCAGCTTCCATATAATTTCAAAGAAGAAAAAGTAAAAACTGAAATGGATAATAATAAAACTCACATTCACTGCTTACTATTTGATCGTATCCACTTTAGTAGTGAGGACTGCCTTCATTCGTTTCTGGTAGCCATCTATAAGCTTCTTGCACTTCTCATCAGGGATTTTCTCCCACCCTCCTTTTGCAGTTTGTTGAAGCGCTTGAACGTTTTCAGGATACATTTCTCCAATAGAAGATTTCAGCTGACCCTATAAATTTTCAATGCAATTGAAATCAAGACTCATTTCGTTCGTTTCTTCCTTTTCAACAATTCCTCTGTGAATTTGGATGTGTGCCTTGGGTCGTTATCTTGCTGGGAACCCATGTTATTCGATTCAGCTCTAGTTTTCTTACATTTGCTTTTGTCCCTTGATATTCCTCAGATTCCAGGATTCCTGTGATAGGGTCAAGGCCTCTAGTACCAGATGCACCAAATCATCTCCTCAACCTGATGGATCCCCTATCATGCTTAACTGTTGGTAGGCCATTATATTTCTTATGAGCTTCCTTTTGCAATCTGTAAACATATTGTTGGCGTGCACTGCCAAAAAGTTCTATTTTTCTTTCATTTGTGCACAAAATGTGGTTTGTTCAATTACTCTTTGCTAAAGTTCAGTCATTTCTTTTTATGTCTTTTCTTCAGTAATAGGATTTTACTTAGTCTTCGCGCATATAGTCCTGCTTGATTTAGTGTGCGCCGTATGGTATGTAATAAAAAAATTACCTCATATTGTTCCAGGTACATTTTCAGGAACTTGGGTGTTTTACGTGGTGTTTGTTTCACTGTTCGTACCGACCTTTGAAGACTTCTCTTGTTAATTTTCCTTTTACTCCCACGTCTGAGGAGGTCCGTCATAGTTCCATGTTTAGTAAAATTTTTAATAACATTCTACAATGTTGAAGCAGGAATGCTGATATCCTTGGTGATGACCTTATACTTTTTAGAGTTCTTCTTATAAATAATAGCATATTAGGACAAAGAAAAATATGAAATTTTAAAACATTGAAATAATCATTCATTGGCTAATTTATGTCATATGAACACTGACAGTTTATAAATTATGGTTCTAAATTCTGATTATTACAGGTGAGTCAAAATTGCTTTTACCCATTTTTTAATTTTAAACGAAGCCAATACTTGTGTCGTAATAATGTATCTTTCAGTTTTTTAAAAAAATATTTCCTAGTATTGCTTTTTTTTAAAAATTCTTTTATCATTTAGTGTTCTTTATTAACCACGAGTTGTCAACAGACCAAAGCTGTTTCACGAGATTTGTTTTATTCAGGAGATATTCTACATTATGTACTGAAATTTCATGGTTCCAATAGTTCCAATAATTTTAAGCAGGACTGTAAAATGAAAGCATAAACTCACAACCACTGTAGTTGGTACGAATCTTAAAACATACCAAATGAAAGAAATAATAAGAAGAAAAATGGGAAAGAGAAACGATAAACTGAGTTCACACGTCACTCTTTAGAACTCAATCGAGGTAAATGAAATAAAAGTAAACGGCGTTTAAAAAAGACATAAAGGCAGGAAAAAATAGACCTGCCTCAATAATATCAGGTTGGAACGAAAAATATGTCCGATTTTGGGGGTGGAAATAGTGAACAAAATCTATTAAAGTATTGCCACTTTATGTTGTTTAGTAAGGATACTATGCCTTTTTATTTCAGCGTATAAGAATGTTACTCATAATATAATTCGGAACTTAACCCCGTGTTACGAAGTAAAGAAGACACCAGAAACGCTGCTATCTATAAATTTCATAAGGTGTCAAGGCAAGTACGAATTCAGTGCACTTATGAGGTCGATGCATTGAGAAACAGAATTTGCGGGAGGTTGTATTCCCGTCTCAAAATTGTGAATTTATGTCTAAACGATGAGCTAAAGCAGTATTGTCAAAAAAGAAGTCATTTCAGAGGATTTGGAATCTGCTGCTGTTACAACAAATATTCCCACTACGGCTATGGAACTCAGTGAGAATTTCATGTTAGTCGTACGATAATCCTACGCTAATTGAAAAGAACTAGAAAGGTTTCAGTTGTTGGGAAATGGGTCCCATGCGACATCACCGACAACATCTTGAAGTGCCACTACAGACAGATATTTTACTGGGGGTGAGAAATGGGTGCTTTACCATATTGTTAAGCGTCGTCGTCAGTAGATCAGTCGAGGATACGGAACTGCTCTGCAATCAAGAGGGGAACTTCACCCAAAGAAGATCATGAGGTCGGATATTAAAGGAATACTTCATTAGGAGCTATTAGACAATAATAAAAACAATCAACACTGATCTCTACTACCAACAACTTCATCATTTGAAAGCATCTTTGGACAGAAAGCGTCAATTCTTAGTCAAGGGAAAGGGCATAATTTGCCATCACGACAATGTCCGTCTCCACGCTGGGTTGGAAACAATGCTTTATCCACGATATTCTCCGAATATAGCTCCTTCAGACTATCACTTGTTTAGAGTTTTCAATACCATTTGGGCGACCTAATTTTGACATCAAGAGAAGAGGGGGAACAAGTGTTGGTCACGTATTTTATATCAAAGCGTAAAGAAGTTTACAAACCTGGCACGTATTAGCTTGTTGACTGAAGGAATGAAGTTTCAACTAGCCGTGGAACTTATATAGATGATCAAATATTTTTATAAGCCATTAGTATCTTCACTTATAATAGACACGATAACAACGGGCAGAATTTTCGTTTTAACCTGATTGTATTGAGATGAGTAAACCTTTTCATCGGCAGTCATATTAAGTCCATACAACTATTCTGTTTATACAGGGATGGCTGTTTAGATTTAATCAAACTTGTTTCTAGGACTTTATCCCATGGGCTCAATAATTTCACCTTCTGATATCTGTGCACACTCAATCGTCATGGCACCTATTTACGGTCCTATATTATTGATACTGACATTGATAATTTTACGTTGCTTTTGTTGAAATGCTATTCTTTCTTCTATCCTTTAAATACACTGTCCCAATCTTTTTTTGCGTGTCGTGTTTCTTCAGGAACTGGTCGATCATGACTCTTTACAACTTCCACTCATTTATAACTCTAAATAATGCTATCTATTTGGCACAAGCACGATAGTTTCATCTGCGCTTCTTCCTTTCAGTATCTACTCTGACTTTTTATTTTTTTCTTAAGCCCTCTTTAATCGTCCTGCATCCCCAAAATTTCAACTGTCTCTTTCGGTTTCTAAGTAAAAGATTCCTTTTCGTTTCAATTTTCCTTAAACTGTCTTCGTTGTTCACATATTCAATCCATGATATTCTCAGCATCCTTCTCTAGAACCACATAGCTGTTGTCACAAGTCTTGACTTTATCTACTTGGAAATCGTCCAAAATTTACTGCTTTATAGACGGATTGCTATTACACAACAATACATCATTATTTCAGTTCTTTCTGAGGGAAGTTCCATATCACTTAATATTCTTTTGAAATAATCGTTTATCTTTTGGAACTATCGGTATTTAAAATATTCTCACATGGCATTTCTTGCATACTCCGTTTATTATTGAAAGAACCTGTACCATTATATCTAGTCGACAAATAGCAATTGAAATTGAACAGATAATTGAAAAGGGACATGTTATACAATGCCCGTGATATTCGTAATTTTCTAAGATAATTTCCCTACAATGGAATTATTTAAACAACCAAAATTATTTCAAATATAATGAATATGATTGGGTTTGTATGAGAAATGATGTAGAGATTCCGTTTTATTTTAAAATATAATATCAGAAGAGAAGAAAATATCATTATCAAAATATATGCCTGTGAAAAACATCCTTCATCCATGTGCCACGTTCCTTCAGGACGCTGGCAATCATGGCTCTCCACAGTTTCCTGTCCTTTGAATCTCTTAATTCATTTTGTCTTTTTGTTATCTCTCACAAACCTTGTTCTTTAATTCATTTACTCATTTTCGCTAGGTAAGTTATGCATTATCATCTTTTGTCCCTCTTGCTTTCAGACTTTTCTGTGGGTATCAAATTTTCCAAGCCTTCTTTCCTCGTTATTTGTCTGAGAAATATCAACCGTCCGATGTTAAGTATTAGCGTGCTTTTCTTTTCCATTCTCTCTAAAACTTGTGTATGTGTGTAATGTAATGGAATGACAAAATGGAAATAAATTGTGTAACGCCTTTCAACCTTTAAGAGGGTCTTCATCAGATATAAACGGCAACATCGGTTATAATTCACAGATGAAACATTGTAGATTTAAAAACACTAGCTTTTAAAATTTCTGCAGTCTGACGTGTCGAAATTTTTTTGTTTTTACAGTGAGGCCCGTAAAAGGTCCAGGACCACTGGATGTTGAGGGATACATTAAAAGGCAGTTTATACGGATAGGAGGGGAAGGTAATGGTTAACCCTAGACTTGAACAGATTAAGATTGTAGTGATCGGTTCCACAGTACGGGTATGGATGGAAAAAAGTGTTCCAGTGAAACTTACTTCTCGTCAATGGAATACAAAGGTAATGTGGGTGATTTGATACATTGTAAGTGATATGGCGGATCTTAGCCATGAAGGTTAGAATTGGTGGAATGAATAGGAATGTAGTTCGCCTGAGTACTTTTCATGGAAGTAGCTATAGAGCAGTGATAGACTTGTCACATCCTTGAAACATTCCATAGGATTGCGAACGAATTCTCCTTCTAACAGCGGATGAATAACTTCGCTAGGATCAGGGATAATTCTTGGTTAATAATCTTAAGGACAATCACTGGAATTTTACCTGCACCAGTGGCTTTCTTAGGGTCAAGCCTTCTGGTAAGTCCTGGGGCTTCGGGTGCTGCAATGAAAATATTACTGAAATTGTGTTCAGTGATATGTAGGGAGTTGGGTAGGGTTTGGCCTTTGTCATCTGTCGTTGAGTGTGAGGCAAAGATCAAGGCGAAGAGGTTCGCCTTGTCTTTTGAAGAAGATATGACCTTGGGGCCATTTGTTATAGTCGGCACAGCCGATTTTCCTCTTTCCATAATTTGGTTGGTGATCTTCCAGAATTTGCAGGATCCAATTTGTTTCAACCCATATATATATATATATATATATATATATATATATATATATATATATATATATATATAGATAGATAGATAGATAGATAGATAGATAGTTAAACTCAGTCGTAGTGTATAGGTTCTGAATGCATGATTTTCTATCTCCTATAGTAGTCGCCAAACAAAACTAGAAAGGCCACTCTGCATTGTTATTAACTCTTAGTTGCGGGTTGGGATAGAAGAATGCATGCTTTTCCAAAGGTATTTTGCGTAAGCTAACACAACGGTCTCGAGTGGAATTTAAACTCGGCCCGGCAGTTTCACTTTCCACTTTACGCACTCACCTAAACACACACACACACACATATATATATATATATATATATATATATATATATATACGCATTTTGGTCGGTCAAGATAATACTGGCAAAACACGTATATATATATATATATATATATATATATATATATATATATATATATATATATATATATATATATATATATATATATATACGCATTTTGGTCGGTCAAGATAATACTGGCAAAACACGTATATATATATATATATATATATATATATATATATATATATATATATATATATATATATATATATATTGCAGATAATCGCACGCATAGCTAGCTAGTTAAATGCAAAATACAAAGCTTAGTGTAAATAATGCACACACTGATCTTACTGGAGCCATGTTTATGGATTAAATTCAAGGCGTGGGTTTACTGAGAACCACATACAAACACACACGCGGACGCACACACATTCACGCAGATACACTCAGAGGATGTTGGTAAGAACCGATGAAGAACGATATTCCGAGAAAAACATGGAGAGGCAGAATAATATTTTATAATTAACTCGATGCCAACTATTGTTGGATGCAGATATAAACTGACTGCGATGGATAGACTGAACTGATTGAGAAAGAAGTGATAAAGAAAATTAGAGGAAACGATCAACAAGACGAACTACAAAAATAAACGGATAGATTGATTTGATAGACGTGGGCTGCTTTCAAGGGATGGTCATTAAGATTGGTGACTGTGAACGGGGTAGTAGATAAAGGAGACAAAATGAAAGCATAAAACGAAGAAATAGACTTGAACATTAAAATAGAATAATAATAAAAAAAATAATAACGGAAGCATTAAAGACATTCGAAGTAAAATGGGAACAGGTAAGTACACTAAACCAGAAAAATTAAATAAAAATATATGGAATAAACACATAGAGAGGAAGGGAGGGAGGGAGGGATAGTTAGAGAGAGTGAGCTAGAGAGTGAAAGAGAGAGAGAGAGAGGTGTGGGGGGTAAGACGTATCTTTTGTTCTCGGCGTTCGAAGAGAGAGCACCTTGATCGTTCCTGTTGGTCATGTGAAACATTTAATTTCCGTTGTCTTGCTTTTACTCACTTACAGTAGATTCTTAACCAAAATGGCTATTCGAAACTAATGGTAGGGAGGGTAGATATTTATGATCGTTCAGTCACGCCATTTCCAAAACTATTCAGGTGTGGAAAGTGATTCAAATGATATTCTGAAAGGATGAAATAGCTGAATAGTCAGAGAAGAGAAAAGAATAGCAAGAAGAAGAGAAGACATTGGGAGGAAAGTAACTTATAATAGAAATAGTGAAGAGCATTATATATCGATGGAAAGATAAGCAAAGAGAAAGATCGGCCGAAACGATAGCATAAGGCAAGGGAAATAATGAGGAGACAGAAAAGTACGAAGTGTGAAATAAAACAAAAATAAATAAAAATAGACACCGTTATATAAATGGTAGATCATGCGAAAACCTAAAATCAGAATATTTATTTTCAAAATGATCATAATATTAACTATCTGATGTAGCAGTAAACACTGGTTGAAAACTATTCTTTTGAAAATATTGAATGTAGTCCGTATTTTCTAAAAGAATTAATTAGTGATTTTGAAATTAAAAATTAAGTGACTCTCAAGTAAAATAAATCCAATTGAAAATACAATGAATATAGAAATCGTATAAAATAACGTAACAAGAAATCATGAAATAGAGAATGACATTAGAACGCTTATGTAACTTGGTGGGGTTTCATATAAAATCGAATCCAAAAATCAATAAGACTTCTTGTGATCGTAACGTGTGAAGATATTCCTTTATTTAACTTTAATTCATTTGATTCCTATTAGATTCATTTTAAAAAGTGACTTGAATGATTTTTGTTTTACTATCAGACCACAATGAAAATAAAATAAAGAATGATAGCATCCTGTCTAGTAATTAGGCAATGAATAGAATATGGAAAGGAAGTGGCATTTATATTGATATTGTTCGAGTAAAAATACTGGATGAAAGATATGTCATAGGTTTCAGTAAACAGATGTAAACATTGAAACATGAGAAAAAGAAAGATTTGTAAGAGAAAAGAAGGAAGCAAGAATCGAGAAAAATGAATATGTGGCACTGAATTCAGAGTTGACTAGTTGGCATTTGGTAACATTAGTTCATTTCTTCTTATCTAGAAGGAGAAACAATCATTGAAAAAGAATCATTGGTTGTAATGATTTTGTCTTGCCATTCACGTCATGTGTCAGATACAGATAGGATGTGAAGGCAGTAAAAGGAACGAAACAAGAATGATTAATAAGACTAAAATGGTCAAATGATACCAGTAGAAAATTGTAAACTAAAATAACATTTTTGTAACCATCAGCAACCAGGTTTGAGATCGTTATTAAATTTTAACTAATCTTATTATAATTTCAGTTACGTTGTTTTTTTATCGCAACTTTCTACAACAGTTAAATAAGAAATGCAACTCTGAAATTAAGTATAAGTCGCCGGGGATATTTCAATTAACTTTCCTTATCCTTGGTATTCTGTCTTTAGTAAAAAATATGACGGAAGAAAACCAACTCAAAGTTAATAAGGGCAATGGTGTATCTAAGTAATACTGTGATTATTAAATCTAATTTACAAATAAGATCTTATTTCAGTTTTCGGTACCTGATATGTTACAGATATAATTTTGGTTCCAGACAATCTAATATTTTAGAGAAAATTAAACAGACGTGAGGAACATATTTGCGTTTTTCTATATTCACTGTATTTCACTGAAATCTTTGCTAAATATTTTCAAGTTCCAAATATGGTAATCTCTTCTCTGTTCGAGTTTCATAAAGAATCTTGCTTTCTTTTAAAGCTTCAGCTTTTCTAAAGCAAAAATCAATAAACAATTTTTCTTAGAGAAATACTGAACAAAATGTGAAGCAGTAGAATTCGGAAATATATTGGCAGACAAGTTAGCCTAAAATGTTTGCAGAATAGATAAATAAAAAGTAAATAAGAAGTCGGGAAAGAAAATCCTGAAAGAATATTGTGAGGTGCCGTTATTAATGGATGCAAAAAGATCCTGTTTAAATTAAAAAAAACAAAAAAAAAAAACAAAACAAAACAAAAGCCAAAAAACAAAAAACAAAAACCCTCTGGTACACTCTAATATGCAACTTTGAAAAGTAAAGTTTTCTACTTTAAAGTTTTTGCCTGAGAGAAAAAATGAATTAGCTATAGAGGGTAGAGTACCAAAAGTATCCAAATGACTATGAATTATTAAGTTTTACCGAATAATTTCATAGTCGCTTTCAGTCGAAAGAATGACCCCCAAAAATTTCGGAGCAAATACGTTTTTACATTCTGATATACTTAACTATACCCACCTAAAATAAATGAATGAAACTAAATAAAGAACTCATTTCTGTCTTAATTTATGAGATGAGAGTTTATAATTGTTTAAATTCTGACTAATGTGCTCATCTTTGTTATTATTTTCACAACGTTTCAGAAAATGGTGGCTTGAAGCCAACATACTAGATAGAGAAAAACACTGTGCATATACTAGGCTTTGCTGGTTTTGCATATAAGCAAATACAATATAGGAGCCATTAATAACAAAAGAAAGAGAAGCAAGAGCGGGAAGTGACATAGCCTCACGGCAAGGCTTTAGAAGTATTAATGGGAAAAGTAAAGCAGTGATGACGGAAGACAGTCATCACAGAAGCGGGCAGAAATTTAAGAACTTCAGGCTTAAGGCCCCAAGTTCTATGTTTAGAATTATCACACGAGATTAGATTATCCCAGCTGACTAGGTTAAAGCGTGTGATCGTGAATTTCGCGAAAAGTAATTGTGATTTCAGTCCTGCAGAAAGTGTGGGGTGGCAATAACACAATAGTAATAATAAATAAATAAAACGGGGATAGCTGTAGACATGAACGGCAGAACGAGGATACATTATATTTTCATAGATTAAATAAATGATTTGGTTCAAAATTCACTGAAGGTTACCCGGATTAACAGACATTTTAAGGTCGGTGTGGGCAGAAAAGATGAGGACGTTAGTTTGAATAGAAATAATATGAAAAAAATAAAAACATCTCTTGAAGAAAACATTTCTAATCTACTGACTGCCAATAATAAATATTTTATGAGACACTCAGACGATATCACGCGACTCATGGATCCTGTCTTTTGTGTAACGTCAGACAATATATTTACAGTTTAATTCACTTTTCTTTTTGAAAATGTTTTAAGTACATTTGTTCAAACTAAAGTTTTTGAAAATGATAATCAGGATCATCAAAATATTAATAAAACTAAGCAAAATTTAGTGTTTGTTTTCTGAATATCACTAAAGTATAACAAGGTTTATCACTGCTACCTCCAATAGTCTTTTCATTTCGCATGTTTTCTCTCCGTCAGTCAACCACAGTCGATATCCCAGAACACAATTCAACGCTTCATTTATGTACGGTTTGAGTGTCGTCTTTCGCCTATACTGATTAGAGAGCCCAGTCTTGTCTTGCCAAATAAGCCATAAATGGAGAAGAGATCTATTTATACCTTCCCCAGGAGTACTTTTTGCGGAATTCGAACTCTGAACGTCGACTTCGCGTTCCGATCTAGTAACGATTTTACTATGCTCACCTTCTTATGACATTTGCATATGAGAATGGAAGTGGTTAAAAGAGAATCTAAAAGTCTTTATGTCTATTTTTGTTTAACGCTTGATAACCCCACAAGACCATCGTTAGTATCAAACTTATTCTCGAACGTAAGGAATGTCATACGGAAATTAGTATAAAGTCACCGGCTATATTTCAATTAACCTTCCTCATTCTTGGGAACTGGCTTTCAGTAAGAAGTGTCCCTGAAGAGAACAAGTCCAGAGTTAAAGATAATGGCAGCTGTATATCTAAGTATTACTTCCATTATTAAATCTAATTTACGGGTGAAAATGTCATTAAGATCATACTTCCGTTTTCGGTAGTTGGTATGTGACCGATATTATAATTTCGGTCCTCGACTGTCGAATGTTTTAGAGAAATTAAATAGACCAGAGGAACATATTTGTGCTTGTCTATGCCCACTGTACTTGCTTTTACTAAATATTTCCAAGTTCCAAATCCCATATCGATGGAATATTAGAAATGAAAGTGATTAAGAGAGAATTTAAAAGTTATTATGGCTCACAAAACCAAGGATAGTATTAAAATTATTCTTGAAGGCGAAAGTGAAATTGATCGAAGCGTTCAGAAAATAACTTGAAACAAAAGAGCAAAGATTTAAGAATATATTTTCATATTTCTACAGAATCGAAGGTATCGACTCGAAATATCTTATATACTCTCCGCGAACATGTTTACAAGCCTCTTTTCAAATGTTATTGTTTTCCAATTTACCATATTTATTTTTTACTAAAATCTTGTTAATTTTCACATTATTGTACATTTTACTATTCTCTATCAATAACTGAAGAAGCTACTTTTAATTTGCCAATTTCCTGATTCACACCAGCATCAATAAAAGCTTATTACATTTTGTGGAAGCGTACCTTACTTTCTCTTCAGTTGTCGCCCATTTTTCTGTTATTGTTGTTGCTTCTTATTATTTCTGTCTTCTTGCCTTAACTTCCGTACGACCTATTGCCTTTTGCAAATACTTGTTTCAATTATCAGCGTCTTTTGTGTCGTTCTTAGTATTACATTAGTC
This sequence comes from Acanthosepion lycidas, assembly GCA_963932145.1. NCBI lineage: Eukaryota > Metazoa > Mollusca > Cephalopoda > Sepiida > Sepiidae > Acanthosepion > Acanthosepion lycidas. Next base: position 36,329,222 of record OZ010604.1, read on the forward strand.
AGAAGTATGATAAACTTTTATAGTCAATAGCGATTGATTATTATAAACATTATTTTTTTTGTAAAATCGTATACTCCATTCAGTATGAGATTTTTTTTTCTTTGTCTAGAATAAAAAAGTATTTAAATAAGCAATCTATTTTTATTTCAAAGATCATCAATATATATAGTTAGCTAATGAACTGTTTGGTAATCTGTGTGAATAATCTCAAGGAGGATGTAATCCAGAGAGTACAATGTAAAAAAAAGTGAATATTAGTTAAATAAAAAACAGACTTAGGGGTTCATAGAATATAATTTATTTCCCCAGGAATGGGATTTTTTTATTCGTTTCGCAGATCACATTTACTTGAGTGCTTGTGTTAATAAAATAGTACTCCATCTAATATAAGAGAGCTATATATATATATATATTAATGAATATACATATTATCCCATCAACAGTAGCACGACTCGAAGTTTCATGCACAACGATATCTTCACGTGCAGGATACAGACTGACCATTACATAATTAAAATTTTAATAAGAATATCTGGTTAGCGCAATTTAAAATTGTGTTTCACTGTTTCACGATCTTCTTTTTTTTCTTTTCGTTTTATTACAATCTTTTTTTAAATATAATTGTCGTTTATTATATATTTTTATATATATTGCCGGCGGCGAAATCCCACGGGAAACAGTGTTTTTCGCCTGATCACCGAAGCTAAGAATACTTAGATGGGTTTTCGTTTAGGAAAACAGAATACTTTTAGCAATCTCGTACAGTTTCAAATATGTCTCGGCTTCAAGTAAGCCACAAAAATTTGAACAGCTTTGAAAAAACAACATACATACATACATACATATATATATATATATATATATATATATATATAAAGAGAGAGAGAGAGTGTGTGTGTGTTTTCTTATTATCCTGCTCTTGTTTTTTTCTCTAGTATCTTTACTTCTTGGTAGTTACTATTGTTGTTGTTGTTGTTGTTATAATTCTCATTCTAAGTCCTTACCAACTTCCCTGTGTTAGCCTTGATGATATTGTCTTACTTATTCCTTCTTCTCTCGTCGTGTTTTTCCGTTTTTTTTAACTTACTGTCTCTGCTCACTTTTCAACTGTTTGTGATGACACTTTCCCCTGAAGTTTTTTTTTTGTGCATCGTTGTTTCTACTTTTAGTACGAGTTTTTATACTCAAATATTTTAACCCATATTCAGATGCAAAATTCTTATCAGAATCTTTTTGTCATGAATGCTATAAAAAATTCTATTTTCAATTTAGTTTTTTTTGTCTCGTTTTTTTTTGTTTTCATTGTGCACTTTATTTTTGCCAGACGAAATTCCTCAAACTCATAATTATATCAAGATATAATTATTTGGCAAAAGAAAGAAAATTTGCATGCATATCTTACACACAATCAGAAATAGGAATGGAAATAAAATTTTGGCAGATAAGTATATACAAAAATGACTGAATCAGAAGAAATATGAGTCAAAATTGTCTCCCATCCTGTCTATCTCTCATAATGAGATTACCAATTTAATGGGTGGTTAAAATGATAAGGCTTGGTTGGCGTCTCTTATTTGACAACCACTTGAAGATTAAAAGTTGTTTGGTAATTCAGACATTCACCAATGCTGCAATTGAAATCCATGACAGGATCCTTACACAACTCTTCTTTAAGGGGGTGTTTTTTTTTAACTAAACACTTTGATTGACACCTAATAGAGAATCTTGCTTAAGGTGTCTATCGGTTTTGAATTCAATAGTTATTCTCCTAGATTGGTTGCTAACGACGGTTAGAAAGCCCAGCTTTCTTTTCTGTATAACCAACAGATGGGTGAGACAAAGATATTTCCATACGTTTCCCAAGGGTATTTGCTCGTAAGGGAATGTAATGGACCCGACCAGAATTCGAACTCAGATCTCCGATTTCTTATTCCGTGTTGCTATTCATTACAGCCTCCGCCCATGCAGTCGGTGTTGAGGCGCCAATTAGCAGGAAGAAAAAATTCAATGAGATTTCCACGACAAAGAAATTCATAACATAAGGACTAAGAGGGCGGGGAGGGATGCTGTTGGGCTTTTTCTCCAGTTAGCAGACGCGTAGTTATCTCTATTTTTTCACAGATTTGGAAACTGGTCTTTCAGAAATGCCTTTAAGCCATAACACATGTTGTGTAATTGAAATTGAGCAGACGAAACTGATTGAAAACCTTCAATGGAGGTGAGAGCAGGAAGTTACACGTCATTGTGACTGAGAGTTTGAAAGTTGTTCAACACTTAATCACGCCCGGTTGTACGTTCTCTCACATAAACTGTACATAAGATCAGTTTAGTATAGTTGAAGCATAGTTGGTTTTCTGAGTGTTGAAGAAAGACCAGGGTGCCTGATATGGTGTCTGTAATAGTAGTGATCAGCTTGTCCCCGTAGTAGACGCATATGCCTGGAAGAGGCCCGAAGAAGTGGGGGAAAAGTTGGTTGTCACAGACTATCCTACTTATCCGATTCACTCTTACAATTGATTCAGTCACCAAAAGAACCCATCCATCATCACTTCATCCAGCATTTACCAAAATACCACACATTCGACTGGCAACCTACTAAAACCCCGTGATATAAAAATTTGTATACATACAATTTTTTTTTTACAACAATGTATAAACTGTTTCATGAATTGAAATAAGAGCTTCTTCTGTATTCTGCCGATAAGCATAATCAAGAAAATTGTTGACTAAATGCGAAGGAGGGAGGGACAAAATAATTAGTGGAGTGGGAAAATCAAAGGCTGTTTCAGCCAAGATAAAAAAAAAAAAGAAACGAGTTAAAAACCCGGGGAGATTGGGTATTCTTCACAAGGACCATAACAAAAGAAAACACATGAAGAATACCGGTAGCAGCAATCACTTAAATTAACTAGGTGAACAAAAGAGTCAAGAGTAACCAGGGGGAGGGGTTTCGTTAGGAAGCCTCCCGTTGTGTATATAGAGGACTAAAAAAGGAAAACGAAGCAGGCCTCATTATTGCAAACCAAACACGCGCGTATGCTTGAAAGAGAGTAATCAGTCAATATATATATATATATATATATATATATATATATATATATATATGTATATATATATATATATATATATATATATATATATATATATATATATATATATATATATATATATATATATCAGGGAAAAATCTATGACAAAATGGATAAAATTTTTGTTTGACGCGTTTTCTCGTTTATCGGACTAAAGTGATGGTTTCGTTGATGCGACTACGCATGCGCAAGAAGGAAAACGGAGATGCCATATTTAATAACAAATATGATGGAAATATGAACAAAATGGAAAAAGAAACTAAATAAAATCAGTTATACTATATACCCAATAGATATATTTAAAAAAAAAAAAATTAAAAATTCTCAGTGTCCCCGTCCTTTATATGCAGTCGCATCAATGTAAACATAACTGTAGTCCCCGGAGAAGACCTTAAGGAAAGAAACGCGTCCCGGGAAAACCTTTTTCCATTTGTCATTTTTTTCCTATAATAGTTCTTGATATATAAAAAAATTATATATCGTTTTACCATATATATATATATATATATATATATATATATATATATATATATATATATATATATATATATATATATATATAATATGTATGTGTATATTTTATGTTTTGTTTTAGGTTTATCGAACCTCTGTGTGTTATTTAAAGCTGAAATATATATGTATCCTGTTGTATCGTATGCAAATTAGATAGACAAGTACAAATAGAGAACAACTGGCGAACATAAGAGCACTATCCCTAGCAAACCTGGTTGCTATTCAGGACATAGACAACTATACTACGACTACTACTACGCAGAGAGTATAAAATATCGATTTGTAGGAGGATGCTTAGAGTAACCATTGTTATCGAGCGGTTTCCCCCATCTAAGTTCTGACCAGCCTCGATCGAATCATATTCGGTGATTTCAGTGTC
>OZ010604.1:36335702-36395702 GCA_963932145.1 Acanthosepion lycidas
TGGACGAAAATTCTTGGTAAACCTCGTGTATACATATTCACTCTTAGCGATTTTCCTTTTTAGTACTAGCTTTTTTAATATTTTCAATTTATACATTTAATGTTGTTTTTTTATGTTGTTGACACGTGTTCTTGTTTTAAAGAACGGAACTATAGAAAACTTGAAACGAAAAAAATAGTTACACAACGAAACGAAAATAAAAGAATCAAGCGAGACAATGGAGAAGCTGAAAAGAAAAGGCGATGGACGCATAAGAGTGAAGCAAAAATTCTAAAGAACAAAGAAATCTGCTTTTCTTTTTTCCTTCATTTTAACCTTTTCTTTTTGCAAAATATGAGAGAAAGAGTAAGTCAGCCTTCATGTTTTATAAAAATACGATGAACCATTTAAAGTAGAGACATTTAAAACTAAAACCTGATCGATAGGAACAAAATAGACATGGAAAACGAAATGTTTGAAGGAAAAAAATTAAACAATGACGGGAAGTTATAAAATATGGAACGGGATCAATAAAAACAACAAAATTAGAACTATAAATGAAAGTACAAAAGAATCGGTCGTGGAATGTGGTAGCTACTTTTTGTTGATAGCTTACGAGTTTAAGCGTTAGAATCGATATTAGAAGTATTATTGTTCAATTACGCTTTCCTCCTGATTCGTTTTCATTCTCGGTTAAGATTCTGAAATGGATGAAACCTCGACGTGGCGAAATGGTTAACGCGCTATGTTGGTTCACCAGAATAGTGGGTTCGATTCTCAGGGGTGCCTAATACTTGAGATATGTCACCAAATTAATCTAAGGTTAAAATATAATTTATGCGTTTTAGCCTGGGTTAACGAGATAGTCTGGTTGATTATTGCTACTGTTTAGTGAGATTGATTCTCACTGGGTGTCCCAAACGTGTAATCTTGTTCCAAACTAAGCTAACATTAGTAAGTAAATGGTGTCTCGTTGTAGCGTATTTGTTAGCAATATTATCTGGTAGATGGCTAATCGATAAGTGAAATTCTCACTCTGTGTCACATTCTCTCACAAAACATTTTTGTAACGTTGCAGGTAGAACCCTATTTTGTTTGGGGATAGATGACATTGTAGCAACGTTACTGTTACATCGCAATCAACCATTTCCTTAAAGCAAAATTAGCGCTCATCGCTACAAAGTTATCACAATATTATAGTAACATTGAGAAGTGATGTAGTTGAGAAATTTCGCACAGGTCAATTATTAGGTTGGTGCAAAAATAATGACGTAATAATGTCGTTTTCTAACGTTAAAAATACGTCATAAAACTACATTATTACGTCATTATTTTTGCAACAGCCTAATATAATATCAGAATACTTTTTCTTTACTTATCAAAATTTATGAAAGGATAAACTTATATTTTTATCGATTGAGAATTAATAGTTTAAATCATGAATACATGTTTGGAGTATTTGGAAGAATTCTTAGAATTTATTACACATTTTGTGTTCATGCAATATTACAAGGCAGCATAAGTAAGTTAACGTCGAAGGTAAGTTATGAAGAGTCTACAAAAACGTTTTGCAACATCTATCTAATAGATTCTTTTGTTAGGTGAATTGTAGCCTTGTGCAAGACTAATTTGCACTTAGTAAATAACTAAAATCTAAAATTGTTTTACATTATCATACATATATCAAAGTCTATCAATCGCGTTTATAGCAGGGATTCAGAGGATTCCCTGATATCTGAAATGAATAGCCTGGAACTATAAACATGGCTTTTTATAATGTATATATATATATATATATATATATATATATATATATGAATATTTGCTACTCATAATTTTCTGTTTGATCCAATATCCCATCTTGCATGAATATCTAATATAACGTCATTTCATGTGGCCTACCAATCAAAAATTATCTCAATGTTACTGATTGTGTAATGGCATTTTGAAGACATCTGTTTGAGAAAAGGAGTAGAATATCGAAAACCACCAGAAAAGAAAGGAAGCATTTTTCCAGGAAGAAAAGTACAGCTACAGTATTTTTTTTTTCTGTCAATATATCGAATAAATAATGACAAGTTAAAACTGACTACAACATAGACATGGCAGCTTCAAGTGCTCATTTAATACCGATAAAAGAAATTAATGCGATAGGTTGACTATAATTCTCCACTTGTGAATGAAAAAGATGACATAAAGAGTAATTGAAAAAGAGTGTGTGAGAGAGAGAGAAAGGGTGCCAAAGGGAATTCGATTTCATTGATCCTAACACATAATCAATGGCGACATATTGGAAATGTCGATTTTTCTCCTCAACATCATTTTTCTCCATTTTTTAGGTTTATTTTGAGTATTGTGCTTTCAATCGAATTGAAACCTTTAACCCTTTCTTAAATTTACTTTTTTAAATTTATGAAGGGATGGGAAAAATTCTATGAAACACTGCTCGAATATTTTTGAATTGTTATTATTCATCATAAACTGGGATCTTTTGATACATAGTATTAAATTAAAGCACGTTTCGTTCCTAGGGGTAGATAAATCCGGATTTAGATGAAGAGAAATCCCAATGTATTCAACTTGAGAGGCCCTCCCGAATCCCCCATTCTCACGAGTAAAGGAAAATGGAAGAGTGTTAAATCAAACAATTTTAGTAAAACCGAGGAGGATGACAGGTGTTAAAAATTACTGAAGGCTTATTTAGAGCCTACAATGCATTACGAGAGCAAGAAAGGCCTATGACAGTGTCAAAAATATTATATACCTTGGCTGGAGGCTACTTTTTTTAGCTGTTCACCTATTACACTATTCAGTTTTTATGATTCGTGATTGATCTTCCAATCTCTTCTAACATTTACTTGATTTACACTATTTTTAGATGAAACGTTAGTAAAATATTTATGAGTAAATATGGAATAATGTTACAGAATGCGAAGGCGAGAGCCATAATGATCAGCGATTGGCCGGGGTGTTTCGTGGGCGGGGCATTCTGACAGTGATGAATTGCTTTTTTTTTCTCGGTTTTGAATATGTCCAAAATGGCGTGACTTGAACAGAGTGTCCCAAGATTCTGAAGCGTCGATATCCCTCCTACACCCAGGTTTGCGATCAGCTAATACCACCCGCGGAGGGACGCTGAGCCAACGTGTGACATGCGTTCCTGTGACGTCATTCCTCATACTGATTCTTAGAAAGCGCGTGCGCGCAAGAGAGAGAGAGAGAGAGAGAGAGAGAGAGAGAGACAGGCAGGCAGACAGAGACAGATATGTCGGGTGTAACAGCAAAATTGTACAAATCGTGCAAAAGTATGGGATAATTGTCCATCCCACAAAATATTTAATATCTAAAAAAACACTAAACTGAGTTTCTTTTTTTCAGGTTTTCAGATGATGCATTTAGCCATTTTGATGTCATTTGATGTAAGAATCACTGAAAAAATCCTTTCAGTTATTCAGTTAGAAAGAGAACAGGTAAAAATCGTTTTGTGTCAGTTCAACTATGTCTTCCCAACTGAGCAATAGCGAGAGGAAAAAAATATTATTAATGTCTTCACTAATGGTAACAACATTCATACTCTGGCTTCCATCTTCAAAATCCATTCCGTAACAATCTAGAGAACGGTGTATAAGGTTAAAAAGGAGGGAACAGTAGACAAGAGGGATTTTCATTTCAACTAAATACATTTTTATTGTTCAAAGTAGAGTTCAATAGTTTTATAAAAATCTCTGTGAATTTCAGTAAGATGTAGTTAAGATACAACTGTTCAAAAATTAATCTAGCAATTGGACAATTCTGCTGTTACACGATTTGGAAAACTTTGCCTCTTACACCCGGCATATATATATATATATATATATATATATATATATATATATACGTAGCATTTACTTTTTAAAAGTGCTCAATACACAGTAGAGAAAAATAAAAACATTTTACAATGCTACAGAAAAGCTTTCATGTTTCAAAACTATGATTGTACTTCTTCAGGCGATGGTTGGTACATTGTGATAAAAATGACTTATTAGGGAATTTTAAACACAAATTCTTACCTCTTTTCGGAAGGATTATAGGTCAGAATTAAATATATATGTCTCGATTAACCACTTAAAAGGCAGATCTACGCTAAAATTGAAAAATAAGGTCAGAAGGTAGAAGTAGGTGAGTTTTTTTTCTTCATGTTACGATAAATTGGCGTTTAGACATGTCATCCAACGATTGTAGCAAACATGGCAGCGACAAATGTACTATGGATGCAGCCAAGTCTGATTTTCCCATTTGTTGAAATAGTGGGGGAGATTAATCAGACATAAAGCATATATATAGCTGTATGCATAACATTATATTCAATCAAACTTTATATTTTACTGCAATGGATAGGAGAGTGTTTATATATATATATATATATATATATATATATATATATATATATATATATATATATATATATATAGATAGATAGATCGACTAAGGATAAGAATCCAACGAAATGATAGTATAAAGTACAAGTAGGAAACAGATCTTAATCTAAGATGTTTCACTTTATTAAAGCTTCGTCAGATATCAAGATAGAAATGATAAAAGATGATAAAAAACAAGGCGACACAGATTAATGGTATGTTGTGTTTTTACGATTTCTTATTGGTTAGATACGTGTCACGTGTAATAATGTATCACATATTTTTCGTATATGTGTGTCAAAAATTCTCGACGCTAAACTGTGTAAAAGTAAGATTATTATAACCCTAATCAGCAAAAGTGGCAGTATAGTTATTATGGACACCAACATCTACATTGAAAATCCCTTCTAAATAATGACACCACCTACACTAAAACCACTGAACTTAGAATAAACACTGAAACACATAGTTTCAACAAACTATCAAGGAACTATTAAAAATGAAAACAAATCTTGCTCTAGATTAATAGATTACTACCCGACTATACTCACACTATATGGCTTACCCAAGACACACAAACCCGACATACCCATTAGGCCCATTGTATCTGGAATTAACAGGTCAAAGAGATGTGACGTGAGTTTCTTGATAGGTGCGTAGTAATATTTCTGAATTTGCTTTGATTAGGAACCTTAAGGGACATGTAAATTCATAAATAATGTAGGTCCTCTGTAATTTAGATTTTACAGTTGAGTTGTAATTATTGATGAGGTGGTTAGCTATTTAAAAAAAAATTATATTAGATAATCAATTTAGTTTTCTTTTTCTGGTTGACCAGGGTTATATATTTCTTTATAATGCTTCTAAAGAAAAATTAATCCTTTTTATCGTTAAGGTGTATTTGACTTTTTGGAAAATGTTAATGTTATTTTTTTTATCTGTTCAGTGTTCAATAGATAAATTGTCGTCTAAATTACACAAAAAATGAAACTAACACTGACATTTCATTTTAACAGACATATTTAACAAAATTACATAAAAATACATTGGAATACTAAAAAGTAAATTTATTCAATAAAATCGTCATTGGTGATGGCCCGCAGATGACTTCAGAATCTACTGCAACTCTTCTGGACGGTCTCCTTGTTTAAGTTGGTAAATAATGCCATAATCCTTATCTTCAATTCATCTTTGGAGTTACAATGAGTTTTATTGGTCTCTCGTACAACTGCGCCCCACACGTAATAATCAAGGGGAGTTAAGAAGTTATGTGGTCGCAGAATTTGTCTGACATACATGACTGGGTTCTCCTGTTTGTGTGGCATATTACAGAGTCATGTTGCCAGACATAGGGTCTTCCAGAAGCCACCCTCTTGACTCAGGGCAGCAGTCTCCTCAATGGACTTGATATAGGCCTCCGTTTTGAGTCTGAAGCCTAAATTCCGGAGATTTTTTCGTATCAGAACGATCAGAGTGAGTTTTCTGAGCTGTCGTACATTCGTAATCACCATTAGACTCAAACAATCGTTCAAATTCTCTGCACTGTCCTCAGATTGACACCCAGACACTCTGAGATTTTCGTATTGGAGCTTCTGGTGGAAATTCCAAATTTCTGGCGGAGTGAATTGCGTTACGGTTCTTTTTTTTTTTCTCACAGACGGTACCCAACTGACTCTACTGTACTGTGCAGTCGACAAAAAAAACAAAAAACAAACAACATACATGTGCGAAATAAAATGACGACAATTTACCCATCGCACCTTGTATTTCCAGTGTTACCGAATAGATATACATATATAAAAATCTATATATTCAGATAAAAAGAGTATGATAATGGCTAATAGAATAGCCGAAAGCGCACGGATATATAAAACATTCGGACAATTTTTACACACTTTATGTCCAGAAAAGAAACACTTAAGAACACAAGAAAATATGAATAAAACGTTCAATAGCAGTACCTTTCGGTCGTCTTTAATGAAACTTATTTAAAACAGGGATTACTGCCTAAATGCACAATTATATATATATATATATATATATATATATATATAAAAGTGAACATAGAAGTCAACACTTAGAGGCGACAGTCTGTTTCATGCTATATGCAATCGTCAGACCTGACGATTGCATATAGCATGAAACAGACTGTCGCCTCTAAGTGTTGACTTCTATGTTCACTTTTATATTTACACACACTCTATCTCTGATATTGAGCACTTTATTCCAGAAATATAGCACACCTTAAGACTATATTTCTTTATATATATATATATATATATATATATATATATATATGTGTGTGTGTGTGTGTGTGTGTGTGTATGTATGTATGTATGTATGTGTGTGTGTACGTGTCCTGTTGATTATGAAGTATGAGGCCCTAACAGTTCAATTTTGCAACTGAAACTCCAGACCACCTGCTCGCAAAGTTTTTTTTTTATATTGCTGTTGGCTTGTACGGAACCGTTATATTTTTCAAAAGAACAGATAACAGAAAAATGATGTACAGTGTGCTACAAAATCTCCAAACAGTTCTCCTTAGGTTTTGGATTCAGAGATTCCTTTTCTTTCACTGTTTGCCAGCAAGAGGTATTTAAGCCCTCATGGTTATTATTATTTTTATTATCACAACATTTCAGCTATTCTGCCGGTTTTCTTCAGGTGTTTGTCGATTCGGGTAACTTTGAGAGAATTTCTAACGAAACACTTTATTTCATCTACGGGAGCAGATTGTGTTCCGCTCTAAGTATATTTCGTCTTGTTTTTATTTACTACTCCTTTTTGCACTGTGCCTATGTCTACACTATCCGTCTCAAGAACAATATTCACAGTTACTATGTCACCAAATTAACGAACAAAAGATTTAATCCACTAGGTCATTGTCACAATTCGTAACATAGAACATGGAAATTTAAAACCTATCCTCTCTGCTACTGGCGCTGTAACGCATGAATGAATTCAGAGAGGGTCCTCAGTTCTTGTCCTTTATTTATTAATCCCACCCATGTGATATTTTTTCTATAAATAAATAACTCCTCATCCAAGAAATCTAGACATAATTTTAAAAAATGAATCCTTAATCTTCCACTTTTCTATCTCATTTTCTTATCATTTATTCTATGAAAACAAGTGGAAATACAATTGAAAATTCTCTTCCAAGCTACAAGTACCAATATCAAGTTAAGATATGCTTCGATTTCTCTCATTATTAATGAGGAGAGGTTTTAGCTTCCTAATAAACTTGTAAAATTTTATCTCAATGTAGAGATATTCACAGAGATGTTATTGAATTTACTAGTAATAATTTTATTATGTGAATATTTTTAAAAGATCAATCCAAGATTTGTTAAGATTAATACAAATAATGTCCTTTTTTTTAGCTCAATATTTGAATCCATTCATTTCCAGCCTTTTTTTGGATGAGCTATTCATTTGGAAAATTATTTCTGTAATTTTGAAATTAACCGTTATCTTTGTAAGAGTTGCTCAATCAACTGATATAATGTTTGTTGCTTTTTTTTGTTTCTACAATATTTTGGTCACTCTTATTTCAGGCATAAGGAAAGAGAACTGGTATCTTTTGTCCAGCAATAGAGTTAACGTTGGAAATAGTAGCCAAGCAAAAGGAAATCGTTGCAAATATACTGATCAGGCTGAAGACGAAACATGGTGTTAGTAATAAAATCAATAAACGAATGTGAAAATTAATAAACGAAAGATCCTTTCCAATTAATGCTAAGAGTCAATGTTGCGTTTTAAAATTAGTTTCTTATTTTCAGGTTCCCAACAAGCGTTATACTGTTTCACGGGTACATGTTTATAAATTTAAAAGAAAGATGTGAATTATTTTTGGCTAGTTACTTATTTTATTATTGATTTTAGTTTTATAGACAACGATTTGAACACTTCGACTGAGCAGCTAAATAAAGATAGAACTATTCACATATCACATAGAGAAGCAGCTCTATAAAAAAAAAACCAATATGATGAAAAATGAACTAGTAAAAAATAATAATTAACATACTTAACCCGAGAACTACAGATTAAATAAATTAGGTTTACTGCATTTTATATTCAAATTTACTCAATAAACGGCTTGAGAGCCACACAATATAGAGGGTTACAGTCATCAAAATGAATAAAGTGTCTGATACAAATTGAAGAGAAAATGTTAAGAAATTAAGGTTACAGGGATTAAGAAAAAAAAATGACGATTAATCTTTGGCTTGAAATGTCAAGATTGAATTGTTGAGGATAGTAAACATGCGGAAGTATGTTCAACGAAATGATAGTTTTGGGAGAAAAGCTGATAGTGTGGAAATACGGAGGAAATGATAATGATTCGAACCCGTGGATGAAGCAAAACTACTTGATTGACTAACTCCTGCCACCATTTGAGAGAAACAAAGCTTTTCTATATTTTAAAACCGGAGACAATAGGGGAGTTAAAATATACATTTGATTGAAAACATTTGAAAGTTATTGTAAAATATTAACTTTTAAATGTTTTCAAACAAATGGCGCACATGGTTTTCAAAAGATATGGAATGCGGTAGTTGCTTTATTATTTCCAATCTACACTACTTACCTCTTTACATTGTGATAAAAAGAAATCTTAGTAAGATAAAAGATAAGCTGGTTAATTATTTAATAATAAAAATATTCAGCTTAGAAATACTAGAATAATTAAAAACATTTCGTTGTTATCTTCAAAAGTTTGCTTGCCCAATCCTTTGTATTTAAGTGTAACTGCCATGTTTATTGTGAAATTTTATAACGAACAGGTCACCTAAAAAATCTATAGTTTAGAAATCATCAGTCCGTTAGCATTCGAGCTTTAGCTCAAATAAAATTTGTCGACAGCAAAGTGCAGCCATGGTGAGGCTCTCTGTCCACATGCTGGTTGATTTACTCCAAATCCTTCCGTGCATTCAAATTAAGATTGACCTTATTTTATGCTAGAGAGCACAGGGGCATGGGGGTGTACTAAATTGTTTTTCATTGTGAACACCTTTGTTTGCTTGGTATTTTCGTCATGATAACTATCAATTTTTATTCAATTGGTTCGGACTTACGTTAATAGGGCAAAATATTTCTGATTGCGCCCCCACCCACGATTGATTGTCAGCATTTTATTGATCTTACGATACTGACATATGACATATATGTCCCGGTCACAACGTAATCCACGAAATATCAAAGCTAGAATGATATAGTGAAAGAAAAAGGCAACATTCAACGCAATAGTCAGTAACAAACAATCCGGTGGTATTGGTTAAGGAGTTAATCTAGTTGATTCTTGTAAATGAGTTCAGTTGCAAGTAGGTTTTCTATAATTGTAGTCTTGTGCCACACTAAGCTAAGCTTAGTAAAAAAAATGTCAGGCTGGATAAAGTAACTTTGTAGATATCTCGCTTTGTGAAGATAATCAGTTATAAATTATATGAATTTCGTAACGAAATAAACTTCATACAAAATGATCTGTTTAGTTAGGTAAGCCGAGTGATGTGACTTGATATTGGAGTGTTAAATGATGTAATAGTAACATCTAAGATTATCCATTTTAAACTATATAACCTTTACTGCAAGAAGCACTCAGTCACATCAAGCAAAACAATTGTGTTCTGTGAAATGCTTCTCTAATATTGATCAGTTTTCGGTATTAGAATGTGCAGTAGCATTCATCTTGGTTTAAAACTAATTTTTATTTTAGACAGTCGGCATTTGTATTATCAAGGAAGAAAAGATAAACCTTATATTAAACTAAAACATATCCTAGTTTTAAAACCATTATGCGCATTCAAAATATCGTTCACTATGTGGTAGACATTTTTTCTATTTTTGACTTTAACTACTGAAAACATATACAACAAAATGATTAATATAGAGAAAACATTACCAAAAGAAATGTATGGAACACTTAAAATCTATCTGCAGAGTAAAAAAAGGAAAGAAGAAATCCAAGAATTTCTAATTATGAGACGAAAGTTTGAAATAACTGAAGATAACGTTTTTCTCATTTTCTGCTAAAATAAATCTATGGAAAAAGATAAAGCAATTCTATATTACTGTGCAGATGAAAAAGTTCTGTACATTTTGAACATTAAAAAATAGTTCCTAAGTGCCTGACTTTGTTCAGGAAAAATTAAAAAGAAACAGAAAACAGCAGAAATAAGGAGTTACGGGATGGTAGTTAACAGAAAAAACGGAATACGATATTTGCTACCGTAAATAAAACGAAAAAAATACCAAGTACGAATTTAGACCCGAGCCTCTGTTACGTTTGAAAAGAAATTACTTTACTACTAAAAGCGTCCGTATAGAATTTAACACGTTGATTGCCAACCACGAGATAATTCGTTGTTGTCAGTTTGTATTATAACGCTGACTACAAATTATCTCATGTTTGTGGTCTTGCTACAAAGGGTACGACCAAAAGATTCTCGTTATTCTTAACACAATATCCTAAGAGGTGTCTGCTTAAACATATAGTTTTGTTTCGACAATGGGTCAAAGTAAAGTATCAGAGGGACATTTTCCGTGTTTCAATGTCCTATGGTGCGTCTGTTTAAAATATAGATTTTGATATAATAGATTGAATACATACATTTAGCAGAAAATTTGCAATAATCTAATTCATTATGTAACCTGTTAAAGATTCCGCTGTCTAATAACTGCAGCTCTTTGACCCTGTAGAAAATTATGGATTTGAACTCTGTTTTTATTGAATTCGAATTTATTTGAAAATCATTACCATTATGAACTCTTTGATTACATTTAATTTAATTATCTGGGGTCGATGTTCTCAAAAGATTAACAAATCTAACAATTTTTTAAAACTTGTTTTTATTATTTTTAATTTTTTTTTTACTTGTGGCTAGAACCTTATCTGTACTTTACGGTGATAACAACAGTTTGGGTTTAGCTAACCTGATGGAAACAAAGTAAATGTACAATTTTCGATTACGTAGTTTGGGAGGCTTCAACAGCTATAGGCTAGTAACATGCCCTAGCGTTCCATTAGTAACCATAAAAATTTAATTGTCCTTGAATTATACGATGAATGGCAAACAAAAATACTTTTTCTGAATTAGTAAAATATTCTTCTATTCATTGTATAATTATCATAATATTTTATCTTGTTTTAAATCTAGATTATTTTAGGCAATTTCTCACGTGGAAACACACATATAAAAGTTCTCAGTCGATGTTCAACACTTGTTCCATGTGATATTTTGAAATTTACAGACCATATATTTTTGTTTGTTAACTTGCCGCACGGTTGTTCGAGGACAGAGAAAAAATGATGCTGTTAGACTCAGAGTAATAATCTAAAGCGATTTTCAGAAATATTTATTAGCATAAAATTTCAATAAAGGTATTAACAGCGGAATTGAATATTTTTGAAATACCATTCAACATTTTCCTCTTCGGTATTTCATTGTTTTTTATTTTCCAAATATGATCTAATTAAATAGACGGGATAATCACAAACGTTATATCCTGTTTTTCATTCTTACTGCTCGGCTAATACTTTAATCGTTTGGTATAATGTGAAATGGTTTTCAACATTTGGGATGAGAACAATTCTTAATACCTTATGTTTACAATGCCATTTTTGAATGAATTCCTTGAAGGAATTTTCATTTTTTCTCGTTCTTTCAGTTATCTAATTGTAATTTTACTTTTTCTAAAGTTTTGGTTGGCTTTCTTCCATGATTTATTTCCAGAAATGTTTTCGATTTTTATTTTTCCTTCTTTCATTCATTTTTATTTTCGTAATTTTATCCGTCTTTGTTAGTTCAATACCAAAAATATTAACTGCTGATAACATGACAGTATAACGATCTCTTGTTGCAAATACTGACTGAGATGTTATTAACGTTCAAACGAGATTTCGTTGTGCGAGTGAGTAAGAAGAGAAAGCAAAAATAAACAAAAAAACAAACAAACAAGAAAACCCTCATTTTTATTTGATCTAACAAGTAAAAAAGCGTACATTATTGATCCTCAGTAGTTATTTTCTTCATGTTTTGTTTCTCTTTTGTTCGGTTCATAGTGTCAGCCATGAAGAATTCCCTGTTGTTTTATTGCTTAAAGCAGAATTGAGTAATATTTTCAGATATCATACACAAATGACAATGAAAAGAGAATGTTGAAAATATGATTTGGAATAAAGCAATTGAACATAATATCATTTGTAAGATTTTCTTCAGTTCATATATCATATTCTTCCAAAGCATTTCACTGTCTATTGATTTTTAAATGAGATAATGAATTTAAAAACTACTGTCGATATTTTCAGCTCATAGAAATATTATTCACCAATGCAGACGACAAAATTGGTCACCAAATTATTTCATAACAACAAATTCGTTTCCATAACTTGTCCCTCTTATATTTCTATTCTTGAAGTATCAAGAAAAATTGCCATACGATATACTGTAAAATAAATCATGTCAGTATTAAATTTAGTTATTTCGAAATACTTTTTATTCTTGCTGTGTATACTCATTAGTAGTATTGAATTGCTCTTGCTGAATCAAGTCTCTCTAGAACGCCAGCACTCTCCTAAATATTTTGAAGATTTAACGATACCGTCGTTTCACTTCTTATTTCGACTAATATTTTTACAAGGCCTTTCAGCAATTTTTTATGGAATTTTGTCGAAAAGTCATTTACTTTTTCTTCTGCAATATCCGTGGAATTACTTTATGTCTAACAGCCTAGCATGTGACAGATTTCTAGAACGTCAAACTGTTGTACATTATTAGTCTGTCTTGGAGAATTTTAAGTCCGTTCATAAATGAATAGATAGAATCTTCAATGTGGAAAGTCATTTTCTTTCTATTTTTACTTTCACATAAATTCTGTTAGTATCGTCGATGACTTTGTTCTAAATTTCTCCGTTCACATGTCCAGTTGAGAAAAGACCGTAAATGTATATTTACATTTATAAATTTAATAATGTTTCGGGTGTTGAATGAACTCTTAATTTTATTTCTTTTGATATATCATGCTTTCTTTTTATTTAATGTCATTTCTTTTAATCAAACCCTTTTCAGACAATGAGGGTCGCAAGGGCATCCCATATGCTGCCGCCAAAGTAGCAGTGGCTTATCGTGGAAAAGATAATCTGACGGAATTCAGAAAATTGTAGACTGATATAAAATAAGGATATAGAAAGATATGTATCAGATTAGGACAAACGGCTTAAACGGAAGGAGGAAGTGTTAAATATATAGATTTGCTTACATTCGACTGCAAAAGCAATTTCGAATCTTCTTTAAAGAAAAAAAAATTGAAAAAAGATTTTTGACATATATTTTTTTTCAATTTTGCATTAGTCACAAATATTTAATCATCCATATTACCGTTGATTTTGCAAAATTAAACTTGGCAGGGAGCTTCTACTTATAATCGGAGATAAATGATTATGCCATTTTGTATTTCTAAAGAAAACCACGTCTTTAGAAGAAGAAGAGGAATGGAAGATGAGGAGAATGACAAGAAGAAGAAGAAGAAGAAGAAGAAGAAGAAGAAGAAGAAGAAGAAGAAGAACTATTAGCAGTATCATATTTCTATTCAGCTTCCTCTGTCCTGTATTATTTACCTTCGTTAGTTCGTATGCATCAAAACTTCTCAATCGGATCTTATTTATTTCAGTGTGGCCTCATCTCTGTAGATGTCTTCTTACTGGGTGCTCCAGACTTTCGGCCTTGTGCTACATCTTAGCTATGCTTAAAAAAGTAATAAGAACACTTAGACGTGATGTAATGGTCAACAATCTTGTCTCTTTACATCAATTCCGAGTGAGTTCGACCCTCACTGGGTTCTCCTTATTGACGGCCTTGTACCACAACTAAACTATGCTTAGTAAATCACGATTTCTGTAGCTATGTCATCTACATTGAAATATTCTAATATGTGCATCTATGTATCTATGTAAACTTTTATGCACAGATATTTCTCTCGGTCTTTTTCTCTCTATATATTTATCAGTGTATATATATATGTGTGTCGGCGTCCAGGAGCGCTTATGCTCGTGAGTTTGCATGTGTAAATATATATTTCAATTTTTTATTTATGTCTATTACGTATATGTGTGAAATTTGTTCTTTTTGAATCAAGCAAATATGAATGAAAATTGACTTCGTCGATGGTTTTCAAATTGCTGTAATGCATCTTCTTTTAAATCCAAATAAATTCATCAAATTAACATAAATTGACTTATTTTCTTAAAATAATCGAATAAAAGTGACTAGTACAACTATTTGAAAATAACGATTTTAATTTTATTTGATCTAAATCATAAAAAATATAAAAATAGCAAATTTATTATGAATGTTTCTGAGATTTTCTTCTTATTTTCACTTATATATATATATATATATATATATATATATATATATATATATATATATATATATATATATATTAACTTTAGTAAATAAGAATCAGGTAGCATTTATAGAAAACTAAGAACTTAAAATCTGCGCAAACAATAGTAACCGGTTACCACTTGTTTTCTGACCACACCGATTGCCAGGGTGGTTAGCCAACCCCTATTACAGACACCTGATCAGTCCATAGAGCACACCTGTGGGTTATACGGCGACCATCTTGATCAGAACAGAATTATATCAGGCTGGTCATCTTGCCAAGATGGAAGACTCTTGCATGCCTAAGCAGGTATTTTTATATTATTATTTGGTACAAATTGCCAAAATGTAGGTAAACATGTTTTAATAAAGTCGAAAATTTAATAGAATAGCACAAAAGTATGACGATGAACGTAGAATTTCGTCATTTAAGCACAAAGCGAGGCTGGAATTGCTAGTCTTAAAAAGAAAAACAGTTCCACCACTTCATAGTCGCAGCAATCACCAATGTGGTAAAGGCGATCTAATAACATACAGTTTTTTTTTGTTTTAAAATGAATCCTCATCTGTTGTTCTCGGCAAGAGAATCAATCCCCCAACACACACACACGTAATATATATATTAGTTGGGATTAATTTATGTATTATATATTTTAAATGATTGTTGAGAGGTCCACCCCTTTTTACACAAATGGACTCACCCAGTATATACATATACTACAGCTACGAGAAGGCCAGACGGAAGCAAGACCGAGCAGTCGAGTCGAGTCCAGAGTGACAGAGTAAAAGGTTGTAGGTAATCGGATGAGTGAGGGGTGAGGTAACAGCATTGTAGTAGTCACAGTGAGCGAGCACGTAGACTCAGTAAGAAGTCATACAGTGATACTTCAATACCAAAGACTGTATATATCTTTTGCTACTAACCCGTATTCCTTGAATTACTAGCCTGCATTACCAATTTATATTATTACGTTAATCCATTATTTTCCTATATTCATTCCTGGCGTTTGTTATTTATTGGTACCGGATTTCAACCCGGAATCCACAACAATAATAGATGGTTATCATTTAACCGTCTAATTTTTTAATAATTTTATAATCATCTATGTTATCTTGGCAAAGAATTTTTTTCAGGAAAGGGGATATTTAAAAAACAAACCAGAACTCAGATTTATAATTTGTTAAGATTCCATATCGGCAGGCTTAAGAATTGTTGTTCTAAGTAAATTACTCTCTCTTTAAATAAATACGACATTCTTTATATCATGCATTTGATAAATTGTTGTGTATAAGATACTTATTAACAACAACAACATTAAAAATGACAATAAACTAGATAAAAACAAACATAGCATACTACCTACTAACACCTTAACATCTATTATCCAAAACAAGTTATTCAATCTTTACTATTTACTTTTGTTTATAAATATTTTTTACAAAATAAAATCCTTACATTTGCTTTGATAGTGCATCAGTGCACGAAATGCGTCGGCTAAGATAAGTTTCCCTTTTATCTTTATTCATATTGTCCTTTTACAGATATATTTTTAGTTATATCTGAAATTTTA
Source organism: Acanthosepion lycidas (assembly GCA_963932145.1). NCBI lineage: Eukaryota > Metazoa > Mollusca > Cephalopoda > Sepiida > Sepiidae > Acanthosepion > Acanthosepion lycidas. The sequence goes on from OZ010604.1 coordinate 36,352,035, forward strand.
CACATACACACACATACATACACATACACTTTCACTCATATATATATAGATATATATATATATATATATATATATATATTCAACGTCATCACTTGATAAGACACTGAGGGTGTTGAAACAAAATGGCTATTTTTGTAGTGATTTTATAACATATTTATGTTATAATTTTTATTTATTTATTTTTTAAAAATAAATAATTATATCTGCTCTACTTTGTATTGAGCACTCTTTTAAGAATAGTAATTGTTGGTTATTGGAATTCATTCCATATACACCAATCATATACTTGGGTATATATATATATATATATATATATATATATATATATATATATATATATATATATATATAGCTACATAGGCATTCATTCACATAAATGATGGTTCTGCTGTTTAAATTTAAAATTATTATCTCTTTCCTTGTTATTTGCAAATATTTCTGGCCATCTATGAATTGGAGGGCCTGTCGTTGATCTATTTCTGTTTTTTCAGATAATTGCTTATATTTTTTAAATATTCCATGCAGCAAGATTCGTTTGCCATTAACATTTTGCGTCATGGATAGTTTGTTCTCACCTTTCGAGGTAATCAAACACTGTGAGTGTTGCCAGAATTAGACCACGGAAAGAACCATGGCCGTATTTATCTGAGAATGAAAATTGCTTATGTACCAATGAATTTCTTTTGTGCTTTTAACTCTTTACAACTACGTTATACTATTTTTGATCATCAAATTCTAATGGATCGATCAAAAAATCATACAACACTGGCAATTTGTAAAGAAGAGATCAATAGGAAGATAATTTATCATTATCATCATGAACTAATCTAAATACGTTGCTTTTATAAGATTAGTACTATCAAGATATAGTCAATAAATATGTACTTTAAAATATTATCATTTTTAATTTTATAAACCTTAATATACTACCTGTACTTTTTATTACCTTTATTTTTATTTCATCTTACCTCTCCAAGTAAGGTGATAATGCCACTGGGATGGAAGGGGTTAGTGGGAGTGAAAGAGAATGAGAAGATATTAATGAGGAGACAGGAAAATAAAAGAGAAGAATTCAGGAAGACAGAACATGGCGATTGGCTTTGCATTTAATATTTTGAAGATTGCAGATGGCAGTGAAGCAAGAAATTGGAAGAGATTTCCACAGCAGAGAAGTGTGAGAAATAAAAGCATTAAAAGAGAACATACGATTGCATATAGGTAGTTCAAATGTAAAACGGTGAAATCTAGTTGTCAATCTAGTAGCACGCTTATATACATGCAGTCAAGGCACTAAGGAGAAAAGCTTATCAAAACAATCAGAAAAGACAAAGGAAAGAAACGTCACATCGGTGAGAAAGTGACTGAAGTCGGAAAGATAGGTCAGAATCGTTTACATTATATATTCTTGAATTTTGTCAAGAATGTCGTATATATATATATATATATATATATATATATATATATATATATATATATATATATTAGGAGCACCATACCAGCTATGGCAGCAATATTCAATGCACGGACGAATAGTTTATTTATAAATATGCAATGGTTCTGGCGAGAAAAATGAGCTGGGGCGACAGTGAACCAACGTTCCTAGCAGTAAAATTAGCAACTGATTTAATATGATCACCCCATTTCATGTCAGTGGTGAACGAGAACCCAAGACGAGACAAAGAGATGCTTTCCTCGGTATTAAAATTGTATTAAAGTATGGAACTGATGGCATCGAAAATGTCGTCGATGAACATAAGAAACAACGTAGGTTCAAATATAGAAATCTGGTAAATACCGTATTAATGTGAGATGAACTAAAAGAATGTCAATTCAATACAAACATCATTACACGATTTGATGTGAACGATTGGATTAAGCCAAATATTTGTCTAGAGACAACGCAGCCCTTTACTTGTGGAAAAGGTCAGCATGACAAATCCTGCCGAACGCCTTCGAGATTTTAAGTCACATCCCGAGCTTCACCATTCTCATCATTTACTGATGGCCGTTAACACATCGGCGATAAACCTGGAGAAAAGGAAACCATATTGTTTATCCGAAAGGCGGTCGTGTAAATTGAGGTGATTAATCAATTAATGGTTTTTCTTGTACTTTTTCAAAATGAGGTAAGAGATTATAATTCGAGGGAGCAGGCTGTTTCCAAGAGTTCTTAAAGAAAGGAACTACAGAGGATGAATTCCAATAAGCAGTAAAACAAGAAACAGTGAGGCATTTATTGTAACGTTTGGAAAGAACAGGAGCCAGTTCAGGAGCATATTTCCTTAGGACAATTCTTCATTTTTTTAATGGGTGTCACCCCATGTAAGGCAGTAAAGCCATTAAGACACAAGGGGTTACAGGGTGGGGAAGAATTAAGAAACAGAAACATTAATAATGAGTGGGATAAGAAAAGAGTAATCAGGTGGACAGTAGATAGCGATTGATATTGAATAAAATTTTCGCAGATTCAAGTTGCAGTAATACCGTCGAATTCGAAAGCATTTCGGGGTCATAGAAATGATAGCATGGACTGTGTTAATATGTACATATCATTCAGTAAAAAACAGTTCTATAGACACAGAACATTAGGCAAAGATACTGCTGATGAGTCGAGTGTGAAATTGGCTGAGAATTTCCGAGCTAAAGATTCTACTTGATTTGCAGTAGATGACAATACTTTAACTTGATTGAAGAGGATTAGAATTTGTTCTTGTTCTCTACACTCTTACAGAGCCACCCGTAGTCTCAAGAACTAAACGTTTGAGAGGCTATATGGTGTCTCGTTCAATCAGAAAATAGCAATTTTGCCTCTTTGAGGAAATGATTACACGCATTACGAGCGATTACAAAGAGGTTTTGTTATAAAAATGATGAGAAACATAATTCCAAACATAGCACTTAATTCGTAAGGCAATTTTCATTATTATTAACGCGTCCTCATATTCATACTAAGATTTCACTCAGCTCTGCTGTTTTAATGAGAGACCCGAACACAAACGAAACGATCTGAAATCTTTTTCTTCCAGTTGAGTGCATTTGCTTCTCAGTGAACCAAATATGGACACACTTTTAACCTTCATGTGATTCTATTTAATTCCAGTTTCCTTAAACATTTAATCTTTAACCCAATAGAACATTCACAGTTTCAACTGTGTAGACTCTTCTTCGTCTTTTAATTGAATTCATTGGGTTTTCACATCAGTTTTACAGGAGAATAAAGGAAAAAGTTTCTGAAAAATTAAAAAAAAACCTCTTAGTTTCCTTCTCTCTGAATGATTTCACGTTTGCTTTAGGTTGATAATTCCTCAAACCTCTTTGCAATGCCCCATCGTTATTATTATTATTATTGTTATTATTATTATTGATATTTACATTTGCTTCAAGCGTACAGAAGGCTCCAATTATTATAGATATAAAAGTAGTTATTATTATTATTGATATTATTATTATTATTATTATTATTATTATTTTCTTTGATTTATGGCGTTTAGACATTTCTTTCCGGGTCCCGCCCAGGGACCTAAGTTTAGAAATGGCATCATGACACTTTTCACTGACAAAAAAAAAAAAAAAAAATTACATAGATAGAGCCCTTCGTAAAGTGTGGGCTGTACTTGTCAGAACAATTTTTTGTATCTCCTTGAGGCATGGGCTTCCAGGAATCCCTGCAATTAGTCTACTGCAATCTTTTCCAACCAGTCCTAGGGCTCCAAATACAACAGGGATTGTTGATGTTCCCATATGCCACATTTTCGAGACCTCTATTTCAAGGTCCTTGTATTTTGACAGCTTTTTGAATATCTTCAAAGATACATTGCAGTCAGCAGGGACTGCCATATCAATAAGGAGGCACCGTTTTTGTTTGTGGTCTTTAATAACAATGTCTGGGCGGTTGGCTTTGATTGTTCTGTCAGTGTGTATTGTGTAGTCCCATAGAATTGTAACAGGTGTGACGTCACCCCAGGGCTGTCTCTGCCCCCGTGCTATCCTGCGACGACCAATGTGACTTGGTATTGGACGCGGCACCAAATGTGACGTGATCTTGCTGTCATGGCACCAAATGTGACGTTCTAACCCTTGGCTGATTCGGATGGGAATCTGGTTAGATTCGGTATCAGCTTTGTCGTTCCCAGCTCGCCTCCAACGTCTGGTTACCGAAGTAACTGCTTTGACCTCTAGTCTAACCTACCCACGTTGTGATTTGATCTTAGGTAGACGAAATCAATCAGTCGCCTGGCCGTAATGCAAGCCGAGTCCGAGCAAAGGTAACACCGCACAAGTATATGTAAAAGAAAATAAAGTAACAACTCGAAAAGTTCAAATGTGTTAAAAAAGGATAACAATATTTTGTATCTGGTTGCTGAATACAGGACTGCGTCTTTCTACCAACCCGCTTCTATGGATTCGCGACACTTTGTTTGTTAGGCGAGTCTTAATATCTTAAGTTGTTTTTCGATAACTGGTTTTTGGTGTCTTCAGGCGATATTCGCAAAACTTGTTTTGGTGGTGTGAGTCTAAGTCGTTCTTCAAAAATAAATTGTTCATGTTTAGAAGTCGAAGTCGGGATGCGTGGGTCTTCAGTCAGCTTCCTGCGAGGCTGGTATCAGAGCTCACAGCTCAACTCTGCTTCTGCGTCTCTCTCTCCAACTGCAACTCCAACTACTTACCAACTCTCTCGCTGCGACTCTGCTTATATGGACGCCGACCAAAACCGGGTGTGGGCTTGTCGTGGTTTGGGTTCCTCGATAATTCTAAATCTACAATAAGGATTTTCTTTGTTTTCGGACAGGAAAATTTATCACTTTCCATTTTTGGAAGTCCATTACTTTTTGCTTTAGAGGGGTTCTTACGGGTATCGTCCTCCCAAATTCTTCCTTTCTCATATTGGTATCTCACCCCAATCCCCTCAGAGGGCGTCAACAGGTTTCCCTTCTCTCTCACATTGGAATCTCACACCAATCCCCTCAGAGGCATCAACAGGCCTCCCCTCCTTCCCATATGTTTACCGTTATTGCTCAAAGTAAAAAAAAAATTATCTTTTTTTTTTCTTTTCTTTCTCTTCCCGACACCAGAACTCTACGACTCGTAGTGTGGTCCTTAATCTCTATCTTAACCGAATATCACCTGGACTTTATCAACGAGATTTTCGCCAGCGTCAAATGGGTGGTTACCTGGACGCCTTCGCACTCTGTATCCAATTATCCATTCCGGTAACAAACTTTTACCATGTCCAGGTCTGGACAATAAAACAGGTGTTTTTCCCAAAACCAAATGATATCTCCGAAGGATAGTTAATGGTTTATTCTTTTCCCTTTCTTCTTAACATTATCTCCCAGCTTCTGTTTCGGAGGCAACTTGACCAATTTGAAATTTTCATTATTGCCATGGGCAGATGGCTATCTTTTATTCGCCGCCTCGTAGCATAAATTAATTCGACAGATCCGAGATCTTACGAATTTCCTATCTTCTGCGAAAAAAATACTTTTCTTCGCAAATGAAAATAAAATCTTTACCACTTTTCTTTGTTAAAAAAATAACATCGCTCAGTATGTCATTTCGTGATAGCTTCTTATCGCCTTAATTATTTCAGCTTCTTCTCGCCTTAATTATTTCTCGCTTTTAATTTTCACGCGACCGCTAAATAGTGTCACACATGTCCTATCTCCGTAACCGGATCTGGGTGGTGTTCATACCAGTTTCTTTCCCGTAGAAGTTGCAGATTTTCCAGTGGAGATATTGGCCCACTCTGTCATGTCGGGTTTATATTCAGTGGGTGCCAACATCGTGCAACCTGATGCAAGATGATCAATCGTTTCTGGATATTTATTACAGAATCTGCATTTTGGGCTGACACAATATTTTAGTATATGTGCTTGATAATTCCTAGTTAGCAAGCATTGGTCCTGCGCAGAAAGGATAAAACCTTCACTTTCAGCTTCAACCCTGCACTGCGTAGCCACTGATGGGTACGGGTTTTGTCTACGTCAGCTTGTTTGGTACGGGCAGATTATTGGCCATGAAGCGGTTTATCTTGCTTCTGTATCTGGTCGGTTGCATTCGTCTTTGCTGTCTTTTTTAAGTATTTTGCAGTTTCAGCCGGTGTATTGTGCTGTAGTTGCATCTCTACGCCCATTTGAAACTCCATTTTGAATTTGTTGGGTTCTTTTATTACGGAGTAAAGACGCTTACTACTTTCATGTTTCTTGACGCATACCATCATCCAGTCTTCTGTAGTTTCCAAGTATCTTTGGAGGCCAATTGTTGTAGTTTTGTAGGACAGTTCTAGTTGAACTAATCCTCTGCCTCCTTCAGATCTGGGCACATATAGACGATCAACATCAGCTTTCGGATGATGCATGCGAAAGCAAGTGAGAAGCTTTCTCGTTTTGGCGTCCATTCGCTTAATTTCAGCTATGGTCCAGTTAAGGACATTAAAACTGTATTGCACCACAGGGACAGCCAATGTGTTTATGGCTGATATTCTGTTTTTTTAGTTTAGCTCAGTATTTAGTACCAGACGTACACGCCTGTAGTACTCTTTTCTTATTTTTTCCTTCATTTGGCGGTGTTGTATGCCATCTCCTCCGCTAATTTCTAGGTACTTATATACTTATGTACTTATATATTTATTATCATTATTATTATTATTATTATTATTATTATTATTATGATTATTTCCTTTGATTTCTGATGTATACCCGTTACCTCTCGGGTCTCATCCAAGGACCTCAGATCAGAAATGGCTTCATGACATTTTCCACTGTAAAAAAGAACCTCCCCCCCCAAACAAAACAAAGATCACACACAATATTATTATTATTATTATTATTATTATTATTATTATTATTATTATTACCTGTAGTCACGCGGTGTTATATTGGAGATTGTCATGAAGTTTCTTCTCCATTATTATTCTTATCAATGTTAATCAATTGTCTTATTCAGAATAATGTCAAAACTAAGATTATTATTGTTATAGTTAACGATGTCACCATTATGTATTTATATTGATATTACCATTTGTAAGACAATTTGAAACATTATATTAAAATCAATATTAAAGAATTCATATCGTGGTTTGTCTCTTGTGAGTTACTCGAGCAAAGCCTTACTCCACGCAATAAATTCTCTAAGTAATACTGACATATAATCAGGTGCTCGTAGAGACACTTATTCACAGAAGTGTTTCTCTTTATAGTAGAACAACTTACTCGTCGGCCGTGATTAATGGCAAAACATACGTCTGTTCAGTGCACGTGACTCTTGGACTCGAAATTCAAAAGAAACTTACCTGAAATTAGAGAAAAACAGAACAAAGAGATTTTAGAATCAATGTTAATTAAGACAGATGATTTGGGACGCTGAACGGAACAACACACGAGGAAAGAAAAGAAAATCAAATGCATAGTTGCGTTCTCAAAGCAATTTTTATTTTAAGACAGAAGAAATTGCAGAATTATCTTATGAAAGGCAAATAGTTTTTAATCATGAGGATTAAGAGCTTTAAAAATGACTTGAATCCAATCAAATTTACTATCACTCATACTACTAGTAAAAATAATTGTAATAAAACTCTACTATAGTCTTTCAGGATTGACAATAGGTTTAAATAGCATTTAAAAATATAGGAAATCAGAGGCATTTTGTCAGTTCATAAGCACTGTGCCACTAGAAGTACCCGTGAAAATGTTAATACTTTTCCGATTTGATGTTTTCAGGAATCGTAATTCTTAGCTGAATGATTGAATAAGTTGCTTGCGAGTTCCACGACTCACAAATACTCCTTGGAATTTTCCTATTGCTTCGTTAAATATTTAAGCTAAACAACTTCAAGAAAATATTACAATAACCGTCATATGTATGAATGGAGGTTATTATTTAAAGAAGACGATACAAATGAAAAGAACTAGTATTTTTTTCATTCTATTGTACCAGATATAAGACGCATGAGTGTTATTTTCTCCTCTAACGCCCCTTCTTTCTTTCTTTCTTTCTTTCTTTCTTTCTTTCTTTCTTTCTTTCTTTCTTTCTTGTTCTAAAACCAGTCAGCGTCTCTGATATATTTTCTTCCGTCTGTTGTCGTAACCAAACTGGAATGGTTCATTAATTATTTGAGGTAATGACGGGGCTTAAAGTATATGTTACCTAACGTACGAACTAACGGGGGAACAAACAGATTTATAATAATAATAATAATAATAATAATAATAATAATAATAATAATAATAATAATAATAATAATAATACAGAGATAGGACTTGTAACAATTTTATGTGACTTTCCCATACCTATAGGCAGAACAAACAAAGTTAATCGCCCAGATATCATGACCAAAGATCACAAGAAGAGAATGTGCTTTCTTATTGACATGGCAGTCCCTGCAGATTGTAATGTATATCTGAAGATCTTCAAAACTACCAAAATACAAGGATCTTGAAGTGGAAATCTAAACATATATGGCAGATGCGAACATCAATAATTCCAGTTGTAGCTGGAGCCCTCGGATTGATTAGAAAAGGTTCTTATAGACTCCTGGTAGCTCATGCAATAAGAAAACTAAAAAAATGTATATCTATGTAAAATGTGTGTGATCTTAGTTTTTTTTATAGCAAAAAAAAAAAAAGATCAGTGGAAGATGTCATGAAGCCATTTCTGATCTTAGGTCTCTGGTTTGGACCTGGAAAGGAAATACAAAAGAAATCCAGGGAAATAATAATAATAATAATAATAATAATAATAATAATAATAATGAGGATGATAATAATAATAATAATAATAATAATAATAATAATAATAATAATAATAATAATGAGGGTGATAATTTGTAGGTAGAGGATGCATTAAATATAACGATGTAAGTGATAATAATAATAATTCCAGAATAAATGAGACAACTCTGATTTCAAAACTGTGAAGAAGGCGTCAAGAAATGACCACTTTATAATTCTCAAGAATCATGACAATTCACTGATAATAAAGAACAGCAGTCTATGGAGAACCTTAATCAACACCTTCCCGAAAGAAGATAGCAGTTAAAACATAGGATCAATAATAAAGTGAAACAGAAATCGAAAACCAGCAAGTTTAAGCACAAGTCTCTAACGTAGAGATGACACCGAGATTTTACAGGATAAAAGAGAGGATGGAATCATCACCATCCATCAAGAATTGTGTTCAGGCAGACACAAAAGAATTCTCAATTGCAGAAAACGGATCAGAGAAAATAGGAAAACGGCTCATATTACAGTAAAGGATAAGTATAGGACAAAAGTGGAAAGGGTAAGGATCTAGATAAAGAAAATTAAAAAAAAATAAGGAAGAAGAATAAAAATGTAAAGTAGCGTAGAATATTTGGTAAGCAGAAGAAACCAGAAAAAACAGAAAAGAACGGAATCTCATAATATTGCAACCAGGAAGAAATGCATAAGAACCAATTGTATCGAAGTGAATCCCAGAAAATAGTAAATGCAGATTATGTGGAGAAAAAATGTATTATTGTTGTGAGAAGGATTAAAAGTACTATAATAGGAACGACAGAGTCGAAGCAATTATATATTAGGAATTGTGCAGAAGACTTGATTTCGACCACAGTAATAAATAATAGTATAAAACCAGAAGCTCTCTTAGAAAATAAATAAGATAGTCAGAGATTTGGAGATCCAGTCTAACCGTTTAAGCAAGAAAACCAGATTAGATAGCCGACAAAAGATTGTGGACATGTTGATACCAGCGGAATAGAAAGTAAATACGAAGGAAAAAAAAAAACTGGAAAAAATACGAACACATTTCTCAGGAAATTAAAAGGAAGCAGTATATGAGCCCTGTGGTTGCGATCACGGTAATTAGCTCATTTGTAACAATGCCCCAAAACGCAAGAATCGAGAGAAGTTGAATTAAAGAATCAAGGAAAGACTGGAACTATTATGCAGATTTGCTTGTCAGTTGCCTAACATATAAACTAGAGGCTGTCATGCTGTGCATCTCTGTACATGAACGGGAGTAGGCAGGGACCATCATAGCCCGGTGTCGAGATTTTTTTTTTTTTTTTAAGTTTGAAGGATGAATAGGTAACCAAATCGACTTGAGAGTCAAATGAAAATACTTTAGAACAATCTCAATGAAAAGACGTCTTCGCGGATCGGCTTACGCGATCTGTAGTTATACGTTGTATTATTTTTAACCATTTCACCCAAAGCAAAGAATATATATATATATATATATATATATATATATATATATATATATATATATATATATATATATATATATATATACTAAGACGCAAAGGGTTATTGAGTGTGAAAGAATATAAGAGAAAGTTTTTTTTATCAAAGTTTTTAACCATGTTGCATACATTTGGTTGTGATAAATGCCAAATTCTATTCCTTCATTTTCCTAAGACATTTCCTGTCATTTCTTATCATTTTGCTTTAATCAAACAAACTAAATAATACAAAAATTACACTATAACACCATGGAGTGAAGGAAAAGGATTTGGTCTGTGCAATGCTAGGCATCATCACTATAAGAAGAATAAGGAGTAGAGCAATGGAAGTGAGAGGCAAGAGGTTAAACGAAAGCAATATTAAAATTTTATCAAACTGGGTGTCATGATTTGTATATTTGTACGCCGAAGTTATTTTTTGGTGGGTTGGTCTCAATAACAATAATAATAACAGTAATAATTTGATGCGCTAGACAGAGTCTTACGAAAAATCGGAAACTTAATTGAAAAAAAAAAATTAAACAAGGAGCAACAGTCTGTTAAATAGCGGATATATCTGCTTCCAGGAGAAGTCAAGGAGTAACTGAATGAGGTGATTAATATGAAAAATAAAACAAAATCCTGGAATATTGGAAAATAGCCAGTTTATGGAGAGATTGAAGAAAATATACACAAAACTGAATAGCATCACGTAAAAGCAAAAGCTATGTTGAAGACTTAATATTTAATCTGTATCAGGATAGGTAAAATTAATTACTTTGTGTAACAAAGGCAAGTTAAAAGTAACCAATATAAAATATTAATATTTCCACTGGAAGAAACGAATTTGACAATCTAATGGTCTTGAAACAAGACATCTATTTCATATGCAAGAATATCAACACATCTTTTAATGCTATTTCCCTTCCGGATATAGGCGGTCATGATTCTCCACAGATTATATATTTTTTATTATCCGTGAATTATGATGACTTTATTGGAAAGAGAATGGAGTAGCTGCCCATTGAATTTCAAAGCTTTCTTTTCCTTAGACTGGTTATCATTCAAGCCATTCATTGCTCTTTAAACCTGGGCTACTCTTGCTATTTAACCCATAGTTAGAGGAGATGAAAAGATGGATGTATGCCTTTCCGGAGGGCATGAGCATGAAAGTGAACGCAACAAACAAGTTCGGAAATTTTGTCTCGATTATCCGAATTTATTTTTAAATCCAATAACCGTTACACTAGCCACAAATCAACTCTGGTTAATGTTGTAGCTTAACAGCAAGCATTGCAAGAAGAAAGTTAATTCATGCATTCGTGTACAGATACAATACGTGGTTGATAGGTGACTCGTACCGAATAGTGTAGTGTGAAATTATCAATTTTAATAAGTAGGAAACCTCAATGCAGGTAATTATGGACGAATAAATAGCTTTGTCGGACTCGGTGAGTTAATGCATAAGAGTGTGGCTTTATTAACATAACATGTACCTTAAAGAAGCATAAACTCGTTTAATTAAACTGCATATGTCACAGAGTAAATGACAAATCGCTTCTGAAAACACTGATTTTATTCTGTCCAGTTTCATTTTTAGCAACAGACAAAATAAATATTCAAATTAAAGATCATTATGCGTCCCGAAATTTAAGACGCTGTTTTTCCTCAGACGACCAATATTAACATGTAGTATTTCTATATGGCAGAGGAGAAATCAGTTCTTTCTCGTTTCGTCCGTTATTTCATTGTATTTCTCTCTTATTTCGAAGAATTGATTTTCTTTTTCTATCCTTTGGAAATAAATATGTTCAATTATGGCTACTGTGTGCAAATTACATCACTGAAAGGAGGATAGAATTGAAAAACTGAATTCTCCAGTGAAAAACGAATGTCTGTGGGAAGCGGGTTATTTTTTAAAAAAAAACGAAAATTAATCGTAGAAAATGTTTATTTTATTGAAAAATGCTTAATAGAATTTTTTTGTTTCACCGATAATGAAAACATTTTCAAATAAAATTTAAGTCACGTTGTTCGATGTATCTGTTCCATAAATATGATGTGAAGATTAAACTGTGTGCCTAAGTGTCTAGATCTGCCAGCGTGTGTACAAATAAAACCCAATGACCAAACGAATATAGACTGAAGTCAAGTGAAGTGCATATGAGTCGATATATGTAATAAGTATTTTTCGACATGACTCTTTCTAAATTGTGCAGCCGTTATCTCAGTCAAAAGAAAATGAGCAATTTTGAGTGGTAGCTGTTATGTTTGTGCTTTGGCCAACACAGTCTATAGTCATCAATATCTGTAACAGGACAGCTGTTCTAGAGTCATTAACAAGGGGCGAGATAAGATATGACTTCCAAGCAAGAAATAATTGAAAATAAGAAAAAATATCAATGAAAATAGTGTTAGTTTTTCTTCTAAAATGTTACAAATATAGGACAGCATTATAATCCAAATTAAAAAGCTTTACAGGATTTTACACATATAAAAATAATATTTTTCTTCATATTTGAAACCTCTTGCATTCATAGCAATTTCCAAAATGGACATTCCCGGGATCTATCTTTATTCTATTTTTTGTTTTGTTATTGTTTTTTTATTTTTAGGAATAAGCTGTTACCGTTATCGGCTCGAAATAATTTTATTACCTTTGATTATGCAACAATTACAGATTTGGAATTCTATTCAGTTTCTTCCCTATAGGGTGACTGAAATTCTATCCCTAATTGTTTTTATTTTTTCAATTCATGTCATTCAACTAACGGTGTTTTCTCTTTTCATTTTTACTTCAAGTATCTGTTTCGTATTTCAATGATTCCAACGTTTTGCTTTTCCTTCTAAGAAGCGTCCAAGATAAACAAACATACATTTTGAAAATCAATATGCATAAAACAATCTTTACATGTACAACTAATAAAAATGAGCACACACAAACACACACACACACAAAACACACACACGTGCATATATCTCGGTATTAATAGATAATATTTCATTATCACGTAACATAAGTTTAATAATCAACGATCTATGTCAATTCGACAGTCCTATTAATTAATATATAACTATATATAAAGAGGACATTATGTATGTGCACAATATATTATAAAATATATATGTACACAAATTATACTAGATAAATGAAATAAACTACACTACGTGCCAAATTATTATCGAGATAATTTTTTTCTAATATTTCACACTGAGCTGCGCAATCACTGAAATTTTCGTACTGATCTGCGCAAGGTAAACAACCTGGCGCCATATTTGTTATCAGCACGGTGATTTGAGCGTGCCAAATTATTAAAAAAAATATAACAATTTAGTGAAAAGATGGGCCGTAAAAGCAGTTTAAGTGATGCTGAAAAGAAAACTATTACCTCAGAACTCTTACCCTAGAAATTTGTAAAATGATAGGGAAGTGTCATCAAACAGTGAAAAATTCATCGCCGACAAGTACGCAAAAGGGTATATAAAGGCAAGCCGAGGGTTATTTCACGTCGTCGCATGTCACGACTTAAACGAGAGACCACGAACCAGTCAAGAGCTTTTCAGCCGTATTCGGGATCCTACTTTGTCTAAAAGTACTCGGTGTTGGTATCTGAGGGAAATAGCAACAACAGTCAAACCTGTATCGAAGTCTCCTTTGACGAAAAATCATATTCAAAATCGATTGAAATGGTCGGAGGACAATATGAAGATGGACTTTTCTAAAGTTTTGTTCACAGACGAAACTCGAGCAACGCTTGATGAGCCAGATAGATGGTGCAAAGGCTGGATAATGAACGGACAGAATCGCCATCAGCGTTTGAGATGCCAACAAGGCGGTGGAGGCATAATGATCTGGTGTGGTATTATTGGAAACAAATTAGTGGACCCATGGAGAGTACCAGATGGTGTCAAAATGACTACTGATGCATACATAGCGTTTATGAAGGAGCATCTTGAACCGTGGATGAAAAGGCAAACAGTTGCCTTCAGAAGGGCCATTGTTTTTATGCAAGAGATAATGCTCCCTCACATGCTGCTCACAAGACTACTGAATAGTGAAACTGAAACAGATAGGCTTCGATGGACCTCAAAAAATGAAGTAGCCAGCAAATTCTCCGAATTTGAACCCAATCGAAAACATTTGGAAGATCATGAAGCGAAGACTGTACGCCAACGGACGAGAATTCAGGAGTAACGCTGAGTTGTGGGAAGCAATTCTTGACATATCTCGCGGCATTACAGCAGATGACATCCTACAATTAACAAATTCTATGGATCGTCGAGTTTTTCAAGTAATTTCAAAACAGGGAAAGCACATTCCCTATTAATTTGTTTAAAACTGTGCCTTTGTTTGTATCTGTTATTATTTGTTTGATATCTTATTTATTAGCTTCTTTTGATCATAAACATTCATGTTCAACATTAATAAACGTTTTGTTTGCTCAATTCTAGGAATTTTACTAAACCTTTATAATAACTTGGCACGCTCAAATCACACTGTTTATAATAAATATGGCGCCAGTTTGTTTACATTGCGCAGGTCAGTACGAAAATTTCAGTGATTGCGCAGCTCAGTGTTGCCAACATTGTGTGAATTGATTGGACGGTTTTTGAAATAGAATAAAGTTATCTCGATAATAATTTGGCACGTAGTGTGTGTGTGTATATATATATATATATATATATATATATATATATATATATATATATATATATATATATATAGAGAGAGAGAGAGAGAGAGAGAGAGAGAGAAGCGCAATATAGCATATTATATATATGTATATGCAACATACTAAATATCTATATAAGACACACGCGCACACACACACGTATATAACTTCTTAAATTTTAAAAAGACCATAAAGAATAGAATGTTAATCATTTGTTATATCCGAATTGTTTATATATCCACTGAAACTCTTACAGTCCGTCCCTATGTTTACAAAGTAATGAAAATATGTATTTTTTTATGGTTTGAAAACTAATTCCTACAGTAAAATAAATCAGTTTGGTATTTAAAAAAAGAATTATATGTGCTGTTCATTTGAAGAAAATATGGCATCTTCTTGAACTGCGTTGTTTGAAAATTTCTGATAACAAAGACAAGCATTGAAGGAAAAGAGGTGATCGTATTTCATCTGCCTTTTTCTATGGCTTCCAATATTCTGGTGCATTCTCGCGCCATTGTTGTACTTAATTGCCGCCAATTGTCTAAACCAATTGTTTCTTCATTAATACGAAATTTCAAGAGCAATAATTAAAAAAAAGATAGTTTTTTTTAAATTTGTTTGTTCATTTTAATTATAAAATGGGCGTGGGGAATTTTCAGAAAAAATAGATGTCAAAATGCATGGAGGCAAGGAAATGTAAATGAAAAAATGGTTAGGTAGATGTGAATGAAAGCTGGATAAATGGATGGTGGAATTAATTTAAAAATGAAAAATGAAAATGAACGAAGGCATACAGGAGGAATGAGTTTAGAATAATGGTTGGAAAATTGGAAATAAGGATTAAAGACACAGAATCAAATATTTGGATTAAAAAAGAAGCAAGAATGAATCGCAAAAGGAAACTTGAAATAGAAATGGAAATAAATAAGAGAAGAATGAAAAAAAAAATGAAAACAAAAAGGGGGAACGAGAAAAATAATGAGAATGCGAATAGATTTAATGCATAAAGAAATTATAGAAGCAAGAAAATATATGTTATAAAAGAAGAACGAGAAAGAATCAGTAAAATTGAACGAAAAAACCGAATAAAAGAAAAAGACAAATGAACGGAAGTGGTTAAGTCGAATAAGAAGGGAGAGAAAGATATAAAGAGAATATCAACGAAAGTGCAATACAATAATAATAAAAGACGAGAAACAGTAAAAAAAAAAAAGAACAACTTGTAAATCGATTCAAAGATAACAAATTAATGTTAAAGGTTTTAGGCAATAAGAAAGAAAATGTCAGAATTACCGATGGTTAAATGATAAATTACGAAATAACAAATCGATTGACTGAAAGAAAGCAATGAAATAAGAGATTGTGAGCAAAAATACGAAAAGTAGAATAGAAAACCCAAGCCAAAACGAACGCCAGAGATGAGAGAATTAACGCTTCTCACCTAAGTCGAATAAAACCTTAGTTTTTCCTTTTAGAAAAAGAGGATATGTGACCCGACAGATTTAAAAACGTTCAAAAGGCCGCCAAAAGTTCTATTTTATCTTATTCGACAATAACAAATTATTTTGTAAAAATATTATTATTAGAAGCCATTTCCATAATGTCTAAAGCATATCATATGCAATTCTTCAACAATATCTAGAGAGTAACTAACAACTGTTGAGTTCTGTTTATACCTAAAGAGTAAAAAGCACCTGTTATAATGATTCTTATAAGTACCCAAAAAGTCACTAAAAATAATCACGTAAAAGCTTTTTCACAATTTCTAATACTACTGCTCCAAAGCGATCAGAACATGTAAATCATAAGAAAAGCATTCTAAAGGAGATGAATAGCAAATACGTATATATCGACGTGAATCTGATAATATTTATTGCAGTCCCATTACCGCTCTTTGAGTATATTTATATTCCTAGTTACCGCTAGAGAGCAGCACCGGTACAGAGCAAAGACAAAGAAGAGCTATTCAAAATCATAAGTCAGAAGATATAGTTATTTGAAAAATCATTGTTGTTGTAACCAAATCTTTTCTATTTAGTGTGACATGTTTTTATTCTTTGCTCTTGTGGATGTTGAAGAAAAGAAATACCCAGTGCCATTTGTATTACAAAAAGGAAATGAAAAAATTGGGTTGAAGAAAATCAATAATTGAATTAGACGTGAGGGAATGTTGAAAAGTTGAAATGGGACTTGAGAAAGAAAACAAAGGAAACGAAGAGAGAAATAAAGAAAATAGAGAGGAACTGGGATCAACGAAAGAAAGGGGTGATGAAAAAAAAAAAAAGAAAAAAAAAGATGGTTAACGTATGTGTGATTAAATGCAAGATAAACAGAACTGAAGTAAAAAAGAAAGAAATGTCTATAAACGCCATGGTAATTATTTAGCATACCCTAAGATGCAAAATAAGACATTTCTTGTTCGTGGAGAGGTTTGATAAAAATATCTTTGACACAGGATTCTGAGTATAAGTCTGGCCCAAATACACGCAGTAGGGGGTTACTCTCTGTGGAGGAGATATCACTTCTCCAGGCCGGGTTCCAATATCGTCCAGGCTTTGACCGAAAGTGAAACGTATATCAAGATGGCCGTAAATAAAATATGTAGAGGCATGAGAGGAAGCGTGAAAGTAATAAGAAAATATGGCCACCAAAAGAATGAAAAGATGCGGTGAGATGAAAGATGGAAAAAGAGAAGGGACTTTTAAGAGGTGTTTAATTTCTTTTCAATAAGTGATCAGAGGAAGAAAAAAATGAGAAAACTAGAAGAAAAGACAAGGAAAGAATGAAGTAGGAAAACTGACTAAAATAATGCATGTAATATGGAAGGGACATGGGAATGATGGGAGAATATAGAAAAATGAAAAAGGATGAAAGTAAAATAAAAAAAAAAGAAAGAAGAAAGACGAAGGAAAGAAAATAGAAATGGTGAAAGAAAGTATGAGGGGCAGAGAGAGAAAGAGAGAAAGAGAGGGGGCAAGACAAACAAAAAGATATGGATAAAAGAAGAAAATGTCATTTAGAAAATAAAAATGCAAAAAGAACAGAAAAAAAGACGAGAATAAATTAAGTAGAACTGAAAAATAAAATTAAAGAGAGGCAAAAACATTAAGAAAAAATGGAAACAAAATAATGAAAAGAAATAAAATAAGGAAGGAAGATAAAAGTAAAATAGAATGAACCATGAATTAATGCAGAAAAGAAAAAAAAAACGTGGCCATTTTGAGTTAAGCAGAAATGATTTAATGAATGAATGAATAAAAAACCCATGGCCGACAAAAAGAGATACGTAAGCTTAATGAATATTCATTGCAGCAACAACCAATGCTTACATACAAATGCTTGCATTATTATCATTCAGTTTGATGCGCAAAGAAAAAAAGACAGGCTTACTTACCGAAAACTAAAAACGCTAACCACACATTATCATTGTCTTCGATAATAGCGAAAATTAAAATTAAGAAAAAAAGTAATTGCTTCGCATGCAAATGTCTCTGTCTGTGTATAAATAGAAGGCGCTCAAGTTGGGACAGAAGAGAAAAAGGAAAATCAAAAAGCGCAACGCTGTTAACACATGAGCAATGTAAAGTGGGAAATGCATTTGCTTTGTAAAGCATTTACACTTTTTTTAACGGTTCCCGAAACTGGTTCTCTTATTTTTACTTTTTAAAAATTGATCAATAGTCTTTGTTTAACACTCTCCTCTCTGTCGCGCGCACACACACACACACACACACGTATACCTCTCTCTAGCACATCTTTCTCTCTCTCTCTCTTTCACAGCTCTCTCTCTCACTGTCTCTCTCCGTATATATATATATATATATATATATATATATATATATATATATATATATATATGTGTGTATCTCTCTAAATGACCCTTCTCGCTTTTTGAATTCAGAGTTGTCCTTCGCCTACAAGTATAAGGGATATTTATAAGCGGGGATGGGGCAAAATTAATTCATAACAATTTCCCATTTAAAACGTAAGTGAATGTAACGAATTCAACTTAAAATCGAACTCGTCTCTCTCTCTTTCTCTTTCTCTCTCTCTCTCTATTTCTCTCTCTCTCTCTCTCTCTCTCTCTCTATATATATATATATATATATATATATATATATATATATATATATATATATATACACACATTCTGTATATTAATCGACCACAGAATGTCTTTGCTTTTATATATATATATATATATATATATAATATATATATATATATATATAAATTTATAATACACACACACATATATATATGTGTGTGTGTGTGTGCTTGTGTGTGTGTAGATTATAAATTTACTAATTTTACTTGAATTAAATTAAAATCCTTTCATTTTCATCGTTTAATTTTCGAGCGATTCAAAATCGCTTGAAAATAAAAGATTACTAAGGATTTTAATTTAATCTTATAATTAATCATGAATTAATTTTGAATTTTTTATATTCTGTTTCTGAAATATGGTAATTCCTCTATAGCGATGGGATCATATCTTAAATTAAATTATTTAATTTATAATATTTATGCTCTGCAGGATTGTATTGAGCACTCTTTTTAAAAATAAACATAATAAGAACACCGGATTATAAATCTTACCTTTCTTTCTTCTTCTTCTGATATATATATATATATATATATATATATATATATATATATATATATATATATATATATATATATATATGAGTGGATATTTGGGTCAATACAAAATGTGTATTAATTTTAGTATAGATAGTGAGCGGTAACGGTTATGTTTCAAATTTTCCTAGGGCCTATTGAATATAGATAATTGTGAATGCGAATATAGATATCTGTAGCTATTTTCTAGTGTTGTTTGTTAACTTTTTTACTCATTATTTATTATTGCTTATTTTATCATTTGTTGGTGATGGTTTGTATTCATTCCTAATTTCATAATATGTTTATTATTTATTTAATTTGTTTAGTTATTTATTGATTTAGATTATCTTTCTCGTCAGAGTCCATCTTGCACATTTACAATTCGTCCGTGCATTGAATACTGCTGCCATATCTGGTCTGATGCTCCTTCTACTCATCTCGAGGTTCTTGACAAAATAAAAAAAAAAAATCTGTAATGTAACTTGGTATCTCAACATCAGTCACTTTCTCATCGACGTGACGTGGCTTCCCTCTGTCTTTTCTACAAATATTTTCATTGATATTGCACTGGCGAGCTTTTTTTTTCTGGTGTCCCGGCTACTTGAACTTAAGCATGTTACTAGATGGGCATCTAAGCTCCACCATTTTACTGTTGAAATAGTAGAATGGAACCATTACTTCAACTCTAAAATTTTTCTCTTGCACTTACCGCCTGTGGAACTCCCTACAGTTTAATTGCTCCCCTGATAAAAAATTAAATGTATTGTCTTTCGCTCCAGTCTCACTTCTTGAATTCCGTCACTTTTTATCCTTTCTTCAACCACCCTATATCCAGTCTTTGACACTCTTTAACCCTCACCCCAGCATACTAGTGACGTTCCTGTCTTTCTTTGGATCAAATGATAACACTCGCATACACACCACATGGTAAAAAAAAGCCAACAGGAAAATGAAGATCATATGGTTCAACACATTGTACCACAAAAACGTAAAAACAAACGTAGGAAAATATTCAAACTTATACACAAAGAATTCTCCTCATCAATAATAAATAATGAGTCAAAACTTAACAAACGACACTATAAAATAGCTATAAAATAATTACATCCGGATCGACAGTTATTTCTACTCAATAGACTCAATAGACTCTAGAATAATTTGAAACATAACTGTTACCGTCCTCCCAATAACCGTTAGAATACATTAGACTTACCCATAATGTGTCATTGACCAGAGTATATAGAGTCGAGTCAAAACATAAAGCACATGGCCTGAAACATAAAAAAGACTGTTGGCGTTGTGCGTTGACTTCGATGTCCACCTTTATATATATATATGCTGTATCCTTGCCTGATATTGACCCCTTTAATACATTAACCCATAAATAATAATAATAATAATAATAATAATAATAATAATAATAATAATAATAATAATAAATATATATAATAATAGTAATAATATATATATATATATATATATATATATATATATATATATAGTGTGTGTGTGAAAATAACTGTCCTTGTATTTTCAACGTTTGTTTTACTTAGGATGTCTTAAATGTCTATAAGCTCAATGCAATTCGATTAATTTATTTTGTCCACATGGATAAGCCTTTGCAATTAAAGAAAAACTTACTTTGAAATTTTAAATGAAAAACTTATTGCATTCCTGATATTTTATTGTCATACAGCATGCAATTGTTTCAAAGTCCACCTTACAGCAGTGATTTTGTGTCAAATGATGCTTCATCTTAAGAAAATCATTCATAAGACTCACTCATATATTTCACCGAAGTGATTTTGTCTAAATTCAACTTCCTATTATGTTGATCTTATTGATTACTGCTTGTGGGTTCAAAAGCCACAGTTCAAAACACTGTTTGAATTTTGAAGATCTGTTTACGTTGTAAAATCTCTAACAACATCTCATAAAAAACAGCTTTTGTTTCCTCATAAAATGTCAACCTTTGAATAGTTTTTATATTCACGTTTTCATAACATGTGATGACACACTTTGATACCATCCCATTTTGAAAGTCAATATAAAGATCTCCTTTTTAAATCATAATACTTTATAGACTTTTCCCTGTCAAAAGACACGGCTAAAATTTTTCGAGACAGAGGTTTCATAAATCAGTGTAATGAGTGATAATATCTAAAGACTTGTTTAAATCGAAATTGATAAAAAAAAATCCCCTCCTAACTGAGAAAAGAAGTCATAAAATTTTGACCAATGGAGATGTAGTATCGTTTTTCTTTACGTCACAGAATTTCAACCAATGAACACTCAGGCCTACGTTATGATCATCTCTGATCATTTTCCCGGAATTATTGTGGTTTTTCGTGAAGCTCACTGTCGGTAGGGTAATGTGTGGCGTTATAGAATTGATTTTATTTATCACTCATCGGTGACTGTTAAAATGAAGAATTTTTATAGTTGATCCCATTGAGGTACGTTTTAGGAATATTTGTAGACAGTAAATTTATTAAGAAACAGACAGATCAGTAATTCAAACTGCATGTTTCTATTTTGTTAGTTCCACACAATCACACCCATTTATATATATATATATATATATATATATATATATATATATATATATATGTATATATATATATATATATATATATGAACACTAATAAGCACATGCTTTTTAATGTTATATGCGATGCTGCTTAACATTCAAGGACTCATACTCACGGTAGCACCTATTTTGCCAAATATACAAAAAGATACATAATATTAAGAAGTATTGCACATAAAGCGTAGGAATAATAATCTGTTGTACATTTATTCACAATGTTTTTCCTTACTCTGTGGATATTCCAGGTGGTGTAATGGTTAACGGTTCGGATTGAGAAATTAGCTAGCCAAGTTCGAAATACAGCCGAGTTCTTTACATCTACGTACATGCAAATATTGATTGTAAAGGTAAAATTCCATCTATTCTCGCCAGAATTATAGGGTTAATTAGTAGAATAGGCTAGGATCTCTCACCATAGTTGGCAACCAGTCTCGGAGAATGAAAACTCTGAATTCGAAAACTGCATATACCTTTGGTCTAGCACATACTAAATTGAATCAATTACTAGTTCTGCTGCACGAACAGTATTTTCACTGTGTTATGCCAATTCTTTCTCGCCAGAATCTATTTTACGCATTTATAAATCTACCGTTAGTCCATTATATCATGTCTGATCTGTTGCTTCTGTTATGTATTTAGAGATTATTAACAAAATGCAAAGATGAATGTGGAATGTTATTGGTTTTCACCTAGTATTTTGGATTCGGTTTATTTCTTACGATCATAATATAGCATCTCTGTGCATTTTCTATAAATAATTTCATGGAAATTATTCTAATGAACTTTCCTATTTGGTACCTAGGTTTTATGAAATGTACGTGCTACATTAGATTGGCGCCAAGGTCATTTTACAGTTGAAATGGCTAGATGTAACCATAAGGTCTACGCTAACAATTTCTTTTTTTTCACAATACTCGCTTGTGGAACTCTTTTGCGGCTACACGCTTTCCAGCCAACTTTGATCTTCAAAAGTCTAAATGCAATATCAATTGTTATATTCTGTCTTTTCTTCATTCTTGTTCCTTTATGGTTTTCTTTCCTTAACAAGTTTTTCTTTTTTTTTCCTATTCACTTACACTCAGAAATCCCTTTGTGTCTTATTGGCTCTCTTGCCTTGCTTGGGGTAAAATGATTAAAAAGAAACAACGACAAAATTCAAAATGTCTCCATATTCTCAACTACACCAATATGCTCGTTGTTGCTGTTGTTGTTATTATTATTATTATTATTATTATCATTAATTGTGTATGTAGTTTCCTGATTTATATCCTGTAGAGCTGGGTCCAAACTATGAACCTTAGGCTCTATAGGAGAATTGTCATTTAATTGATATCACTGTTTTAGTATATGGGATGTTTCTAGTAGGGCGAGCTTCTGGTCAACCTGGGACACTGTTAGTAAAATTGTCCATTCCTTTTCTCACGAGGTCCAGAGCTTCGATTACTATTGGTAGAGTCTCAGTCTTCATTCCATGCATCCTGTTAATCTCGATCTCCTTGTCCTTGTATTTGGACAATTTCTCGATAATTTTCATGGAGGTTTTTCTCTCAGATGGTACTGCTATGTCAATAAGCATACACTTAATGAATTTCTTGCCTTTTATGATAATATCAGGTCTATTGGAGTTTATTTCCTGTCAGTTTGAATTGGAATGTTGCAGAGGATAGTTACATAGTTATTTTGGGTAATTGTGTCTGGTTGTTGCTCATACCATCTCACGTGGTCTCGACTTTGTGCTTCTTGCATATCTTCCAGTGCACATATATCGCTACCTTGTTATAACTGTGGATGTATTCAGTTTTGTCTAGTTCCTGACATCCTGAGATAATATGGCCGACAGTTTCATCATATTTTCCACATATCCTGCATTTCGGGATAGTTTCATTATTGAGTATGTGACAGAGATCCTGGTTGAGAGGCTTTGATCCTGAGTTGCAGTAATTAAGCCTTCTGTCATAACTTTCAGCCCGGTGGTCTTCAGCCATTGATGTGTTTTCTGTTTGTCCACATCTGCTTCTTTCGTTCTTTTTAGGTATTTGCCATACAACAACTTCTTCTCCCAGGTTTTTTTTTTGTAATTTCATTTGGCCAAGTTGTTTTGTTTTCTGTTTTACTCGTTTGCCATCCATAGTGTTCGTTTCGTTTGTGTTGGTACAGTTTCAGGTATATTGAAGTGTGTAGCTTCTTTCTTGATGGGGTGGATTTTATGTTTTAATATTTGTAGGAGAGGGTATTATTATTATTATTATTATTATTTTATTTGTGAATTACAATAATTTTTGAAGATGTTGAAATGATGTTGCTTTACCTTCTCCACGGCTATGAATTTAGAATTCTTCTTCGTCCAAACCGTTTGCTTATATCTTAATATCATGACACTTCAGGACGTAGCAAGTTTAGTATAAAATGATCATATCATCTTGAAATTGAACTGCATTTCCGCCCCGATAATAATCACAGCACATGGAGATTCAGTTCTTTTCTCATACGAAGTATATACGACTTGATAAGATTATTTTAGATTTGCTTAATGCACATTATATAATTATTTCTCTTCATATCTTAATACCGATTCAGAATTTAACCGGATGATGCTCTAGATATGACGCTTGGTGATGTTAATATCTGTAATGAAAAGAACAATCACGCAGAAGGATCTTGATTAATAGATTGGTTCTTAAAAAGAAATTCCCAAATAATCTCGAACGATATATTAATTAACATTTAAATAGTCCATTACAAAAGCTCTCACAGAAATAATGACATTATATGAAAGAGCGAAGAAGATATGTTAAAATAAAGTTGGCTTCCTTCTGTCTTTTCTACAAATATTTTCATGGCAATTTCTTTGACGATCCTTTTTCCCAGGTGCGACGATTACATGTATATAAGCGTGCTATTAGATTGGTATCTAGGTTAATTAGCTAAAGGCAACCGTCACTTCTCCTCCAACAGTTTCTTCTTTCGCACCTCCAACCTTTGGATCTCCCTTTTATTTTATTACTTGATAACTACAATCTACAAAAATTTAAATTTCAGCGTCAATCGCCAGCTTCTGTCTTCTTGAATCCGGTGAATCTTTTGCCCTTTCCCCAGTCCTTCCTATTCTCAGTCTTCTCTTGTAGCTTTATTCCCTCTAATCTCCTGCGTACTAGTGGTATTCCCGTCTTGCTTGGAGTGCAATGCAATCCAAGAATCGGAAAGATTGAGCAACATTAACAATTTCCACAAATATCAAATGTTTGTAACGCTATCGTATCAAGTCGTCATGTTTTCTGGTGTTTTTGTTATGAAATGAACAAACAGGAGCTATTTAACATTGTTTTCAAGGCCTTAATATCACAAAGTGAATCTCGCACCGGTGAGAGCGGAAATAATCAAGAAACTTGCTTCATACACAGTTTCATTTGCCTGCAACGATCGGTTGTCAAAAAAAAAATCATTTTACAATATACAATGAATAAATATAAACAAATTAATAAGAACACATGAAAAAATGAAATATAAACATACTGACAATTGCACGGTTTTCCAATTTTAATTTTTCGATGAATCTTAATAATTTAGTTGATGACTGAATAATGCTTTTGTGAGTGTCAAGATTATAAAATAGCGGTTAAAGCATCATTAAATATTTGACGTTAACAACTTTAACAAAATATTGCAATAACATCCACAAATATGAATACGAGTCATTATTTAAAGAAGTAAGAGGATACAAATGAAAAAATTAACAACCGACAAGACATTTTAAAACTGACATTTTAGTGAAGATGTTAAAAGCATGACATCGTTATCACTTTCTTTCTTTCTTTCTTTCTTTCTTTCTTATGTATACTTTCTTTTTCTCACTAAATCCAAGCAGCGTCACTGATATATCCTTTTATTTCGTTTTTTATCGCAAGCAAAATGGAAGGATCGATTATTTATCTGTGGTAATGTCAGGTGTAACGTATGTGTTATCTCTTAGATTTATATGATTAAATAATAAATTTACAAAAGTTATATGAAACTGAAACAATTATCAAAGTGGATGCTTTAATCAAGAGTTTTTTTTTCTGTAAATATGAAAATTGTGTTGGAATATTTTTATGACATGAGCGCACTGACGTATTATATGATCAGATTTTACATACTTTAAGGAGACTTGGAAAATGATTTATCTTTGTTTATATAAATGATTTGTTTTTTCTCTTTTTATGTCTATCGATAGAAACATTGATAGAAAAGTAGTTTGTCCACATCGATCTGAGGGAGGGAATTTTAAAAAAAAGCAGGATGGTATTTGCTACCGGTCTCACTAATTCGAGTTCTAAAATGTAACATTTGGAATTCCAGTTTTAAGATAATACCGTCTCTATTTGCAACATTTTCATTTTGTAAATTATAGAATATCCATGTCGCATGTGCCTAAATGCTAATATACATACATACATACATACATATATACATACATACATACATATATACATACATACATACATATATATATATATATATATATATATATATATGTGTGTGTGTGTTGTGATGAAAGTATTATTGATGTTATTGAAAAGTGTTATATATTGAGACGATCTCTGATTCCTAGAAACAGAAGCTACTCTCGTAAAACATCATTTAATAACAAAAAAATATGCAAACAACACAACCTCATTAAACCATATATGAAAATCAAACGCAAACATATACATGCAATCTAGATGTCATGACCATAAATGATTCTAACATCCTTCACCCACCTCAACATCAATCTAGAGGCCATGAATGTAAATAAAACTAAGCATAAAAACTGGGAATAACCGCTTCCCTTCAAAATCAAATTCCCTTAATCATCCAGTTAAATGCAGCCTGCTAATGGAGTGGCGGCGCTTTACAATTAACAAATTAACTAAATAAATGATAATCAAATTTATAAACTACGAATACACACGTAACCTACATTAATTAAATTTAATAATAATAATAATGATAATAATAATAATTGGCAGCAATTAATATAAATAAATACATAAGACTATGTTATCAATAATAAATACTGACTTAAAAGTTAACAACCACAATATACAACAGTTAAAATAGCCGCGTTCTGACCCACAATTATTTCTACTTTAGAATAATTTTAAATATAACCGTTGCTGCCTAAAAAATAAACGTTAGAATTGTGAAAGAAACCAGAATTACGTGTCCTTGCTACCCATAATGCACCACTGGCCAGTCGTGCAATCATACAACACTAATGTCAAATATTGCGTTCAAGCATTCAAAATACTGTTCCCAATCAGTTCTGACCACACTGTCAAATCATATCTTTACATATAGTCATAGTCTATTCCTGATGCATTTTTATCCATAAATAGAGCATACCATAAAACTGTATTTTATCATATATATATATATATATATATATATATATATATATATATATATATATATATATATATATAAAGAAAGAACAGTAAGATATATAATCCGGTGTTCTTATAGATATTGTTATTTTTACAAAATAGTGCTCAATGTAAATTTATAGAGCATTAATATATACATGTGAAACTATATATTACTAAGTTTATAAAAAATAAATAAATAATAATAAAGTTTACTAAATCAGAGAAATGAATTAGCTATTTCTGCCGTAATTGTCATAAATTTTACTTAAATAATATTTAAATATAAAATTAAAAAAAATCGTAATATACATACTTATACTTGATATGGAAAAATTATTTTATTTACTGTAAGTAATTCTAATACATTTACTTCTTTTAAAAAGAAATATTGTCTATTAAATCTAACAGTAAAAATATTTTAAAGTTGTATTTAAAATTGTAGTTAAATAAAACGAATTCTAACCTAAACATCTTTTTGGAACTCTCCTGTCATTCTGTCCATTCCCCCGGACCAGGAAGTTAATAATTTGTATACGTAACCATCTTATTTTCCAATCTCTCTTTCCTCATTATGTGCCCTAGAAATTTCATCTAAAACGTATTCTAACCTAAAGACTTCCCTCTAAGCACTTAAAAGAATCCAATAAAACATCTACAGTAAAATGAAATTAATATGAAAAGCTAGAAGATGTAAGCCATTGATTGACCCATGGCCTTTGTACTTACATGAGAAACAATATATTACTAGATTTATATAAAAAATAAAAGTTTACTAAATCAGTGAAATTAATTACCTATTTTTGCCGTCATCGTCATAAATTTTACTTAAATAATATTTAAATATAATTATAAAAAAATGTTACCTAATAATATACATACTTATACTTGATGTGAAAATAACTCTACATACTGTAAGGGATTCTAATACATTTACTTGTTCTTAAAAGAAATATAGTATATTAAAAATTAAAAGTGAAAATGTTTTTCAAATCGTGGTTAAATAAACGTATTCTAACCTAAACACACCACAAAAATCTTTAAATATACAAATAGAAAAAAATGCCGTAAGAATTTTTGCCGTTAACAATAAAATTTAAAAAAATCCAGACGACATGCATTTAACGGATGTCAGATTTCATTGAAAAATACATCCCTACCCACTACCAAAACGTAACTAATAACTGATACATCAAAATACAGACATAATGAACACGCAAACACCCCTTGTCTGGTTGAAATGGATTTCTCTGTATCCTTGGAAACGTGAATTATGATTTTTGCTGTGTCTTTAAAACCCAGTAATTTTAAAAGTTACTCCAAAATTCGCTTGAGGATGAAATGGAACTAATGTCTTTGATTTAATTACAAAATTAAATTCGGAGCTTTCAACTTCCATTTTTGAAACATGGTTAGAACTGTGTAGCGAAAAAAACATATTTTAAATCAATTAATTTATAATATATATATATATATATATATATATATATATATATATATATATATATATGTGTGTGTGTGTGTGTGTGTGTGTGTGTGTGTGTGTGCCTATCTTGACAATGCATTTAATTCAGTAGTGAAAATGAATGAAATATATCAAACATTATACACTGAGAATTTGACATGAGAACGAATAGAATCTATTTGAAACGTTCGCAACATTCAGTTTAAAAGAGTTTTCAATACAAAAGTAGAGCAATATTTTAAGATATTACATGAAAAACATATACAAAATGCTACACACACACCCGCACACACACACACACACACATATATATATATATATATTCATATATTTAGTTATTCTACTCAATTCATCTGAAGAAATGCTTTATCTCTATTGTGATCTTAGTCCCTTTTACATATATATATATATATATATATATATATATATATATATATATATATATATATATATATATATGTATGTATGTATGTATATCACTTGCCATGTAATCCCACTCTATCGATGCTATTGACCATCGTTGCCTTTCTTGCATGTTAAACAATGGTTTATCAGTCGCCATCGCAGCTGTGTTGAGAAACCTTGCCTTATTTTCTAACAAAATAGACAGCAACCCGCGGCGTTCCTATTAATTCACGGAGCTGGCTTAGCTTTTATGACATATTTCGATTTTTTCTTGATGCTGAATATGTTTTTTTTTTTAATCTTTTCTCCTCGGCCAGATTTATTTGCTTCTTATCACATGAAAAAGAAATCACATAGATCAAGGCGGCTGAATAAAATGCATGAAAGAACGGACGAAAGGAGGAAGAAACAAATAACAAAGACATGATGGATTTTATGAACAAGGAAGGAAAACTGGTTACAAAGAAATAATTAAAAATAATAGGCTTGGAAGGAAAAAGAAGAAGAAAAAAAGATGAAAGTAAAATAAACACAGAACAATTGAAAAGGAAAAGAAGAGAGATTTTAATAAATAAATACAAGTGGTCGCCGAGTTTTTGGCGCCTAGGCCGGTGCTTAGGCAAAAGACTAAATAAAAATTAAGTAAAAATGGTTATTTGTATCGAAATTTGAAATTGTACAAGATTGAAGGGATGAAACGACATATCCAAGCGAAGTGAGACTGAATATTTATCTGCCAGATCCGTATTGCAAGATATAGTGCAATATATATATATATATATATATATATATATATATATATATATATATATATATATATATATATATATATATATATATTTATATATGTATGTATGTATGTATGTATATATATATATATATATATATATATATAGATAGATAGATAGATATGTATGTTTCATTAAAAACGACAGACAAGGTACTACTGTTAAGCTTTTTATTTAATTTTTCTTGTGTTCGCGCAAGAGCTTTCTTTTTGGACACAGAGTCTGTAGAAACTGTCCAAATGTTCTATAGTTCCGATCGCTTTCAGTTGTACTTTTAGCCATTCAAGGATGATTTTATTTTTTCAATTTAATTGAGTGTATGCGTTATGTCTATGTTTGTATTGTTCTATAGAGATGTTTGATTTTCCGAACAGGGTTAACACATTGTGGCCGTGTTCTTAGTTAATATTGTTAAGAGTTGGCTTTTTTCTTTTTATTATTAGGGCTTCCATTAATTTGAATCTTTTTTTTTTTTTTTTACTAGTGGATGAGGTTATTATGTTTGTGCGTTCTACTAGTATGTTTCGAATGGAGTCTGGTAGGTTTGTGTGTGTGTTTAAATGAGTTCTAATAGAGCTCTGGCCAGATAGGTGTAAAGTAAGGCGTCTGGATGGACATGTATTTGTGTGACTGATGTAATTATCTATGAGTTCGGTTTGTTCAGGAACACAGTTCCATAAGGGGCATTTAAATTCATAGATATTGTTCATTGTAATTTTTGATTTAGCCGGTGTGTTGTCGTTTCTGAGGATAGGTTATATGTCTTAAATTTTTTATAGTAGATAATAAATTTTATTTTTTTTATTAGGGTCGATTGGGGTAGTGTATGTCTTTATTTTTATATGATTGCTGCCTAAAGACACAAGTACATACATACATATATATATATATATATATATATATATATATATATATATATATGTGTGTGTGTGTGTGTGTGTGTGTGTGTGTGTGTGTGTGTATATATTCATTAAGACATCTCTCATTTAATTATTTAGACAAGTTTTGTTTATTTATTTTCAATAGGATCTTCTCATATTCACGGAGAAGCTTCTTAGTATTCTTATTAAAGAAAGAGAGAAAATTACCGTGTTGATACATATTCATTTATTACGAGTACTATCCACATTAGCACAATGTCATCATCAGGTTTCTTTTTTTCTATAACAAAAATGTTTATGTCTTAATGAAAACATGTTGCCTATATATATATATATATACATATATGATAAATTCGGAAGCATGCAAATAATACATGTCACACAGACAAAATATAAAAAGAAACTGACAACACCAAAGTAAAACCTTAAAAATGGCCAAAGAAATGTGCACGTATGTGTATGTCTGTATGTATTTGTGTGTATATATTTATATATATATATATATGTATATATATATATATATATATATATATATATATATATATATATGCACACGCAGGAGTAGATGTGTATGGGGATATATATATATATATATATATATATATACATAGATAGATAGATAGATAAACCTAGTGAGCCAGACAAACCTACCCAGGTTTCACCTAAGCGGATCGCCAGAGCCAGCTTTCCCTGACGAATCGCTTAGGTGAAACCTGGGTAGGTTTGTCTGGCTCACTACGTTTATCTAGGTCTGCTCTACGGTTGTATTGAGCTCTTTTAGTTACTCGTGCCGTTTTTTTTTCTTTGGGCTTTGAACCTGTATCTGTGCGATTTTTTTTGGCAGACTTTCATGTTTCTAGGTCTTTCTTTTTTTAAAACCTTTTTTTCCTTCGAAATTGATTTGATTATTTGCAAATCAAACATTCGAAGGTTTTTCGAAACGAGTATAGTTACCTATATATATATATATATATATATATATATATATATATATATATATATATATATGTATGTATGTATGTATTTATGTGTGTACATGCATTATGTATGTACGTACGTGTAAATATAAATATGTTGTTGTGTATGTGTGTATATACGTATGTGTTTTGGGGCATAGAAATAGTAGGCCCTTGCTAGATTAAATATTCGTTATTTTTTATATGTTTATATTAAATTTGTGACCTGTAGTTAATATTACTTTTCTCAAATTTTCTTGATTGCACATCGGCTCTTTTATAAATACCCTACAGTTTTAGTTGCCCTCCATCTTCCCCATTTTTTCTTTTTTTTCCTTTTCTTTTCTCTCTCTGTCTCTCATCTTCTAAGTTTTTAAGTTTAGATTATATCGTCTTTTATTGTGCCTAGTGTTATCATAAATGTATTCAAACATTTCTGGTGTCGGTTTTTAATTTAATTTAGGTCAGCGATTCAGTAATGAATTATGTATCGGAAAATAATTCGACTATATATACCCATATACAAAGAAATACACGCAGAATTATGTGCAAACTTGTAAATGAAAAAATCGATAAATATAAGCGTATATCAATGTGTGCGCATAATTTAGCCGCACACACACAAGCGCGCGCACACACATATATATATACACACGAACGTATATATATATATATATATATATATATATATTGTATGAGTAGTACAATGTGCGATTATATATAAATTTGTTTTCAAAAAGAATCCATCCGATAAATTCGGTTGAATTATATTTGATTTGAATTTAAATAGAACAAGAATTCTTAAAATAGTCGATTTAATTACTTGACATCACTCAATTTGCAAATTCTTTTTCCCCATTCAACAAACAGAACATTGATGTAGAAGCAACTCTGAAGAAAAATTATATTTTCAATCAATATGAAGAAAATATTTTTCATCCCAAATTTAATTGCTTACTCGTCAGCAAATAAAAGGTTCTTTGACATTTAAATATTCTTTGAGAACTTTCCAGCTTGAGTCTCTTCCGATTGTTAAAATCAGTTGTGTCAAGTCAGAATAAATATTTTCTGTTGAATCTTGAACACATTTCTTGTTTATTTCTAGTGATTAAGTGATTTGATCATGCTAAATATGACATACATCAATTATCACATTGGGATATTCTTCCTTCAAATGTAAACGCTATATTTTTTTTCTTATCTAGTTAGTTTTAATAGCAAGCGTACTCTAAAATTATTTAGTTTTTGATAAAGCATTTAATGAAAATTATTTTCTTCCTTGTCGGTTATTTTATTTTTGTCGGATCTTGCAATGATTAGATTTTGCGAAAAATGACCAGAAACTGAAATAAAATTTTTATGTTGATTATTGTAATAAAATTAGAATATATGATAATGACGACTTGTATTTTGAGTCTTCTTAACGAAAATGAGAGAAGATCTTATTATTTATTATTATTATTATTATTATTATTATTATTATTATTATTATTATTATTATTATTATCTTTGATTTCTGGCGTTTACACATTTCTTTCCGGGTCCCGCCCAGGGACCTAAGTTTAGAAATAGCATCATGACACTTTCCACTGACAAAAAAAAAAAAAAAAAAAAAAAAATTACATAGATAAAGCCCTTCGTAAAGTGTGGGCTGTACTTGTCAGAACATTTTTTGTATCTCCTTGAGGCATGGACTTCCAGGAATCCCTTCAATTAGTCTATTGCAATCTTTTCCAACCAGTCCTAGGGCTCCAACTACAACATGGATTGTTGATGTTCCCATATGCCACATTTTCGAGATTTCTATTTCAAGGTCCTTGTATTTTGACAGCTTTTTGAATATCTTCAAAGATACATTGCAGTCAGCAGGGACTACCATATCAATAAGGAGGCACCGTTTTTGTTTGTGGTCTTTAATAACAATATGTGGGCGGTTGGCCTTGATTGTTCTGTCAGTGTGAATTGTGTAGTCCCATAGAATTGTAACAGGTCCTATCTCTGTAACCGGGTCTGGGTGGTGTTTATACCAGTTTATTTCAGTTTCCTTCCTGTAGAAGTTGCAGATATTCCGGTGCAGATATTGGCCCACTCTGTAATGCCGGGTTTTATATTCAGTGGGTGCCAATATCGTGCAACCTGACACAAGATGATCAATCGTTTCTGGATATTTATCACAGAATCTGCATTTTGGGCTGACACAATATTTTAGTACATGTGCTTGATAATTCCTAGTTAGCAAGCATTGGTCTTGTGCAGCAAGGATTAAACCTTCAGTTTCAGCTTTCAACCCTACACTACGTAGCCACTGATGAGTACGGGTTTTGTCTACGTTAGTTTGTTTGGTATGGGCAGAGTATTGGCCATGAAGCGGTTTATCTTGCCATCGCTTTTGTATCTAGTCGGTTGCATTCGTCTTTGCTGACTTTTTTTTTTTAAGTATTTTGCAGTTTCAGCCAGTGTATTGTGCTGTAATTTCACCTTTACCCCCATTTGGAATTCCATTTTGAATTTGTTGGGTTCTTTTATTACGGAGTAAAGACGCTTACTATTTTCATGTTCCTTGACGCATACCATCACCAAGGAACATGTAAGTAGAAAGCGTCTTTACTCCATAATAATAATAATAATAATAATAATAATAATAATAATAATAATTATTATTATTATTATTATTATTATTATTATTATTATTGTAGACTGACACAACAGCACAACAACAAAGTGACGCCTAGCTAAATATGTACAATATACTCATCATGACACTCATTTTCATAACAATATATTAGGCAATAGTATTACGTTCAAATGCGTGTGACTTGGTGATATATTTTGATAAAAGCAACGTATAAGTTGCAGGTAGATCGTAATTAGAAATCCTTCTTAGACAGCCTCTAATTGAGGGTGTTTTCAATCATGTACAAGTTTCTAATGAACAGTTCTAAGCACTATAGCAATGACCGGAGTAACTATTCCACACTATTTTCGATCTCTTGAAAGGTCCAAATAGTTGCTCATTTTCTTTCAATTTTACTCTGTTCTTTGTCGGAATAAGCGATATCAGCAATACTTTCTATTCTTGCAATGGGTGTATCCAGTTTGCAGTTCCGGACTTGAAGATTCACTTGAATTTCGAATTTCATAGAAAATTATTTTTTCGGACTCCATCTTGAACATAACATTTCCTTGCATGATGGGCACCTCATTGTGTTGTAATGGTTAGCAATCTTGTCTCGCTAGAAAAATTACGAATGAGCAGTGAGTTCGAGCCTCCCTGGCAGCCCCATACTTCATCTCTTGTGCCACATCCAAGCCACGCTTAGAAAATCACAATTTGTTTGCATGGATAAAACTCTCTGGTTTGCACAGTTCTAACTGATTCACCGTTCCTGCCGTTTATGTCTACGTTTGTGCATCTGCTAATTATGTGGCTTATTGTTTCATCTTTATTTCCATACATTCTTCTATTTCCCTGTGTTCTATCTATCTTAGCCATTATATCATTGATTCTTTTCGTATTGTTTTGGGCCTCTATTAAGATCGCCTTCCACGATTTCATCTACGTAGCGAAATCCATATTGTTTCTTCTTTGATTTATCTAACCAATTCTTAATTATCTACACCATTCACATTGTTCGGATTTTTGTCCATCTTTATTGCCATATATTGTAAACTCCGGCTTTCTTCAGGTTATATATACGTTGGAATTTCGAAACGAACAATTTCTTTCGTGCACCGGGGTAGATTCTTCTAATTCCAGGTGCCATGTGTTTTCTGGATATTTCAGTTTCAATTATCTCCTTTGAGTAACTCAACCCTCCAAGTTTTTTGTTCACTCTTTCTGTGGCCAGGTATTGAGCTCACAACTCTTTTGGGTCACTTCAATCAACGCCTTTATCCACTGGGAAACATATATCACCTAAGAAACCCGCAGCGTACAACGACCGAAACATCGTGAATATGACAATAAAGATGAAGATAATCGTCCGAACAATGTGAATAATGTAAAGAGTTAAAATACCTCATCTCAGAAATATAAACAGACACTTCATAATTGTTTTGTATTCCGTTATCATTGACTGTAATACCAAAATACTCATACATTTTATTACTTGTTATTTTTTGCTGATGTTTATGAAATGGCGAAGCGGCCACAGAATAAACAGTCTTTCTTCAAAATTAAATTTAGAAGCGTATCTTTTCAAAACTGCAACATGTACTTCTTGATGATCATTATCCTTATCATTTTTCGTACAAATATGATTTCATTTAAATTATAACTTTCTCTCGGCTTACATCACATTGAAACACCCGTTCCCGTACGATAAGTGTCTGGCCAGTACCTCGATGGGTGACTGCTGTAACCATGGACGTGCACGTGGTATAGTGTATAATGACACTGACTTATTAATCTGAGAGCAATTCCCTTTGGGTTCATTATATTCACTTATACGCAAATACCATTGAGAAAGGCATGAATCCAATTCTTTTCTCTGCTGCTATAGGTAAATTAGTAAGTATCATTAAACCATTATTATCTCGAAATTAAAAAAAAATATCTTGCAATCTAAAATGTTTTCTAGCATTAGATAACTTGAAATGGTTGGATAAGCTATAGAAAAATCAACTTTTCTCTTGATTTCATTTAATGAGTTCATTTGAAAGTTTTAAGATAATTTTAGAGTTATAACATTCCTATTGCAAAGTCATACCTGAATTTTGTTGTTTTAGTTTTTTTTAATTAATTATAGCTGATTTAATTAATATAACAACAAAATTATTCAATACCCTTTTCTTTTCTTCTTTTGTCTTTCTGGATTTCTCAAGTCTTATATCTTCCCTTTATTCTATTATCAGTTGATTGTTAAATGATGTCTCTTTTTTCTGTAAGTGTTATCATTTTATCAATCTATTTAAGTTTTTTACAATTATCAAAGAGGAAAACATTTTCGATTATCAAAGAGAATAATCTTTTATTGGACAATATTTTTTATGCATAGATTGTTTACACAAATAGCGACTATTTTCACATACAGGAGACAAAAGGTTTCATCAATAGCACAACACTCTCCTTAGTATAATTGCGTTGGAAAATGCAGTCGCCTGGATGGGTTCGACAATGATATTTTTAATTATTCCAACATTTTTTTTAGTTGTTTAAGACAGTTCCATCCATGTTCTACAAATTTATTGTTATTATTATTATTATTATATCTACAATTAAAAGAATCAAGCAGGGATAAAATATTATAGAATTACTAATTACAGGAGTTAGTGAAGGAAAGTGAGAACAAAGGACTAAGCATTGATTGCAAAAACATAAATGCATGGTTGTTTGTAAATGAAACAGTCCAACATGCAGATTTCAAATAGGAGATGCCAAAATCAAACAAGTGCAAGAATTGAAATATCTGAGTAGATAGAGGACACAAATTGTGACACTGAGATCCGAAGGCGCATTAAGATGGCAAAGATGGCTTTCAAAAGCTAAGCCAAGTATTAAGAAACAGAAAACATGATAGAAAAAAAAAAAAGAAAAGAGTACTGAACTTTTACGCAATATCAGTCTTTCTATATGATAGTGAATAGTTGACAATATTCTCGCAGATAAGGAAGA
This sequence comes from Acanthosepion lycidas, assembly GCA_963932145.1. Taxonomy (NCBI): domain Eukaryota; kingdom Metazoa; phylum Mollusca; class Cephalopoda; order Sepiida; family Sepiidae; genus Acanthosepion; species Acanthosepion lycidas. The sequence continues at coordinate 36,389,621 of OZ010604.1, forward strand.
GACTTGATGTGAAAGAAACGTGGTTACATAAACCGAATATGTGAGCAAAGACAAAATTCTAGAGAAAATGGAAACCAAAATACACTTATACTTAACATCAGGAAGAAACAAATGAAATTTCTTCGGCACATAATGAGGAATTACTTAGAAAAATTGATACACATGAGATAGATTGAGGGCAAGAGGGAAAGAGGGAAACAACGCATAACCTACCTTGAGAGATCGAGTAAATGGATGGTGAAACAAGGTCTAGGAGAGATAAGAAAAACATAAGATTTCTTAAGAGCTACAAAAGACAGGAAATTGTACGGGGTAATTATCGCCAATGTCACAAAGTGATACAGCACATAAAAGAAGAAGAAGAAGAAGAAGAAGAAGAAGAAGAAGAAGAAGAAGAAGAAGAAAGATTATAGTATTTTTTTCTTTTATATGCGTTTAACTTCATGACGTAGCTGTGTAAATACAAATCTGCATGTCATTGCACACGCCGGCTCTAAGGTGGTCTGAATGCGAATATATTGGGGCTACACATTAATCTCACTACTCAATATTAGGACTGTGAATCCCGTCAACAAGACAATAACAGCAAGTGTTTTTCAAGACACTTCTTAGGTAAGTAAGTAGCAAAAAATACGATTTCTCATTCAATCGGCAATGCCTTTCTTCTGCTACGAGAAAGTGAATTTCTTCTGAATTCTCACTAAGTTCCAGCCACGGAAAATGAACCGCTAAACACTCATGAACTGATCGCCATTTTATTGACTGACGACCGGTTGACTGAAAGACACTTCACTCACTGTTCAGTTAATTATATATATACTAGCTCGGTGATACGCCACAACTTTCTATCCACTCGTTCCACCAACTGGAAAGGGGTGGGGGCATCCAGATAGGTTTTGGTTGGTCAGTCTTTCAATGAACACTACTTTTACGGTTAAGTAATATACTAACCAAATTTTAAGTTTGACAATTCAAAGTTTGGCTGGAGACAAGATTCCTGAAAAGCTCTAGTCATTAAATTTTCTCAGGGATGATCTGGAAACAAGATTCTTGAGAAACCCTGGTCAAGAAAAAAGCATCTACCCATTTATCTCCTAAGGGTCTGTGAGAAATCTTATTGCGACATAGGCAACGATAGCTCTCCACAACTTGCTGTATCTTGTTGCACGAAGCAACGTTTGATTCTTTTCCAATCCTCTTTGTACATATTATGCTATCGATTCACCTTAACTCACTTGGTAGGTTACTCGTTCTTTCTCTCTGCCAATCTTCCCTAGTTGTAACAGGTGATTAAAATGTGAAACATAAAAGCGAAGGTGTATAGAAATAAACAAAGATGCCTTTCAAAAGCCTAACAAAGTTTTATAGGATCGGAAAACATCCTTACAAATGTAATGGATATATTTAGATATATCTAAGCTCGTATATAATATTGAATGCTGGCCAGTTTTGTCAAAGATAAGATTGTTCTTCCTACAAATGTTGAGAATACTATGTAAAAAATCATATGAGAAACGAGGAACTTTAATGTGAAAAGGGACTACAAAAAAAAAAAAAGAAAACCCCAAAAATCTTCTAACAATCAATGAGAACCGTAATAAGAAAGCTTGGCGAATTAAATATTCACATTATATATCAGGAAAGAGAGTCCGGGAAACTGTGAGTAACCTCCTTCTCGAATCTGAGTAAATTTATTGCAGAACAAAGGTCAAAAGACAAAGTGCAATGGTAAAGTTATTCAAAGAGATAAAATATAGGAGTTTTCGGAGAAACATTATCCTGAAAAACATTGCATACAAATGAAAAAAAGTTTCCAGTGACTTTTGGTAGAGAGCAAATGAAATACGTCTCTTTATTTCTACTGTTCTCGCCGACTTTGCTAATGTTTCTGTTCCACTGAGTCCAATTCTTTCTCAGATTTTGACTTCTAATCTTTATTGAATTCCTCTGAGACTGTTCCAGTCGATCCAATTATTATGGATACAGTTACAACCTGAATAATTTACAGTTTTCTTGTCTTATTTATATGGCTTGGTCATATTCAACTTTCCCCTCTCAGCACTAAGGTTCATTTTGTGGTGGTCTGTGCTGCAACAATAACAGAGCTGTTGTTTACGATAAAATCTCGTTTTCTTTACCCGAAAGGAGTAATAGTTTCAGTGTCAGTCATAACGATTTTTACTTTTTCTTAAACGACTTTTGTATTTCTTTATAATATGAGTTTGCGTCGGCAAATCCAAATATTGGCAGAGTTTTTAATGAAACGTTGATTCTTACCAGCCGTATCTATGTTTTGTATTTCTACTAAATTACAATGTTATAATTCCGACTGCACCGGCGGAATTTTCTTGGGTTGAGTGTAATTTACCCTTGGCTTTGTTTCAATACATTTGTTTTCAGTTTCTCTAGATATTATTAACCTTTTAATATTTCTTTATAGGAAATCCGCCAAGTTCAAATTCCTATTATTTGATTTTCTCTGAATTTATTGGGATTTTGAATATTATTTTATGAAATTTTTATATTTTCATCAAGATTTAATTAGCTGTTATTAGTTTTTCCTTGTAGTGCTCAAAGTAGTTATATATAAATGTATATCTATTTATTATTAATCCTATGAGTTTGGTTCGATATGATCATCTTCATTATTGTTTCGTTATTGTGGCAAAATAATCTCATTATAATTCTTTTCATTGTATTATTTTTAATATATTTATGATTTATATTTCTTCTTCTTCTTCTTCTTCTTCTTCTTCTTCTTATTATTATTATTATTATTATTATTATTATTATTATTATTATTATTTAACCTCTTCCTATTATGTTTTATTCCCTGTCATGTTTGTACTTCCGTATTATTATCATCATTATTATTTGTAATCAGTGAGTTTCCCAAATTTAGTAGAGGAGAAAAGGGAATTAAACATAGAATAGGTTGCGCTAGAAGTAGTTTCGCCCAATACCGCAAGTTGCTACAAAACGTTAACCTGAAAAATCGAGTCATGTTCTTAAATCGCTTCGACTGATCGTGAATTTCATATGGTTTTCTGAAATATCTAAATGTCGCTTTCTCAGATCAATGCTTAAAAATAACTTTGAGTGAATGAAATATGTAGGTCTTTGCGACAACCACACATGGTAGAACCTTGTGGACAGGCGATACAGAATCACAAACAGAAACAACATGACTCGAGGACTTTCAAATAAAAGCAACGAGTAAACTGGAAAATACATGTGATTCGGAGAGAAAATAATGGCATGATAAAGATGTTAACATTTCACGCTATAACAAACAAAAGGTTAGGAAGGAAACCTGGAAAGAGCGATAACAGTTAGTGGACTTGAGAAACCTAATTTCCTGAAAATATTTTAATAGAAAAAAAATTAAAATATCTAACCGAAAGTAGAACTTGCTGCTCGGTTAATGTTGGATAATATTACGATTACCATATTACAATGAATGCTGAATACTTCTTTATAAGATTATGGCTAATATTACTATTGACATTGTTACCTGGGATCATCATTCGCTGTAGATCAAATGACATTCATCACAAATATTCTTTTTACTTTGTTCGCATTGTCAATTTATTTTGAAGCATTTAATGTTTTTTTCAATTTCTACCTTTCAGTGTGCTGAAAGAATGGCATATTTTTCTCCTTTACAAGGGATAGATATAATCTTTTTGCCTGGATTAGAATTTCTTAATGGAAGGCAATGTTATCTTCTTGATAATTCCATACAGATTCTAGATTGTACAGATACTATTTGTTTGTATGGCGAAATTATCATCAATGCGCACTCTCCAAAAGATTTATCTATTCTAATAATGTTCACTTTAAATGATTGGTGCATTCGTTTATGTAATTGACAGTATTACCTCTTTGTCCATTTACGCTACATTTACTATTTTCGTGTCTTCTCTATTTTGACTTCAGTATAGTTGATTTTTTATCATAATCGTTCTGGTTCTCCATTAATCAGGGTGATGCAGTTTCACTTTTCAGATGTCCTCTTCGCAACCCTGTCTATGGAATATTTCAACTGATTGTGTTTTACTTTTGAAATGTCTCTGCATAGTTTTTCATTTTTTTTTTTTTGGATAACACATTGATAATATCCAAACTCCATTCTGATGCCCCGGTTGAAAATCCTTTTTGTATTAATGTTTTATATCTTAATGGATAGCTGGATTTTCTCTGTAACATTTAAAATGATATTCCTTACTGAAAGAAATAATCAAGTGGCACACGGCAATGTTTCATTATAAAATAGAATCTTATTTTGATCTCGGAATGGCCTAGTAACTGCAATTAATTAAACGATTATAACATCTGTAGATCATAAAGCATAGCCTGTTTAGGCTATATTCTGTTTCTTTTGGCTTTGTTTAAATTATTTTTTTCTACGTATGATATGACCTTAATCTTTTTCGTCATTTTTCCTCTTCATTCGGTAGCAATCCTCTGCATTACTCCAAAAATTCTTCCGAAAGTTGTCCCGTGTGGATTTGCCTGTCTCATATGCAGATACGTCACAGATCTGGAATTATAGACTTATGACGTGCTTGCCTATGATTCTTGCAATATTTGATTTTGAGGAATTTTTTCTACAGTAAAGTCATCTTTTCATTTGTCATTTTCTCTAAGATTTACAAGATGATGGTCGAAGTTCTCATGAGACAGTGTGCAGAGATTTAGATAAATATATTTTCCAAAGTGATTTTTATTTGAAAAAGTGACACAAATGATCGCTCACAAAATTTGAACTTGATTCGTTTGGTTTAGCTTTACTTTTTCATGTCTAGTAAATAAAATAATGTAATTCTTGCAAGATTTTTTTCAATACTTTCCTATTAATATCTTCTTGTTTATTGAAATCCCATGAAAACAATGACTTATATGTTTCTTTACTTCTCAACCTTTGTGAGTGCTAGTTCTCATTGCAATACTTTGAAGAGAACTATTGAAATATAGCTTCTGACGCAATTGATGCTTCGTTGGTTTTCCAGAGCTGACCATTGACATCAGTATATCAACGTTGGTGGCTCTCGTAAAAAGGCCCGAGACTGAAGATCACTGACACTCAACAATCTCTTGTATACACCTACAACACAGGAAAGATCCCTATCCATCTGACTCATGTCTGCGAAAAGGTGATTCTATAAATAAACCTTTGTCAAAGCACACTATCATCCTATTGATTTTCAATCGGTAAACTATAATATTCGATCGGTCGATCTGATTATCGACCTATTGATCGATGTAAGGATCTGCAATACTCAATAATATAAATATGAAAATATATTCTCTTCCTATTCTTAGCTATCAATATTCAAAGCGATCAATACAACTGATCAAATTTTATGAACCTGTATCTCTTCATAGCTCTTCATCAAACCAATTCTTTCTTTTTTCTTTAAACAGTAGATCTCGGTTTGCTAAATTTATGAAAATTTCTTCTATTCTCTCAGTCTAGACGGTTACAAGGACACAAAAGCACACATATTATCATACAACTTAGCGCTGCACACACACACACAACATACGCGCAAACACACACACACACACACACATATATATATATATATATATATATATATATATATAAGAAGAAATATAGTTTTAAAGTGTGCTATATTTATAGGATAAAGTGCTCAATATCAGAGACAGAGCGTATGAAAATATAAATTTAAAAGTGAACATTGAAGTCAACACTTAGAGTCGACAGGCTGGACCTCAGACCCTGAATGCTGGATTTTTACTCGGCTATTTAAATATATGGGTCAGTGGTGCATTGTGGGTAATCTATTCTGACGGTTATTTTTGCGGAAGTGGCTTGTTTGTTAATTTATTTATTCATTTGAATTAATTTATTTTTCTTGTTTTTCATTTTTCTTTTGTATTATTTATTCTTTTCGTTTTTTGATGTTTTAATAACGTACTAAATATTTTTTTTGGGAATTGCTTAGGTCGTTTATTTAATTGTTTGTTTTGGTCTGGGAAGATAATTAAAGCTATTTATTCGTCCAATGTTTAGATTGCTTGCCGTTGTCTATTCTGTTATTTTGGCAGGTAGACA
>OZ010604.1:36400702-36403202 GCA_963932145.1 Acanthosepion lycidas
ATTTATCTCAGACTCCCTGTATCTTTCTTTCTCTCTTTGATGGCTGAGAGAGTTGCCAGTATGCTATTCAGGTTTTTCATTTTCTGAAGTTTAATTTCTTGTATGATATCGAAAAGGGGTTTCAAAGGTAAAAACGACGTCTTAATATGCAACCTAACTTTGTCTTTGTCCTTAGAGAATATCTCTTTTTCAATAATTATTGTGGTAATGATAATAGTCTAACGGCTATATTCCATGAACAATGAAAGCATTTCATTATATACGACACAAAGACCTATTTAAACTGTTACGAAAACTTGATATATTTGGGAAAGGTATTAGAATTATAGTAGGAGTAAACCGCCTGCGCATTGTGACATTGAATGTTAAATTGGACGGATGATCAATTTATTAAGGGAAACACCTTCTTTGTGTTTCCTCTTTCTTCCTTCTTTTCTTCCATTATTTTCTGTCTAGACCGATTCCTGTCTCATCTGAGAAATGATGCGAAAGAATCTGTGTCGCTTGACAAAAAGGCAGTTTGACCTAATGGAGTAAAAGTCCATCACGAAAGCCCACGTGACATGCGCCACCAAGTGATATTATTGAATTGTATTTTCAGTTTTCCGACAATGACAAGTCGCAGGTAAATTGACTCTCATCATGCAGTCATTAGAAATGCGCCCATGAAATTATTCTATTAATATTTTTGTAATAAAGAAAGAAATATTCTTCCCGAAGACCGTGAATTTATTCGACTACTTGAAGTGTAGTCTGTTATCCTAGGTATCTTCATGAGATTGCTAGTATGATGAAAAATACACCAAACTTGACGAAAACAAGAATTTATCGTGTATAAAAAATATTTATTTTTGCCATGAATTTAAAATAAGAAAACATATTTATAATAATTTCCATCATTTGTGAATAGTTTCTGAAAGTTTCATTAACATCCGACAATTATTTTTATTTTTGCAAGATTTTCCAAATTATTGTCTGTCATACAAAAAAACAAAAAAACAAAACAAACAAACAAAAAAAAACGTGATAAAAATTTATGTTATTTTACTAGTTCCGGTGATACAAAGAGAAGCATGTTTTTTTATTAATCAAAATTTAGAAGGTTCTAAAAATAAGGAAAAGATTTAAAAAATATTAAAAAATACTTCGGTCTTTACTATTAATAATAACATAAACATTTAGATGATAAAATTTTGTTTTCGTCAAGTTTGGCGTCTTTTTCATCATAATATGCTCTTTTTTTAGCGATCTCATGAAGGTACCTATGTTATCCCATACTCTTTCCATATTCTGTTGATTTTGTTATATAAAATTGTTTACAAGCTTTTATCTTGTGTTTGTTGTTCGTTAACACATGTATCGTGCGTTCCTATCTAAGCGAATCTATCTTTTCTTTTTTTTAACCTTGGGTTCATATCTCTATTTGTCGCCAATCCGTAAAAGTATGGATAGCAAACGAATTGAATAAGTACACAAAAATAGAAAGTAGCTTAATACAAGGATTCGTCTTCCCGACGGATTTATTTAAACTTGACAGTGAGGCCATTGTGAATGAACTAGAAAATCTACCAGGATTTGATATTGGTGTGCACAGTCCTAAGAACATATGCCGATGATACTGCCTTGATAGCAGACACAGGAGGAAAATTGCAAGAATTACTATATAAGATAGTAAGGGAAAGCGGCAAGAATTAACATAGTCAGCATAGTCAGCAGCTCAGGATACAATCTGTGAACTGGAGATGCTAAGCTAATACGGACATTTGAATATATGGAAGTGTTTTAATAGAGGATGGCTTTTGCGCTCCTATATATAATTCACATCCATATATAATATCTATATATAATACGACCCCATATATAATGCCTGTTATTACAATACTGATATCAAGAGCTGTCACATGAATTTAGAATTGAATTATTTGCATTCCGAAGCTATTCTCAAAGACAACAGTTGGTTTATAGAAAGGTATTATGATTTCGTAGTTTACTTTATTGGTTACATTAATATAATCAAATCATTTTGGTCCAAACTAAGAAATGACTAAAGAAAAAAGCTATTTTGAAATCGTCACAGATCTAATATAATCTGCCGAAATACAAGATATTTTCATGTATTTAGATATAGTCTGTTCTCTTGCTGAAAATGAGCAGTTGATCTCGATGCAACTGCCCTTGTATCTTTGTGTGAATGACTTTTGAAATGTGAAAGAGAATCTGGATAAAGAAAAGAAAGAATATTCCGGTGAATGTTGAAAATACATTCTTGATGAAACATTAACTTTTAATGTGAGCTTTCCTTGCCAGCATCAACCCTAACCGGAGAGTAAGACGTTTAAAAAAATGTTTCAAATTTTGTTTGATTAATGTTCTAAGTTTTTAATTTCCTTTTCGAGAACAACGAGAGCAAACAAAGACAAATGAAGCTAAGTATCACTTTTCGTTCCAAGAAAAAAAAACTTGCTCATTGTAAATTAAGCTCGACATAACCAATAGAACT
>OZ010604.1:36408202-36423202 GCA_963932145.1 Acanthosepion lycidas
TTCACTGAAGGAGCGAGATTTTGAAATATAATCCAGACATTTTTTTAGATTTTAGCTTGTTCCAAATTTATTATCATTGGATCAGGTGACGAATTTTTCGTCCCTTGTTAAGAGAAAATCCGTGTGAATAGAAATCTAACTTCCATGATTATAATACAGTAATCTTTGTAAAATTAGGAAAAACAATATTCATCATATTTTTAAATGAAAGTATTATTTCTAATTGCACAATAGGATTAAATTATAGCTATTGATTATAGTTAATCATCAAGCAACTCAACAAAGAATTATATTTCTTGAGAATATCTTCATTGTGGTTTTAACAAATACTTTGGAGATGAATTCAATTTTTGTGCTTATTTAGTTTCTTCAATGAAAGCAAATAATTTTTTTCGGTTTGGAACATAACCAGAATTTCAATATTAAAATGTCTATTAACTCTTTTGACTGATAATTAATTTCAAGAAGAATACTTCTGTTTACCCATTTAAATAAGTTTTATGATAAAAAATTAACAATCTTTTTTGTTTGTGGAGCAGAAAGTCGACGAGAAATTACCGAAAAACATTCGGCACACACTAAAACGTATGTCAGAAGAAAATCTGAAAAGAATCTTTACTCACAACTAATCAGCATTTGTTCTAATCCATCCGACTTCAAGAACGAGAATGTTTGTAATAAAACTGCAGTCCTTAGATTGGAACTAACGGAATATTACAAATAGCATGCTTCTTCGTTTTTCTACTTCTTCATTATAAGACGCTCCGCTTGTCGCCAGGAACATTTATGAAATAACAAATCATAGTAAAGTATTTTCCAGCAGCAAGAAAATTTCTCAGAGGCTCATTCTCTTTCTTTTACAACAGATTAACGATTCTCTGTCTGTTTATTACCATCCTTCACAAAGATATATTAGTATATGATGATAGAATATTTCATTTGATTATTTTAAAAACCGTCTTTTTCAGAAGTTCTTTCGCCGCAAGCATTCTCAAGTAATATTCCCTTGTTGTTTTTAATCGTATAAATCGCCAGTGCAACTCGATGTTAGAATCAAATGTAACCGGTTTGTTTAAATGTTGAGATCCGAAACAGTTACATCTTGAAATTCTTACAGAAAAGGGAATAAAACACTAATCGGATTGACATAGTAAACTTGTTAAATTTATTTGAACTATGACTGTTATTAATATCTCATACGTGTTACAAAACCAAAACTGAAATTAGAATATATATGTGGGTATATCTATGTATAAATTGGCGTGCACATCCCCAACTATCTATCTATCTATCTATCTATCTATCTATCTATCTATCTATCTATCTATCTATCTATCTATCTATCTATCTATCTATGTACGTGTGTTTATATGTAGGTCCTTACATCGATACAGAAATCGATTAATGATTTCATAATCTGACACAACTGTGAGATGAATCATTATATATATGTTATTGTATCATATTGCCGACGGATATAATTGGATAAAGTGCACTGAAAAGGAAAGAGACTATGTTTGAAAATAAATACTTTTGTATAAAAGAAATGTTTTCCTATTCGTGCATTTTGTGCAGTTATGCCTTTCCAGTATCTGTTTTATCAGAAATGACTCACAAAATACATTTTATTGTCTTTGCTGTGTGCGAACAAGAGGACTCTAATGCTTAATATGTGTAGAAATTGTCCACATGAGCAATTTACATTCACTACTTTGTTATCCAAAATGAACCCTTGCCGCCTTAATTTTATGAGAGAATTTCTACTATATAACATTGGTGTTATAAAAGAGAACACACGAGAATTCATCCTCTTGTCCCCTTTTCCTTAAAGAAATCAATAATGTGAAACAGACGCTAGTTAACAACGGTTTTCCGAACAACTTCATCGATGACCACATTAGAATATTTCTTTCTAAAGTAACAAAGAGCAATACTGAACATACATCTAAAAACAATAACATTAAAATTTTCTATAAAATAAACTAAAATTATAAGCAAGATTAATTTTCTCTTAGAAACATTAAAAAGAAATACACAACCCCAGTCGACCAGGACAAAAAAATTAAATTAATTATCTACCATATAAAATTAAAAACAGCTAACTTTATCATCAAAATATAGCAACACACCTGCAAGATCTAAATCACAGAGAACCAATATTATTTATGAATTCACATGTCCCCTTAAGGAACTGCATTAGGGATCAAATCAAACTCATGAATAATTATATTGGACATGCTATATCGAGCACGTTACACCTCTCTGATCATAGCTTAATTAGAATTCATTTAAACAGAAACGTAAACCTACCAAACTCTATCCCCAATATAATGGTAGAAAATACAAGTATAATAGCCTCATCCACATGTAAAAAAGATAAAAAATAATGGGATATATATATATATATATATATATATATATATATAATTGCCTAATACATCTTAGATGGATCAAGGGTAGTCTTGAGTGATGCACTGTCCTCATCGCCGATTTTGGGTTTTGCATCATATCGGCTCCAACAGCAACCCCGAACCTGATTCAAGATTAGTCAGGCCGTCTCCTTGAAAGCGTCGTGCTACACACCGCGACATTATATAATATTCTCTTATACCGTGTAATACTTCCCCTAAGTATTATTGTCAGTTTTTTCCCCTGTTATCGTCCTCAGTAGTTCTTTGATGGCTGCGATCTCTTAAGCCAAATCCATTTGGAAACAGTTAAAACTAAATGGTAATGTCCTTCAGTGCTTTCGCCCTAGTTGCTCCCACTATGCCTAATTTTACTAGTGCTCTGTACAACGACTGTCCAGCAAAGTCCCTGCAACCAACATTTACGTGGTCATAATATATTTTCCATGACTTCCGCCGACATTGTTCGACAAGTTCTTGGTATTTGGACTTCTTTCTCTAATTTGCTAATGTAATAAATTCCTCCCATGACACAAAATAATATCAATATCAATACCAGATCCGGTCTGAGTGTTGTTATGGCTATGTGTCCGGGGAAATTCAGCTGGGTCTCTAGGTGCACTATCAACTGCCAATCATCTGCGGAATATAACAAGCTTGTTCTCTCTTTGCTCTGTTTCTGTATCTTTACTCTCGCTTTGATGAAGTTAATCTGAGCCAATTTCTTCCCCGGTTGATGCTTACTAGCCCTTAGAGCCTTAGCCCCCCCCCCCATTTGTAATTGCTTTAAGGGATTGGTCGTGGCGCCAACGGTACCGAACATCACCCAAAGCTTTTGGGCAACTACTAAGTATGTGCTGTAAAGATCCTTTCCTTGCACATAGTTGGCAATTGGGAGTCTCGTCCTCCCCCTTATATATGTATGTTCGTTGGGCTCGGTAGGACATTATATACCGATTTGATAAGAAATCGAATCTCGCTAAAACCCGGACCCCATCACTCTGACCAGGTAATTCTTTTCTGTTCTACGTTCTCCCATTTTTTCCAGACTTCATGCTGACTTAAACGGACCATTTTACAATATCGACCTTCTTCTACGCCCACACGGACTTTATCTTGGATGAGTTGACATATTTCTTTTCCTTTGGCAATGTTGGTTTGTGGACTAGGGGGAAAAAACAACCTCGTTTTGCTGTCGTTTACCCCAATATAGCTTTATCACGAAGTCTCTCCTCCGTCGCACGGAACTTTTCTTCAAAGCTCCATTTCATGTCAGATCTTGTGGGAATTCCATCTTATATATATATATATATGTGTGTGTGTGTGTGTATATATATATATATATATATATATATATATATATATATATATATATATATATATATATATATATAGTACAGGTAATCGGTCCGTTGGTATATAATCAGGGTTTATCCTAGTAATATTAGTTATTGAAACTAATCCACAGAGCTCGATGTATTTATTATAACAGAGCATATGTAAATTTTACAGAAAAAAATAAAACAAAAATTCGCTCACCATAGAAGAAGGTGTATTTAAAGCCATTCTGTACGCGGCTATCATAATCCCGTAAGTGTCTGTCTCTTGTTTTAAATTTATTTTCAATGTCACTCCTTATCTGACATATATATATATATATATATATATATATATATATTGATTTATTTAAAATATGGTTTTTTTCGTTAGACAGATCTAACCATGTTTCAAAAATGGAAGCTAAAAACTACGAATTTAATTTTGTAATTAAATTAAAGAAATTAGTTCCATTTCATCCTCAAGCGAATTTTGGAGTAACTTTTAAAATTACTGGGTTTTAAAGACACAGCTAAAATCATAATTCACGTTTCCAAGGTTACAGATAAATCTACTTCAACTGGACAAGGGGTGTCTGGGTGTTCATTAAGTATGTATTTTTGTATCCGTTATTAGTTACGTTTTGGTAAGGGGTAGGGATGTATTTTTCAATGAAATCTGACATCCGTTAAATGCATGTCGTCTGGATTTTTTTAGAATTTATTATTAACGGCAAAAAAATTCTTACGACATTTTTTTCTATTTGTAAATTTAAAGATTTTTGGGGGTGTTTAGGATAGAATACGTTTTAACTACGATTTGAAATATTTTCATTTCTAATTTTTAATTTTTATTATACTATATTTTTTAAGAACAATTAAATGTATTACAATCCCTTATAGTATGTAGAATTATTTTTACATCGAGTATAAGTATGTATATTAGGTTACAATTTTTTTTTTGTATTTAAATATATTGTAGTTAAATAAAATGAATTCTAACCTAAACTTCTTTTACTTAGTACTACACGCACTTAAAAGAATCCAATAAAACACCTATAGTAAAATAAAATTAATATGAAATGCCAGAAGATGCAAGCTTTTGAATGACCCATGTCCTTTGTACTTACATGAGAAACAATATATTACTAGGTTTATATAAAAAATAAAAGTTTACTAAATCAGTGAAATTAAGTAACTATTTTTGCCGTCATTGTCATCAATTTTACTTAAATAATATTTAAATACAAAAAAAAAAAAATTTTAAATTGTAACCTAATTATAATTATACTCGATGTAAAAATAATTCTACATATTATAAGGGATTCTAATACATTTAATTGTTCTTAAAAAATATAGTATAATAAAAATTAAAAATTAGAAATGAAAATATTTCAAATCGTAGTTAAATAAAACGTATTCTATCCTAAACACCCCCAAAAATCTTTAAATTTACAAATAAAAAAAAATGCCGTAAGAATTTTTTTGCCGTTAATGATAAATTTAAAAAAAATCCAGACGACATGCATTCAACGGATGTCAGATTTCATTGAAAAATACATCTCTACCCCTTACCAAAACGTAGCTAATAACGGATACAATAATACAGACTTAATGAACACCCAGACAACCTTTGTCCAGTTGAAGTAGATTTATCTGTAACCTTGGAAACCTGAATTATGATTTTAGCTGTGTCTTTAAAACCCAGTAATTTTAAAAGTTACTCCAAAATTCGCTTGAGAATGAAATGGAACTAATGTCTTTAATTTAATTACAAAATTAAATTCGTAGCTTTTAGCTCCCATTTTTGAAACATGGTAGAACTGTGTAGCGAAAAAAACATATTTTAAATAAATCAATTTATAATATTAATGCTCTGTAAATTTACATTGAGCACTATTTTGTAAAAATACTTACTGTTCTTTCTTTATATATATATATATATATATATATATATATATATATATATATATATATACACACAGTTGTATGGGTATGAGTTTGTAACGCTGAGTTTCACGCTTTTGCTTTTCTAATATGCAAGGCGCATAATATATATATATATAGTATATTTTCTGTTTATACATTATTTCTATACATACAAATATTTAAGTAAATGCTCTCTTTATACTAGACAATATTAACAACATTTACCGGCCTGAATGTCCGAAAAATTTCATAATATACATATATCATGCTGGTGACGTTCCATCATTACCGAGCGGACCCTGAATTTTCACCTATCGCGATGGGCGGAGTTCATGAGCGACTATTGAAACTTAAGCTCAACCTCGACCTGAAGTGGAACTCATGTATACGATGGAGTACTGATGCCATATATGAAGGTCTCAGTGTTCTTGTAGTTGAATTTTTTTCCACCCTACAAACCCTTTTCCACAGACAAAACGTCAAAAGCGTCTCGCTGATCTATCATAGCGATAGAGCCGAGAGAGTCCTTCCATGGAAAGTGTTTAGTTCGACCAGTTCTAAGCTTCACGGCTGAAACACGCCATACGAACCACACTCAGTCCTTTCATATTTCATTTGTGATATGTAAATTCCACTCGAGCTGCTTATTCCCACAAAACATTGCTTTGTGGAACTGAGTCCCATAAGGGATGCGTACCACATCATAACAGTCGTAATTGTTCTAATCTAGAGTTAACCATTAACTTCCCCAAATATCCTCATAAAGTGAGTCTCATAATCTGTAACCCTGTGCTTCGAATGGCCCTTGGACCTTGTACAAGATGAGCAGAATTGAAAAAAAATGTTCGTGAATTTTGGCTTAGCCTGTATATATATATATATATATATATATATATATATATATATATATATATATATATGCCTATTTTGACGACTCACGTTACACCTACACAACCATAGCTCAGTTAGGATACATTTAAAAACATAGAGATCCTCACCCGCCTGTAAAAGAATAAAAATAATGGAAACATTGATAATAAAAAAAGCCAACACTCACTTACATTAGCTATGAACACGGTCACAATGTGCTGACCGTGTTTTAAAAATAAAATAATCCTATAACTTCAGACACATCCATAAAACACCCACATATTCAGTTAAAAATAATAATCTTCTTTGATAATTGCTTTGAGAAAGCGTTTGGATATGCAGAACATTTGGACAGTTTTGCATATTTTGTGTCATTAAAAGAAAACATTGTATAAAAATCATAATCCCAGTACCTTGTCTTTAACGAAACTTGTATGAAAGAGGCATTACTGTCCAGATACATTATTATGCATATATATATATATATATATATATATATATATATATATATATATATATATATATTGTGTATCTGTGTATCTGGGTATCTGGACAGCAATCGCTCTTTAATATCTATCCTTCATTTCTCTCTATCCTTTCATATCTATTCTTCATTACCCTGTAAGCTAATTTAGACCCACACACAAATACATGTGTATGCTTTATAAAAAGTTTTCATTTTTTGGGTTCAAAACACGGTCAAGATATTATGTCCATGTTCAAAGTTAATATTATTTAGTTTTGTTTTGTTTGTTTTTATTAATAAGGCTTCCATTATGTTTAGCATTTTTTGCACATGGAACATTGACATAATATCTAAACCGTGTTTTGAAACAAAAAAAAAATGCAAACATTTTATAAAACATACATACAACAATCAATTTCTTATTTTAACAGTTAAAATATAATCCTTGAAAATGTCTTAATGTATAGCCGAAAGCGCTCAGATAAAACGAAAATTCGGTCAGTTTTTATATAATTTATCATCCGAAAAGAAAAAAAAAATTAGATTGCATGAGAAATTGTATAAAAAAAAGCGCCTTCTCCGTCATTTTCAATGAAATGTGTGTGTGTATATATATATATATATATATATATATATATAAATATTATGTATCTGGTCAGCAATCCCTCTTTCACACACACACACACACACACACACATATATATATATATATATATATATATATATATATATATATATATATTTACGTATGTATTTGTGCGCGTGTCTAAATTAGCTTAGTCAGTAATGAAGGATAGATAATGATATTTCAAGTGCTGATGCTAAGTTGAATGTGTTTATTAATTTTATGCTAATTTTCAATTTTGTCATTTTTACCTGAAGCTAAATCTTCTACTCGTTCCTCCCTATTTTTGATGATGGGTAAAATGTGCAATGCACTTTTGCTCTATCTTATTGCATTTGCATGTATCTATTTTCTATTGATTATCGATTTTCCATCGTTCTCTCTTAACATATGTGCTTGCGTGTGGCTTTGTGCTCGAGGCTTCCACTTGGCAGTCGAAGAGGACGCATTGTCGAATGATGTAGTAAATGGGCACAAAAATTGATTCCCATTTGACTGAAACCTGACAATCCAATAGCGAATCTCCCAGGTAAAAGCTTTAAGCCCCAGTTCTCCAAAGACTGAGACTTAGAGAAGCAAAGTTTTCTTACTGAGAAAGACGCGGCTCGCTTTGGCAAAATCCGATTTTCCATCTTTTCTTTTTGGACACCATCACCCGCTCTATGCTTCTCATGTGAGCATCCGCTACTCAGTTAAAGTTAACCAATTTTATGGCAAAATCAGGGTCGAATGTAAAAGTGACCAAAATTCTCTTAATAAAATATCTCAGATCATATTTAGTATTTTATTCATTTTTCATTGTGAATGTGAGAACTTCAAAATCTTCTAGTCAACAACATATCACGTTATGGCAAGAGGATATTGTCTAATTTTAGGAATAATAGAATTGATTGAGCAATTTCTTATGCCTTAATTACATGCGCACACGAAGAGTGTGCTAATGCGAGCTATTGCGCCTATGTGCGAATCACGTGCTATATTGAACAATAGATAAGCAATAATTGAATGATTCAATGCTCTCGTATTCAGTTCGTTTTTACGCATCTCTTGAAATGAACATGCTTTTCTGATTTGTTTTAAAAATGGCTTGAACAAAAGTCATATAACTAAACAATTTCCATTGACTGCTGAAATAGAACAAAATCCAGCCGAGACGATTTCTATAATAATTTGAACGTTAAGTCGGCCATCATTTTGGACGATTTGCTACTTTGTTTTAATCATTGTTTTATTTTAAATTTTTGATTGATGTTTCTTTTTTTTCCTTCCCAATTTTTTAGTTTAGCGTATAAGAATATTTTGGAGATAATAATTATTTACTGAGACAAGTCCTGCTAATTTATCCGTAGCTAAAGGGAGAAAAGGCATTCATATCTTTCCCAATAGTATTTGCGCCTAAGTGGATATTGCAAAGCCGACTGGAATTGGAACTCTGCTCCATGATCTCCAATTCAAAGCAATTATCCATTGCACCATCCGCACATCCAAGAATTTGGTATTCTCAAGTGGTCACCCATCTATAAACTGACTAGACTCGACGCTGCTTAACTTGATTGTACAGGAACTGGTGTTTCAACGTTTAATAATTGTAGCAGTTCTATGACGCGTATGGATGACCACAGTTTTCATATTTTTTGACATCCTCTCGGGCTCTACATAATCATGGATTTCACTCGAACTCAAATATATATGAAATGTATACGTTCTCATACATTTCAGATAGTATAAGAAAAATTCAATGACTTTATGTTCAAGGTCATCATGAATTCCAACTTCATGAGGGACTCGATTTTTGAAATGTTTAATTTCAAGAAAAGTCAAAGATATTTAAAATAAAATGTTTGATATGTAATATCAAATAAAATGTTTGATATGTAATATCAAATAAAATGCCTGATATGTAATATCAAATAAAATGTTTGATATGTAATATCAGATAAAATACTTGATATGTAATATCAAATAAAATGCTTGATATGTAATATCAAATAAAATACTTGATATGTAATATCAAATAAAATGTTTGATATGTAATATCAAATAAAATACTTGATATGTAATATCAAATAAAATGCTTGATATGTAATATCAAATAAAATGCTTGATATGTAATATCCCCCAAGGAATGTAAGATGGAATACGTTAAAACCAACTGGATGATTCAATTTTTTATTGATATGTTGACAAATCTTTTATTCTGATGATTTTCTTATTGAACAAATCGTTGATCTCAGAATAAAAGATTTAACATACAAATGGTTTTTATATATTTCATCTGATATATATATATATATATATATATATGTGTGTGTGTGTGTGTGTGTGTGTGTGTGTGTGTGTGTGTGTGTGTGTGTGTGTGTGTGTGTGTGTAAAATTCGTGGGTAAGTAATCCAAGTGAATCCTATTAATATAAAATATTAAAACTCACCCAAAAAAGAGAGCTTATATATTTATTATAGAGCATAGAAATCTATTACATAAAAATGAAACTCAATTTTACCCCATATTTATATGGCCATTTCGCACCCCGGGATAATTTCCCTGGATCTTGTCAATACTACAACGTTTCATAAAGAAATGAATCGTAACGTTTTTTTTGTAAATTTAAAATTAAAAAAAGGATAGAAAAAAAAAGTTTCTATCTTTTTGTATAATGTTTTAAATTGTCAGTAATCATAATGATATTCAAAATATTCTACTCGACTTCAGTCACTTTCTCGCCGAAGTTCTTTGGCTTTTCTCTGTCTTTTCTACAAATATCTTCATGGCAACTACTTTTAACCTTTTTTTCTGGTGCCCGGACTACATGAATTTAAGCGTGCTACTACATTGGCCTATTAATCTCATCCGTTTATTATTAAAATGCCATTGTCACTTCAACACCAAAATTGCATTTTCTTGCACTTCCCTCTATGGAAATGCCTTCCGTTTACTTGCTCCCTGATAAATACAATCTTCAAAAGTTTAAACTCAATGTCAATCGCTATCTTATCTTCTTGAATCGCGTTCATCTTTTGTCCTTTCCTCTATCCTCCCTGTACTCAGTCTTTTCTCTCACTTTAACTCAAAGCAACCCCCCAACCTCTGCGTACTAGTGGCAGTCTCGCCTTGCTTGGGGTGAAATTATTAGAAAAAGTAATCAACATATTACCGACATATCGATTATATATTATTAATATATCCCCGTAAAATAATATTGTCTGGTCTTGTCTGGTAAACTAAATAGAATTGAATATACAACTGATTTTATTCTTGAAGTAGAAAGAGAAAATACATTACCGTTTCTTGACATATTAGACTGCATCGATACAGATCTAAAATTAAGCTTCTATCGAAACTCCATTAACAAAAATAAACTTCTTTTCACAAAACAGCAGCAAAATAAAATCCCGAATAATCGCTGGTAACACTTAAAAGCATAAAGAATTTGTGGCCGTCAATATTTATATGATGACGAAAAATACATTGAAAATATATTGAAGCCTTTCCAGTTTCCTAATTATTTTATATATAACACGAAGCAGAAACCTTAGAAAATTCACAAGACAAAAAATAGCGTAGATAAAACTAGTCACATAAATATACATTTTAACTCAATAACGACTACAACTGAAAGGAATTTAAACAACTTCAATATATAATTTATCACAATTATTTCAAAACGAGAACAAATTTCTATTTAATCAACACAAAACAAAATAATAACAGCATTAAACGTGAAGCAGTAATTCATGAAATAGAATAAATTTCCAGTGAAATTATTTGTGAAACATCTAGCAATTTATATGAAATTAGTATATGAACATAAGAGGGATTTTTCAGAAAACAGTTCATTGAATGCATTATTTTGTATCGGAATAAAATTTTTCATAATTTGAAATTACATAATGCGATTTTGATTGCAAGAGAAATTAATATATTAAAGCGAAAATTTTATTTAAACTGGACTAATTTCAGAATTCTCTACAGTAAATTTATATCCAGGACTATACAAAATATATGACTACGTTATGAAGTTACTAACAATACAACGTTGTATAATTAAAAAAAAAAAACAATAGAGATAAACAAATATAAAAACAAAAAAATTGAATGTAGTTTGAAAGATCGATACTTGGATTTCAATTCGTGTCACAACCTTAGTACAAAAATAAGGAATTACAATAGGATTCTTCAAAAGACCAGAGAAAATTTGTTCAGATCGATTGGAAAAGAAAAGCTTGAGCAGCAGAATATAATAGATACCTTTCAAAAGAATGGATTTCCTAAACAATTACTGTACCAACAACCAGACAAAATAAACAACAATGCCATTGAGAAAAATATAAACTTTAGTTCTGAAAAAAGTTTTAACGGTGAACATACCGTATGAAGAAAACACATCAGAAGCATTCAAACGAATTTTAAAACAGATAGATATACGAGTTGTCTTTCAACACAATAAGAAGGACATTCATCAGATTAAAAGATGAAAGAGCAGTTACAAGTAATAGCAATCTGATCTACAAAGTCAATTGCATGAACTGCTCAACAAGTTATGTAGGCCTGACTTCAAGATCATTGAAAGAACGACTGGATGAACATCGAAGATTTTGTGATAAGGTAATTTCAAATGATAACGAAAAACAAAAAAATGGAAAAAAAAAACTTCAGCGGTTGCATTATATGCCATTACAGAAGGTCACAGAATTGACTTTGACCATCTGGAAATAAAATTGACGTACCAAAAGGATTTCAATCAAAGAAGAGTAGCTGAACAAATGGTAATAGCAACTACAAAAATGTCCGCAGTAGGATAGATGCAGCACAACTTCATCCTGTCTGGACATCTTTGCCCTAAAGAAAAATATGATATGACAAAAAAAGGCAATTTATAGAGTAAAAAACAAAAATTCTCTTTTTTCTTTTATGCCTCAACTTGCTATTACGTTGTAAACGTCATCAATTCGGTTTGTTTTCCTTGATTTGAATTCTTTAGCCTTTCAAGCTTCTTTGCATTGTTTTTACTCAAATTAAGGATTGACAAAGACTGACAACTGCTAGTCGAAATATTGCCATAAAAATAAATCATTCGTTGGAACTACAAGTTTTTTTTTCCTTTTTATTATGAATGAAGCTTGGTTTAGCGTCGATATATTAGGTCGAGTCATAAATATTTTTGGTTTTTGCTTAAAAACTTATTTAATCAAAAGATAAAATACAATTACATTTTATTCAATTATCTATTCACCAATATTTGCAATGACTTGTTGTCACTTTGATACCTTTTGAATAAAGTTCCGATGGTTTTATTGTGAAAAAACTTTCCGATAAAGGCTTGAATCTTGTTTTCATTAGAGAAAGTTTTTATTTTTTTTCTTATCAAAAGGTTTTGAAATGATGGAAGAAGGTAATAATCAATTGATGCAAGATCAAGTGAATATGTTCGGTGTTAGAGAACAAACCAACAGAATTCCATTTTTTTTTTCCATTTGTTCTACTTGTTGTATGCTACATTGCGTTGTCGTGGAGGAGAAAATTTTATGCACATGTTGCAGTAGATGGATGATGCCAACACGCGTACAGTTCTTATTACATTTCTTTCATGGAGCTCAACGTTTGGGGTCGGTTGTGTAGATATCCTCCTTGCCAATCCGCGGCCCTTTATATATTGCCGTATATTGGTATACTCTAAATGTATTCTTAAATACCACATAATTTGGACTATATAGTCAATTCATTCATTACAAATGTACCATAAAACGAAACCACTTACGGCTCAAGCATTGAACTTCAAAAATTAACTTTAAATACTGAGCGTCTCTGTATCTTTCTTTATCCATGTAAATTCTGACGTTACATGCATTTCTTCAGCTACAACTTTTCTTCTTTTTATATAAAATTTATTCGATTAATAAAGACGTTATTAGACTAAAGAAATTACTTCCAGCAACGTCAGATTTTCCCATGACATCAGTCACTTACCGCTAATAATAATAAGACAGCTCACACATTACAGAAAGCTTAATGTATGTGAAATGTTTGTGTGTGTAAGTGTTATGTTTTTGTAAAAATGAACAGTGAAAAATGTCATGAAGCCATTTCTAACCTTTTGCAACCTGGAAGGAAATGTGTATACAACAGAAATCAAAGGAAATAATAATAATAATAATAATAATAATAATAATAATAATGGATTTCTCAAACTTTGTAAAGAATATGATAGAATTATGCACAAACAATTTTTAACCTCACTTTCTCAAGTAATTTCCATTCCAAAACTCGGAGAGATAAGCCAAAAATATATTTGCCTTTTTATCGCTTATTTGATCCTAGTTTTGTTCTGTTTGATAAAATATCATCAGTCAAGTGTTTTGGGACTCCTTCCATTGACGAAGAAATGCGAATCGAAGAAATTTAAAACCATTTTATCCGCAAAAATATCAGTCGCAGCTCTTGGGAATTGGAAGAAGACAAGTTCTTGTGTGTAAGACTTTCATTCTGTGTGCGCGAACGTATAGCTTTTATGATCAATCGCTACTTGCAACTTCAATTCAAGAGCCCCATTCCTGTGCACATCCAATTTCTTGTAGAATAAAAATTACAAAGGGATAAAAAAAATATGAAAGATAGATAGATATATACATAGATAGAGAGTGTGTTTGTGAGAGAGTGAGAGAAAAGAGAGAGATAATTAGACAGATATTGAATGTTTTATTTTATTTTATTTTATACTCCCCCCAGTACAAAGAAATTGAGTCATTTCTTCTTGCCTTATGGATTTCATGCTCAGATGATTATCGTATATGTGTAAGTTAACAGCTGATAAACATTAACGTGTTTTATTCCACTATTTATAATCAAATGTGTTCAGTTTTGTAATTAAAGATCATTTCCTGTTGTCCAGCAAATATAATTGTAAAATATTAACGTTGAAAATATACCTAAACGATTCTTTTAAAATGCTTGAGTCTGAAGAAAAAGCATTCTGTCTTGGATCAAAATTGAGTGACAGTGATACTCCACGGTTTCTCTGGATGAAAAGCTACTTTTCATAATATAATCTATGACGAGAAAAGGCGACTTTAATTATTATGGGCCACGTTGTTTAGTGGTTGTTAACAGAATTTTGACGATACTCAAAATTCAATCCTTAGAGTTTCTAGAACCAAAAGCTACCAATAAATAGAAGATAATATGAAAGTTTGACAGTGCGTGTTGCCATTCCGTTAAAATTTTCGACTTCAATTATTACTTGCCATCTGACTTACATTGTTATTCAGAATAAAATATTATAGAATATCTTTGGGAATGATGGAAAGAGATATGTAAACTGGAGACACAAATACTCCACTTTTGAGAAGCTGAAATAATCTATCCCGAAAAAAGTATCAACAATCACTATTA
>OZ010604.1:36428202-36438202 GCA_963932145.1 Acanthosepion lycidas
AGAAAAAAAAAAAATAAAAACAAGCAAAATAATTCAAGCCAAATAAATAAATAAACGACTTCTGGTAAAATAACCGCCATAATAGACTACCCACAATGCACCACTGACTCGTATATGTATAAATAGCCGAGAAAAATAACAGCATACATGGCCTGACGATTGCATATAGCATGAAACAGACTGTCGCCTCTAAGTGTTGACTTCTATGTTCACTTTTATATATATATATATATATATATATATATATATATATATATATATATATATACACGTTTCATTAAATAATATAGACAAGTGTTGTCTATTTATTTTATGTAAATTTTTTCGTAACATCTGATAAGTTTAATAACATTATCGTTGAACGAAGAAAGAAATTCACAATAGTGATCCATATTTTTTAATACAATCTAAGCTTTCCGCTTACTTAAGCCATTATCAAGGATGTCAATTACAACATATTAAACAATATACGGACAAGACAGTGATGATAGTCTGTCATATTAAAAAAATATGTATATCTATATTATTTAATGAAACGTGTATGAATGAAAAGATGCTGCCTAAATACACACACACAATATATATATATATATATATATATATATATATATATATATATATATTGGAATCTATATATATATTGCAACTATAACCTTAGTTACGAGGTACCTAAACACTTGTCGGCCTATAGTATGAGGACGGTGTGGAGACACATTGTCCCCAAAACATACAGGAAAGTGAACATGTATTTTTGCTAGAATCACCACTGGTCACACTCGCTTATGTCATATTGACCCTGTCATCATTGTCACCTCTCAGTGGAGTTAATTTCGTCCAAATTACATCATCATGGATGCAACTCTCACCGGTCACAAAGATGGCATTAAACACATGCAGCCGTATCAGGAATTCTCAACAAAAACGGAACACTTGTGACACTAGTTAAAACGACGTGTTTATATACGGGATCCAATATAACGCGTTCCCTGAAAACTGCGTGTTATAATGTTCGAGTACAATGATATATGATGACCAATATCCTACAAATGCTGAGGAGATTTCAGACTGTGATCTATGGTAGAAACATTCTGTTTTTGACGTTATGTTTTGAAATATTGCCATAAGCCATTAAAGCAGTATCTATCAGCCAATCAAACCTGTAATCCAATTCTGTACATTTTGTGCAAAAGAATATCTAAATCTTTTAAAAGGATTATGAAATTTAATAATTGCAATAAAAAGGGCCATATTTAAAAAAAAATAAACAAACAAAAGAATTTATTGTTGCTATAGAGAGGTAAAGTGAAAAAGAAAAATGATTATTGACAAAAACTTAACCAATTTTCATTCAGAGCTTTATTGAGGACTGAAAAATACACACACAAAATAAAATAGAAAGCAAAAATGACAGGATGTTATATATATTAATACATAAATCAAAGCCTGATAACATTCAGGTATGTAAAACACTCTTTGCTTACAGAGGGGGGTCTGGAGGTTTCTAGGAACATTAGATGAAACTCCGAATAAATCTTCCTCAGTACAGAGTATATGTATTGGTTGAATTAGTTACAAGTAATAAACTTTAGCAACAAAGTAAAAGTAAACGGCAAAATTATGCCAATAACAATTCCTATATTGCTAACTTATCACGAGTTCTTTATTTCATTTGTTAGGAACATTAATTTGATTTAATCTAATATTGGCTTACAGGACATTCAGCCTGGCCTTTCATCGCAGTTGACATACTCTATAAAACCTCACGGGATTGCAAGTCTTCAACATATTCTCAGATATCACATCTATTCGCCTTTCTTTTTGAGATGAGGTGACATTATTCATGCATTGGGAATTATTAAATGCTTCGGAAGAGACGCAATACTGGTCGGTGCAATCAACTCTCAAATCATGATGATATCTATTTGTGCCATCCCAAATCCGAGCAGCGTGCTAAATATTCAATTTAGATTTAAAAATCATCGAGGTGGATAATAAACATTTAAATTGGAAGACAATCTAGATATATCATCTAGGAAAGCGTTATTGTAAGATAAATTTTAAACATTTACATTTTAAACTATTAACTAGTCTAAACAAATCCTCACTAGATCAAGAGATTTCTTTATCTTTAAAGTAGATAGGTTGATCTTATTTAATCATATATTCAAGTGTAATTATTGCATAACTTACATTGCAGGCCTTTTATTTCAGTGTCTAAAATATTACGCTTTTTATAAACCATTTCTCCAAACCCTATTTCATGAGCGCATATAAAGATATTCTATGAACATTTTAGTTTTATAAGTTCCTATAATTTTATACATATATCAAACATTAGAATGGTGGACACAAGTATTGAGATTCTGGCATTTTTGTAGCATGACTGTAATGTCCGCCATAATGCTGTTGGAATTGCACGAATCATTCGCGAAAGTAAATGAAAGATTATCAGAACGTATTGTCCCAAAATTGGTTCAAACACTTTAAAAACGATCACTTATTCCTGGAAATAAGCCTAGAATGGATAATATCAATTATTCATTATGATGCTAGGTAAAAGAGAACATAGCCGCCGGTACTCAAATATTTTCATCGAAAGATGCCATGTTTAGAGCATTAAATAAGCTTGAAAAAGAATCGGTTGAAATAGTTTTCATGCAAACTGATAATGCTTGCTTGATGGTGCGTTTGATGTCTAAAAATACTGACTGCATTGACGAGTCTTCTCTTACGGATTACTTAATCTTCATCGTTTTTTAGGGATTCTGCTCTTGGTCGATGCTAAAAAGCATGGATTCACTTAGTCTACTCACATAGATATAAATATTTCTTATTGATAATTACTCTAAAATCACTGAGAAGCTAATAAATGGCGTTGAACCTAATCAGTGGGATCTCGTGCTGGACGCTAAACGCCCATATCTCTCTCTTGTATTTAATACTAATCTTGTAATGACATATCTTTTTGCCTTCCCACTTGACCGAGGTGAATGTATTTAGTGGACACTTACAATTTACTTGTTAAAAATTCAAAGTACTGTGTCGAAGTAGAAACTTGAACTCACCACACTTATATTCAATTTACAATATTTTGATAAAAAGATCGCGTCTTTTCAGGATGAAAAAAAACAAAAAAAAACTCTAGTTGTCTTTTTCATTCCTTGCTTGTTTTTAATGAGAGGCGGTTATGACAAACCGAACGCTATATAGCATACGTTTTATATAAAAGAAAAGAATAAAAAAGCGAAAATATAACTAAGACAAAATAATTATATGGAAATAAAACAATTTTAGTTATTTTCTGCTTCTCCCAATTCTCTCGTCATCTTTCTTCTTTGTGCAGCTATCAATATTCGAAAATCAAATTGCTTTATTTAATTTTCTTCTGGTTCGATTTTTTGTTATCAGTTATTCCACTGATTCATTTGCATTGATTGATAATTTTTAAATAAATTTTCGATCATATTTCGCCATCAAATGAGGCGGCAAAAATATTGATTAGAAGTTCGATCTAGAAGCACAAAGAAAACAGATATAAGTTTTGAAGAGGCACGATTTGGTCACGTATGACTTCATTTCTCTTTTTCGTGTTCTTCTTAACATATTTATTCTTGGAGTTTTATACTCTTATTCACGGTTGTCTTATTCTGTTATTCTATTACGCGGTTATTCTTGAATTCTTTTTTTGCTTTTTTTGTTTTGCTTTTCATATTTGTTCGCCCCATTTTTATATTTTAATTCATTTTATTTCATTCAGTTCCAGGAGAAATTGCTAATTTGAATAATGTAACACGTAAGAATCAATTATAATTCTCTTTTTGGCATGTTTTCTCCTTGCTTCCATTCAATGTGGAATGGAATAACTATTCTTGTTCGCGCAATTTTCAACTTAGGAATTTAGTTTATTATTCCTCTGCTATTGGAGGAATTAAAAAAATATAAAAGAACAGTAAAGCTTCATTTAAATTTTTTGATAATTTTATTTTGTTCTGTTGTTTTATTGGTGGTCATTTTTGCTGCTGTATTTCAAGTACACGCTGCTCATTTGTTACAATAATGACATGAAATCGCTTGGAAGAAGAATTGTAATTACATTCATGAAAGGCGGCTTGGTGGTGATATTAAGTATTAATAATGATACGTTTCTTTTTAAAAAGTTAGCAAATATAAAGGAAATGGTGATCATGGTGGTGGTATAGTAGTATAGGTGGTAGGTGAGGAGAAATGAGTAAAAGAAAGGTATTGAAAGAAAGAGAAAGGAGAAGAGAGTGAGAGAGAATGAAAGAAAGAAAAAGAAACTGAATGACGATGAAGAATGAATGAATAAGAGTCAAAATAAGAGTGTGATTGTAAATAAGAACAAAAGCTCGATGAGAGAAAAGTGAAACTGATGACACGAAGAAAGAGAGAGAGAGAGAGAGAGAGAGAGAGAGAGAGATAGAAAGAAGAACAAGACTGTAGAAAATTTTGAAGGACGAACTGAGAATGGAATAAGAGAAAGGACCCGATGGAAAAGATTAAAGAAAAATTTATGAACGTGAAAAAAGAAGTAGAAGATATATAAAGACTGGCAAGTGGAATGAAAATAAAAGAGTTGGAGAGAAAATACATTTGTTTTTAAACGTCCAGTTACTTCGAAACCTTTTATAACACATTGGTCTTGATTTAACAAAGCCTGTATGTCTGTGCACGTGTTTATATGTCGATATAGTGTGAGAAAACAAGAGGAAAATATAAAGATATTGACGATGACTAATAAAATAAGCACATAGATATAGAATAGCAAGGGAAGTAACTATCCATTCTTACTTTTACTTGTGTCACTTGCGTGCATAGTAGAGCAGGGTTTCAAATAGAAACCAAAAAACAATAAACAGAAGATATTCGATAAATCCTTATCAAAAGCACAAACCGACTCTAATACTTATACTGTAAAAAACTAAAGGACGTAATCATAAAAACAAAGGCATGACACCAAAAAATTGACGGGTGAAAAAGCGACATGGCACACGTAAAGACAATTTGGCGTGATCTGTGGAAGGAACAAGTTAGAAATACTTAGTTACGATAACTTCGTGCTAACATATTCTATTGACGGTTTCCGAAGAATTCTATTTCCCCATTTTAACTTACAAGGCCTTGACTCTTAACACTTAGCATGGTTTTCAAAATGGTATCGCATGCATGGATCGTCTCCCTATGTCATCTCCTAGATAAATCGACCGGGTCCAGATCCGAAATGTTTGGAAATCTAATGTTCATACAACATGACTACGCCTCTCTTTGATAACGACTTATGAAAGCTTAAAGCACGCAAGAAACATATGATCAAATTCTTCCGTGTAAAAAGGAAAATGATCCGATTCGAAGAAAAATTAAACAATAAAAATATTAAAGATTTTTTGTTTCCAGTCAAATCTTCATAGCTAAAGTTACTGCCAAAGTACAGAGAATATGTGTATGTGTGTAGGTGCGCGTGTGTGTGTGTGTTTTCTCGCACGCGCGCGTGTGTGATTGGTCAGCAATCCTTCTTCTACTCCAATAGCTTCATATCTCGCACCTCTCGCACTGTGGAACTCCCTTCCCTATTCTTGTTTTCCTGATAGCTATAATCTCCACTTATTCAAATGCAATGTCAATGGACATCTTCAGTTGCCTTGATCTATCCACTATCCTTCTCTTCATCCTTTCCTCTATCATTCCTATCTGCTCTCACTCCAAATCCACTATAACCCCTTGCGTGCTAGTGGCTTCCCGCCTTGCTAGGAGTGAAAAAATATTTCGTTAAATCTGACAGACAAATATTTTATAAGTTTTCTCTATTTACTTTTACTTGTGTCCATAACATTTTAATTTTTTAAGAATGTGTGAGAAATGTTCCATAGTGATTACTTTCCCGAGTGCGTTCGACTAATGCTTTAGTTATTATCAAGTAGCCATTCACAAGGATTATTAACTGGAAGCGCTCTGTAAAATTAAACAATTTCTCAACACGATCAATCGGGATAAAATGAAACATAGTAAGTTCACAAGAAAAATTAAATAAAAAATGTAGAAAACATTCCTTGCCCGTCACACTTAAGGAAAGCTATCCCACTAATGTCATATATATATATATATATATATATATATATATATATATATGGAGGGAGAGAGAGAGAGAGAGAGAGAGAGAGAGAGAGAGAGAAAAGGCAACTAAATTGATGAAAGGTATTTGATGTTATACATGTTATAAGGAACATCTTATCTATCTGTTAGCTGCATTTTTATATTCTTCATTTCTCAAACTACATAACAAAAAATAACTCGTAAGCAAAGAAGGAAAGCGGATACAAATGAATGGAATTAGTCAAGATCAGTTTTGCCTTTCATACAGTCCTGCCTTTCATACAGTCCTGCCTCTAATTACAACTCTCAATCGACACAAATGTCACCAACAGGAAGGAGAGTAATGACACACGTCGCTTAAAAATCCATGACTTTTTCTATTTATGGCAACATGAATGCTAGACACCCAAGCAATCGAGACTCAAGATTAAAATACATTTTTGCCTCTGGCCGGAGAAGATAAAAAATATTCTACCAAAAATTCGATGTTTTTCCTTAAAATCTTAGATTGTGGATCGTATATTTTATAAAGTTCACAGCACTACTAATGTTAATTCTACTGTAGATGCTGTGGAGTTAGGATGAGGCTGTCAATGACATAGTAAATACTGATAAGAAAATAACTCAATAGCAAAATTATACATACATACATACATATATATATATATATATATATATATATATATATATATATATATATATATATATATATAACACTCAGTAAAATGCATGTGTTCATTTTCTTTTCTCAAGTTAGTTTAATATATGCATATATATATGTGTGTGAGTGTATTTATTTATTTAATATTTATTTATTATTTTATTTTATTTTGATAAATTAGGCAATGAATTAGATTACTTAGCGCCATCCATAGTTTATCTTTCTTTACACAGCTTGCTTTAAGAATATTTTTATAGCGTACTTACATTTAAAACCTGAAGACTTAACGATATTTTTCTTCCGCAAAATAAAATCTCCCCACTTACCTTAAGTCTTTTCTTTCCTTTTATCTCTCTCTCTCTCTCTTTCTATCTCTCTCTCTATATATATACACATATATACATATATACATACATACATACATATATATATATATATATATATATATATATATATATATATATAGATAGATAGATAGATAGATAGATAGTTTTAGAACTTGAGAAAAGAAAATGAATAAATGCATTTTACTGACTGTTATATATTTAAAGGAATATTTAAAGGGCCTGTAACAATCATGGGTAATTTTCCAGAACCTTCGCTAGTGAAGTCAAGCCACAATATATCCAATGTCTTTTCGTATCTATATTCTATGTGTAGATTCATCAAATATCAAAATATTATATTAATGTTATTAAAAGTCTAAATCTAATTTGAAGCTAAATTGCATTTTCAGCGCTGTAAAACCCAGAAGGTTCGTTAAAATTCATAAACAGGTATATATATATATATATATATATATATATATATATATATATATGTATATATATATGTGTGTGTGTTTGTCTCTGTGTGTACGTTTATACGCATATTTATATCTTTGTTTGAATGGTAAATATGTCAATATAGTCAGTTCATGCAGCAATTTCTTACATATTCAAATGGTAAATATATGGTTATAATTTTAGATTAACAGGAATATATAAGCAATATATAGAAATACTTGACTCTCGTTCATCAGTTAACATGAATATAAAATTGAAATAAATAGATTTATATACGTAACACACGCACGGACTCGCAGATACATGTATTGTACAATTAAAGTGCTTATACATGAAAACCAATATTCCACAGGAAAAGTGCTAGAAATCAAAGAAGTAATTTAACAGTATAGATGGATTATGAAAAAAAAATAGAATTTGTATATATGTCCAGATTAACAATCCCACTTTCTTTCTCCCTCTCTATCTCTCTCACTCTCGATATATATATATATATATATATATATATATATATATAGTGGAGAATATGTATGTCAGTATTATGTAAGTATATTTATGTGGGCATATACTATAAACAAGCATACACATGCATAGAAATACATTATATATATATATATATATATATATATATATATATATATATATATATATATATATATATATATATATATCGGATGTATGCAGTGATTAATTTGGAAAAAACATCAATGAATTGAAAGATTTCAAAATTGTATCCGAACAATTGATTTTATCGGCTTTTTCTACTTGCGAGAATTGGGTGCGAATTGAAAGTCGTGCAGGAAGAAATACTGGAGTTCATTTTTTTTTTTATTCTTGATTTTGCTTTGATGTGTTTGGTTTGGAAAATCCAAATGTTCAGTTATATTAAGCGAAACACATTTTAAAAATCGAAATGTATAGAGCGGATGTATGTTTGTGTAAGAGAAAAAAACCCCCCAAAAAACTCAAACATCAAAATTGATAAATAGATTGCTAGAAGCAAATGAACAAACCGATATCTATCGATGTATCAAGGAATCTGCCTGAGATCCTTTTTCAAAAGCTGGTAAAAGCCAAGTATAAAATGATAATTTTCGCAAAATGCGTGTTCTTATTTGTTGAAGTGTCTATCTATCTATCTATCTATCTATCTATCTATCTATCTATCAATCTTAGTCTCTTTCTGTCAATACTAGATTTTACAAGCACAAAAGTATACTTATTGCTCAAGGACGTAACAATGCTGTTATGTCTGTACATGAAATAAAGCATAGATTCACAAATACATATATATATACGCAAGTTTAAATGCATATATATATATATATATATATATATATATATATATATGTGTGTGTGTGTATGTGTGTGCGTACTATGTATGTATATATATATATATATATATATATATATTTACACACGCTCTATCTCTGATATTGAGCACTTTATCCCATAAATATAGCACACCTTAAGAGTATATTTCTTCATATATGTATATATGTGTATACCCGCAGATAGTAAATTAAACTTATATTCATATGAATTGCCAACTCGACACGCAAGTAAAGAACTTTTGTATGTACTTGTAAACTAAATTGTCACATGTCTTTTCCAGTGAAAGCATACATGTATATTTTTAGGATTTTGAAAATTATGTCGCAATCATGTAGCACTTAGAAACTTATACAGTTTATTTAGACTCTCTTTCTCTCTCTCTCTCACTCTCTCTCGCCAGCCTTTTCTCGAGTGTAACTTTTCATGGTAAATTGTGAGAAGAAATTATTATATGAAAGTGTTATATGAAAGTGACGAATGGAGAGACTTTGCTAATCTTGAAAATCAGCATTCAAAATAATAATTTTAATAAGTTTCGAACATGAAGCACTAATTGTATCTTGGAATGGGAATTTAGCAAAGAAACATAATTTTAGAGCTCTTAGACAAGATGGCACTCGACTAATGACAAACGGACTCTGCTTTCAAACCAATGGACTTTAATAGTAAACTAATTGCTAAGATCGGCAGATAATGTCATGTAAAAATTCAAAAATATTTATCCATTAGTTTAAATACTTTTCATTATAGAGCAGTCAATATGATTATAGTGATTTGTAAATAATAATCATTCAAAAGAAATCTGTGGTAAACATTTTTGAGAAAGAATAGTGGATATATATATATATGTGTGTGTGTCCGTCTGTGTTTGTAATTATTATTATTATTATTACGTTTTTAGTGGAGACTCATGTTTGAGTAGGTACTCAGTTCATTTTTTTAAAATGAGTATATGTATTTATTTACGTCAATTGGCCTAAATATTTGAGAAATCTTATTAAAGAAAAATACGCCGGATTCGAACCCCTCCTCCCATCTTGACAGAAGAAACAGTGAAAGAACCGACGTGCTTTAGACCAACTCTGCCATGGAAGGCTTCTTCTACAGGATG